>JBAPLH010000144.1:1955000-1962500 GCA_037897445.1 Ceriops zippeliana
CAAATCAAGATTTTGTATGCATCTGATGTTTCCAATTTCAGTTGGAATTTCACCCGAAAACATGTTCTTGGTGAGATTTAGGACCCCTAGTCGCAGCTGTGCTATCTGACGAGGTAGCTGGCCATAAAACTCGTTGAATCCTAAATGGAACAAGCTGAAATTCTGCATCTTGCCGATGCCTTGAGGTACCTGACCAGAGAGCTTGTTTCTGCTTAGCTGAACATAACCCGAAATCCGGAAAACCTGCACTGCAGAACCCGGATCGCATACTGGGAAAATTCCGTTCCCTGTAAGTAACTTTTCCCATATGCTTTTGCAACTTTTATGCGTAAGTATGGTATATACAAAACTGAATGGTGGGTAATCTGCAGGAATCCATCTCTTCATTTCTGAACACTCCCTGGAGCCGGCAATAATTTTGCTCTGCTGGTTTGATTGAAATGTAGGCGTGGGATTGCTACCTATGTTCGTAAATTCAGCCGGGATGCTCCCAGAAAGTTGGTTGTTGGCAAGATTTAACCACAACAAGCTATTGCAGTTTCCTAGTTCGGGTGGAATTGGACCTGTGAGCATATTGTCTGCAAGCATTAGCCACAGAAGTGAGGTCAAGTTCCCCAGAGTAGCTGGTATGCTTCCACTTAGGCTGTTGAAGGAAAGATCAAAGGCTTGGAGGCTTGACAATTTTCCATATTCTTGTGGTATTGTCCCATTGAATTGACTACAAGCCAGGATTAAGAGCTTCAACTGTGTCATTTGGGAGATTTCAACTGGCAATGGACAGGAGAAATTGTTGTAGCTCAGGTCTAATCCTCTAAGACTAGGCAATTTGAGAATACCAGAAGAGTATAATCCACCAGTGTATGCATTTCCATGGAGTAACAGAAATTTTACCTGCGTGAACCTCCCAAAAATCTTCTGTATATCGCCACCAAAATTATTTCTGCTCACATCCAGAAGGATCAAGCTACTCAAGTTCAAGAGGGACTCTGGTATCACAGGGGAAAAACTATTGTTTCCCAATAACAAAGAATCTAGACTCCTAATTGAGCCTATCTCGGATGGAATTTGACCGGTAAAAAAGTTTCCCCACAGATTCAAAGTCGTCAAATTTCTGCATTTTGAGATCTCTTTTGGCACCATACCAGAGAAACTGTTCACTGACAAGTCCAAAACTTCCAGCCTACAATTCTCATGAAAAAGTGATCCCAACATTTCTCCAGCAAAATAGTTCTCCGAAACCGAAAGAACCTTAAGCCTCGGAAAGCCTTTGCATATTCCTCCACTGAAACGGTTCAAGCTCAAATCAAGGTACTGCAAACTCGAGCAACTATCAAAAGCATTATCAAGCCCACCAGTGAAATTATTTTCCGAAAAATTCGCCACGACTAGCTTACAGTTTGCAGGAAAGCTGAACTGGCCTATTTCCCCATAAATCCTGTTCAAGTTCAAGTCAAGAATTTCCAAGTTAATTAATCCTGTCAAGTTGAGCTGGCCTTCGAGGATATTGTGCGAGAGATTGAGATAAACAAGGTCATGACAGTAATTTAGATCACTAGGAATGGCGCCAGAAAAAGAGTTTCGAGAAAGGTCAAGGTGAGACAGTGCTGTTAAGGACGAGAAGTTGCCATATAAGTCCCCGGAGATGTAGTTGTCGCTAAGGTCGATGCCGTTTACTCTTGAGCCATCAAGTTTGCAGAGAATTCCAGGCCAGTTGCAAGGGTTTGAGCTCTGCTGGTTCCATTGAGAATAGTGTCCTCTATTAATCTGGTTGTGCTTTTCCAGAAACGATTTCAGGTCTAGCAGGACCTGTTTGTCCGTGTCCAGAGAATCTCCATCAACTACCTTAACTGCAATTGATTAGCAGAAACATAGATTCGTGTCAGCTGAATCATCCTCAAATTCTCATGAAATTGGGATTCTTCCCAATACAACAAAAGAAAGCTAGAGAGAAACATGGCAAGATAAAACATTGACTTGAACATGAATTGGAACAATGCATGTGTCATATGCTTCATGATTGAAACCAAAACAAGAAAATTGAACTTGAACAACAAATGGGTATTATAAAAGGTGAAAGTTATGTCATGTAAGAATTAGCACAAAGCTCCTAAGAGCTTGATCATCATGTAATATGAGGAACTTACTAAGAAGGAAAAGAAAAGAAAGAAGAAAGGAAAAAAAAAAAATACAGAACAACAACGAAAGGCAATACGCAATTAAAGACTGGTACCTGTAATCAAGACTAAGAATACGAGTAGACCAATTC
Source organism: Ceriops zippeliana (assembly GCA_037897445.1). Classification (NCBI taxonomy): domain Eukaryota; kingdom Viridiplantae; phylum Streptophyta; class Magnoliopsida; order Malpighiales; family Rhizophoraceae; genus Ceriops; species Ceriops zippeliana. The sequence continues at coordinate 1,957,267 of JBAPLH010000144.1, forward strand.
GCCATAAATCATTCTCGTTCTCTGCCATGTTCAATCTTAATCTCTTCCTTCTTCTTTTTCTTCTTCCTCCTTTTGTTTCTTGGTAGAAAATCCACGGTTGCAATAACTTCCACAACCCCATCAAGGGAAACCGTGGACCAGAAGCAAATGGCATACTAGACAACCAAAAAAAATATGCTAAAGTTGAAGCTGTTGGCATGTCGTTGAAGCACAAGGCCTGCTTTTTTAGACCAAACCAAGGTTTAGAAGTAAATTTTGCTACTTATATGTCTTAATTATTATTAATTATTTGGTACTAGTAGCATTTCTTAATTAATTAATTAATTAATTAATTAATTGAGGTTCTTAACCTGTAGAAGTGTTGAATTTAATTACTCTTACAACTGCTAGTACGATCTATGGTTTTTTATTTTTATTTTTTTTTGTTTGTTCTATGGTAGGAAATGGAAAGGAGTCGTGGGAGGAAGGGGCCGGTAAGCCGCCCATGTTATTTTTATTTTTTTTTTTTTTTTATGGTAGAAATGGAAAGGAGTCGTGGTTTTTTTTTTTTTTTTTTTTTTTCCTTAGAAATTTATTTTACTATAAATTATATAATAAAATTAATTTTTTATTTTTATAAATTTTATATTATTTATTAAGATTATAATGTAAAATTTTAAAAATAAAAAATAAAAAAATTAATTATTATAGTGTAATAGACTTTTCTTTCTTTCTTTCTTTCTTTTTGTTTTAGTACAAGAGCATGATGGGTTTTTTTTGTTTTTTTTTTTTTTTAATAACGTTTCTTTGTCCAAGTCTGAAAGGAGGACTAGAATAAGAAAGAAGCCAAAACGGGAAAATGGCGTAATTTTATTATTTGTTTCTTTTTTTGTTGGTTTTTGTTTTTTGTTGTTCTTTTTTTTTGTTGTGTATTTTTTGCGGGTTTTGTTTTTGTGGTTTGGGTTTCGTTTTGGTTTTTGGTTGTTTTTTTTTTTTGGTTTTTGATGGTTATTCCCATACCCATTTGTTTGGTTGTTTTTGTTGTGTTTTTTTGGTTTTGGGTTTTGGGATCGGAGACGATTATTTTTTTATTTGGTTTTTTTTTTTGATTTGTTGGTTTTGGTTTGTGTGGGTTTGGTTTAAATCTTGTTTTGTGTTTAGGGCCGGTGGTGAGATTTTTTTTCTTGGTATGGTTGTTACATTTTTGTGGGTTGGGTTGGGATGTCTGTCATTTGGTTTCATTTTTAGGTTCACATGTTTTTAATTTTTTTAACTTTATGGTTACGCATTTTGGAGTGTTTTGTCTACAGGTGGTGCATTTTGGGTTGTTAACTGTTTTTTTTGCGAGAAGTTTTTAATTCTATTAACCATGATTGTTAGTGTTGTTAATGCGGGGGAGTGAATTTTTGTTCGGATTTTGAAACGTGAATTACTGAGTACATTGGTTTTTGTTTGTGGTAAAGAGTGGTGAATATAATTTTTGTTGTTGATATTTTTTAAAGTTCATGGTTTAGAGTTTTTTTAGATGTATTGATAGGTTATCTTTTTTTGTTTTTTGCTGTGATTAATGTGTATTGGATAACTGTGAATAATTGACGGGTGTATCAGTGTGAGGTGTTCGTGTTATCTATACTTTAATTAGTATATTGAGTCTTTAAGAATCATTATTTGTCATAGTGACTCTGCGATGGTTTGGTTTGGTTAGTAAATTTTTGTTGTATGGTGGAGGGGTGCTTGTATGTGTGAGGGTGTTTGTCCACTATTTATGTAAAGTTATCCGTGTGTTGATTGTAGGGGTGTGAGGTGGTGCTGATGCGGTGTTGGGCTTTTGGTTGGGTTGGTTGTTAGCTGGTTTGTTGTGGTGATTTCGGTGAAGTTGTTAAGACTTGGACGTACGGTATTGTGGGTAGTTGGATGTTAGTTTGCGTAGGTGTGCGGGGGTTTTCTTTGGTTGGGCGGATCTGTTCACAGGCGATTAGTGTTCTGATGATTGTGGGTTTTGTAGGTCGCATTTATTAAATAGGTAGTGGTTACGTTTTGAGTTGAGACATTGTTACTAGTGTTTTGATATCTTGTTTGTTTGTTATGGACTCGGTATTTCATATTAAGAGTGTTATTGTTTTTTGGTTGTTGGTGTTTTGGGTTTGGGGTTGGTTGGTTGTGGGGTGGTGTGTGGTTGTTGTTGTGTGGCGTTGGATGGTGCAGAACGGTTTTGGGAGTTTTATATGTTTGAGAAAGTTGGAGTCTATATGTTGAATGGGATGGAAAGGAGAGTTTGTAAAGGGTTAGGAATTTGAGGTGTGGTGTGCAGTTTGTTTTGCTTTGATATTGAACGTATAGGAGGTGGTTTTAGATTTTTTCAGTGGATTTTTTGGTTGTGGTAGTTTCGTGGGGTTAATGTTGTGGTTTTTTGGTGTTGGAGCGGGTAGGGGGTTTGTAGGCTAGTTGGAGATTTTTTGTAGTGAGTGTGAGGATAGGAAAAGTGTTGTTAAAGGCGTTTGGGGATGAATTATTGTGTTGGTGGGTTTTGGGTGGGGGATGGCGTTGTTATGTAGTGATTCGGATTATTGGGGGGTGGTGGGGTGATATGGGGTTGGCACTTGTGGTTGGTTGTGGGAGTGGGGTGTTTGCAGCTGGTTCAGCTACAAGTGATGTTAGTTGGATAGTGTTTTATATGGTTATTTATTGTGGTGGAGTGGATGTTGTAGAGTTATTGTTATTTTTCGGGGTTTGCGCGTGGATTGGTTGTGAAGTCGTGCGTAGTGGGGACTTGTACGATGGGGCATGGAGGTTTTGTGGGGAGCTTTGTTTAAGCGGGGTTTGTTCAATTGGGGGTTGTTTAGGGGAGTTGGTTGAGTAGTGGGTTGGTTGTGAGGGGGGAGTGAGTGGTCGGGAGCTTGTGAGGTGGGGTGGTAGTTTGGTTTGTGGTGTTGGGGAGGGTTGTGTGTTGGCGTGGAGGGTCAGTAGGGGGGAGCTGTGTTCGGTTTGGGGTGTTGGCGGGTGTGGTTGTGTCGGTGGTTGGAGCATTGTGGGGATGATACAGGTGAAGATTGGAGTGTGGGTTGGGGTGGTTGGGGGTGCGGGGGTGGGTGGCGGTATGGGGGGGGGGTGGAAGCGTATATCTTCGTTATTAGTGGGGTTTTTGTGAGTTAGTATTGTTGGCTATGGTCATAGTTTGAGGTTTTATTTTGGGGGCAGTGGAGTTAGGTGGGAGGGTGAGGATTCTGGAGGTGGTGGGTCTGCATGGTTGAGTGGAGAAGTTAGGTAATGTCGAGGTTCTGGAGGGATGTCGCGTAGGTCGGATAGTAATGGTATGGAGTTTGTTCCTTGTGGTTTTAGGACGGGGTTTGTTGTGTGTTTTCGTAGTTTGTTCAGTGTGTGGGGTGTACTGGTGGCGGTCAGAACTTTGAGTGATTAGAGTGTTAGTTTTTGGTGGGGGTGGGGTTGGAGGTGTGGTGTTTGTCTGGTGGGGGTGAATATGGGTGGGTGGTATTTTTTTTTTTTTTTTTTTTTTTTTTTTTTTTTTTTTTTTTTTTTTTTTTTTTTTTTTTTTTTGGGGGGGGGGGGGGGGGGGGGGGGGGGGGGGGGGGGGGGGGGGGGGGGGGGGGGGGGGGGGGGGGGGGGGGGGGGGGGGGGGGGGGGGGGGGGGGGGGGGGGGGGGGGGGGGGGGGGGGGGGGGGGGGGGGGGGGGGGGGTTTTTTTTTTTTTTTTTTTTTTTTTTTTTTTTTTTTTTTTTTTTTTTTTTTTTTTTTTTTTTTTTTTTTTTTTTTTTTTTTTTTTTTTTTTTTTTTTTTTTTTTTTTTTTTTTTTTTTTTTTTTTTTTTTTTTTTTTTTTTTTTTTTTTTTTTTTTTTTTTTTTTTTTTTTTTTTTTTTTTTTTTTTTTTTTTTTTTTTTTTTTTTTTTTTTTTTTTTTTTTTTTTTTTTTTTTTTTTTTTTTTTTTTTTTTTTTTTTTTTTTTTTTTTTTTTTTTTTTTTTTTTTTTTTTTTTTTTTTTTTTTTTTTTTTTTTTTTTTTTTTTTTTTTTTTTTTTTTTTTTTTTTTTTTTTTTTTTTTTTTTTTTGGGGGGGGGTTTTTTTTTTTTTTTTTTTTTTTTTTTTTTTTTTTTTTTTTTTTTTTTTTTTTTTTTTTTTTTTTTTTTTTTTTTTTTTTTTTTTTTTTTTTTTTTTTTTTTTTTTTTTTTTTTTTTTTTTTTTTTTTTTTTTTTTTTTTTTTTTTTTTTTTTTTTTTTTTTTTTTTTTTTTTTTTTTTTTTTTTTTTTTTTTTTTTTTTTTTTTTTTTTTTTTTTTTTTTTTTTTTTTTTTTTTTTTTTTTTTTTTTTTTTTTTTTTTTTTTTTTTTTTTTTTTTTTTTTTTTTTTTTTTTTTTTTTTTTTTTTTTTTTTTTTTTTTTTTTTTTTTTTTTTTTTTTTTTTTTTTTTTTTTTTTTTTTTTTTTTTTTTTTTTTTTTTTTTTTTTTTTTTTTTTTTTTTTTTTTTTTTTTTTTTTTTTTTTTTTTTTTTTTTTTTTTTTTTTTTTTTTTTTTTTTTTTTTTTTTTTTTTTTTTTTTTTTTTTTTTTTTTTTTTTTTTTTTTTTTTTTTTTTTTTTTTTTTTTTTTTTTTTTTTTTTTTTTTTTTTTTTTTTTTTTTTTTTTTTTTTTTTTTTTTTTTTTTTTTTTTTTTTTTTTTTTTTTTTTTTTTTTTTTTTTTTTTTTTTTTTTTTTTTTTTTTTTTTTTTTTTTTTTTTTTTTTTTTTTTTTTTTTTTTTTTTTTTTTTTTTTTTTTTTTTTTTTTTTTTTTTTTTTTTTTTTTTTTTTTTTTTTTTTTTTTTTTTTTTTTTTTTTTTTTTTTTTTTTTTTTTTTTTTTTTTTTTTTTTTTTTTTTTTTTTTTTTTTTTTTTTTTTTTTTTTTTTTTTTTTTTTTTTTTTTTTTTTTTTTTTTTTTTTTTTTTTTTTTTTTTTTTTTTTTTTTTTTTTTTTTTTTTTTTTTTTTTTTTTTTTTTTTTTTTTTTTTTTTTTTTTTTTTTTTTTTTTTTTTTTTTTTTTTTTTTTTTTTTTTTTTTTTTTTTTTTTTTTTTTTTTTTTTTTTTTTTTTTTTTTTTTTTTTTTTTTTTTTTTTTTTTTTTTTTTTTTTTTTTTTTTTTTTTTTTTTTTTTTTTTTTTTTTTTTTTTTTTTTTTTTTTTTTTTTTTTTTTTTTTTTTTTTTTTTTTTTTTTTTTTTTTTTTTTTTTTTTTTTTTTTTTTTTTTTTTTTTTTTTTTTTTTTTTTTTTTTTTTTTTTT
>JBAPLH010000144.1:4432500-4887430 GCA_037897445.1 Ceriops zippeliana
TGATCACAGTTTATACATATGTATAGAAGACGGTATGAATTCGAGATGAGAAGCGAATATTTGTGCAAAAAGTGACAATATTAAACCAGAACTTAGGAATGATATCACATCATTCTGGAGAAAATGATTAATGCTAATGCCGAATTGTAAGGAAAAAGCGACAAAAGACGGCAGGCTGGGCATAAATTATTCAAACTGTCTTATCAGACCTATAAATCAAAGATAATGATTGTCCCTTGCAAATCCCACTACGGCACTACCCCCATTATTCCAAAGCCAGCTAGGTCGACTTGGAATTATTCTAAGTAAATGGTTTTCAATTGAGGGAGAATTACAGTTGCAGGAATTCGAATGCCCTTGCTAGTCGGACAAGCAACCAGCTGATTGGTGGGAATACAATCGGAGAGTATCTTCAGATCCTAAATCTCTTAGAAAAATAATAATAACAATAAAATTGCTGACTGGCAACATCGTTCTAAAATTGGAATGTAATCAAGATCGGAAATTAACAAAAATGGTTGTATTCGTGTAATGAATTTTTATGCAATCAGTTTGCTCTGAGATATGTTTATTTAATTTAGAAGCCTAATTTAATTTCATAGGAGCCAGCCCATTTCCTGAGGAGACAACTCTTTGTGCCATCCATCCGGCAAGCAACCTGTGGAAACCATTTCTTGAATGTACCAATATGGTGTTGCAGCTTGCGAGAAAATCAATTTTTATGGATATAATTAAGTTTAATCCAGAAAAGAAATAATGTGATTAAAGAACAAAAAATTGAAACCTCTGTTGTGCTCCGCCGGAAGAGCCGCATGAAAGCATGGCCAATAACCAAACCTGTCTTCCAGCGCAGTCCCAAACCCATATTCCACCACACCCGAGCTGCCAGGCGTCCACTTACAGAGTCACATTCTAAACACCAGTCGTTTGGGCCTTCAAAAAGTGGGGCCCGAGAAGCCCGTCTTGTAGCCACACCACCTGGCGCCTCCACCCCGGCGTTTAAATAGTCTTGTGTTTTTATTCTTCTGAGTAGTTGAATTTTTCCCCCTTCACACAAATTAAATCGTCGGGGTGAGGGAAAGTGGCGACAAAGCCTTAACGTGAATCATGATTTGCCGTGGACCCCCATTTTCCATTACACGCGGCAGCAGCTCTGTGCGATATCAACAAAAATATCATACGAATACTTTTTTTTTTTTTTATCAATCAAATTATATAATGTTATTACAGTTAGTGAGGTGGATTACGACAATGGTAAAAATCGCATAATTAATTCATTGGTATCACTGATAATATTTCCATCTTACGAATATATTTTCCATAGCAAAATTCGAACCAGAGGGCACCATCCCTTCCAGTTTGCTTGACTGGAATTGATGACCTTTTTAATTGCCTTTCACATTTCCCGACTCCATGATTACAGCTCACGCCATCCAATTGGACCAAAGCATTGGCGTTCCCTGAAATTAGTCATTCGAAGCGCGTCCAGTCTGGAGCCTTTCTGCTTGTTAATTTGCTCGTAACTCATTCCATTTCATTTCACATTTATGGCGCACAAAATAAAATTTTAATATTAATTGTTAGATCTATTAATAATAAAAGTAAACATTGAAATTTTATTTAAATGTAATAATATTTAATAAAAATAAATAATTATTAGTTTCAAATAATTGATATAATATTTAATATATTTATAAAATACTTATTCTTTCGATAAATAGAAAACATATTGGAAATTTTCGCATCCACTGAAATTTTCAGCCACTTTCTGTGTCGGTCACCATTTTTTTTTTTTCTTTTCATTTCTTCTCTTTACACGTTACACCGAAATGATTCGGCCCCCAATTCTTTTCGCCCGAAGTATCCTCCAATTAAGAGGAACAAAAAAGAAAAAAGAGGTCACTGGTGGAAATCGGGCCCTACACGTGCCCATGTCTGATCTCTTTCTCCTCATCTCTCTCTTTTTGGCTCGATCATTGCCGCGACTCTCAGACTATTTCTTACACTAAAAAAGCAGTGGCGACTACCCTCCACGATTACGCGCTCCCTCCCACCACCAAAGCTTCCAATCAAACGCGCAGCGCCGCCAACGCACCGTTATCCCCGGGATTTTTGTCGGCGCCGGGATAGTTTCAGCTCCGTAATCATAGCTTTCCCCGGTGATCTGATGCTTCCCATCTCCAATCCTTCCTCCCCCGAACCTTACATCAGAAAGCCTAAATCCCCACGGGACGGCCTCTTTCCTCGGAGAAAATCGTTCGGCTCATTCAATTCTCTCCTTTCGCACCGCTACTTTCATCAACCGCGCGCATGGCTCTTCCTCTCTATATTTTGTCTCCAGGTCCTTATACTTCTCGCTTTCCGTTCATTTCCTCTCTCCTTACCCCGCAACGCCGCAACCCCCGCTCCCGCTCTTCTCCTAGCCTCCGACATCACCACTGCCACCACTATTGTGACCGCGGGGAAGGTGGACGATCAATGTGGAGCCGGCAGAATCTTTGTCTACGACCTTCCGAGCAGTTTTAACACCGAATTGATAGAAATTTGCGATGAATTGAACCCGTGGGGTTCCAGCTGCGCCGCCTTGTCAAACGACGGGTTCGGAAAAAGAGCCACCGACCTTTCCCGTGTTGTCCCGGAGAGTTTAGCTTCTGCATGGTACTGGACTGACCAGTTCGTTTCCGAGATCATCTTCCACAATCGGATTTTGAAGCACAAGTGCAGGACCAGGGAGCCAAACAATGCGACGGCGTTTTACATACCGTTTTATGCGGGACTCGCAGTGGGTAAGTATTTGTGGACCAATTCGAGTGCAGCAGAGCGCGACCAGCACTGCCAGATGATGTTGAGGTTGCTCCAGGATCAGCCGTACTACAAGAAATCAAACGGCTGGGATCACTTCATCACGATGGGGCGCATCACGTGGGACTTCCGGCGGTTGAAGAACGAGGACTGGGGGTCCAGCTGCATTTACATGCCCGGCATGAGAAACATCACTCGCCTCTTGATTGAGCGGAACCCCTGGGACTATTTCGATGTCGGTGTGCCTTACCCCACTGGATTCCACCCGAGTTCAGACGCCGAGATCCTTCAATGGCAGGACTTTGTCCGAAACCGCAACCGTTCGACGCTATTCTGTTTCGCCGGGGCCACTCGTGGTGCCATCAAGAACGATTTTCGGGGTATGCTGTTGAGTCATTGTTACAACGAGACGGGGTCGTGCCGGGTCGTGGATTGTGCCGGGTCTCGTTGCTCCAACGGCACGTCCGAGATTCTCGAGGCGTTTTTGGATTCTGATTTCTGTTTGCAGCCGCGAGGTGATAGTTTCACTCGGAGGTCCATTTTTGACTGCATGGTGGCCGGTTCGATTCCGGTTCTGTTCTGGGAACGAAGCGCTTATTACCAATACGAGTTGTTACCGGGTGAACCCGAGAGTTACTCGGTTTTCATAGACCATAATCGGGTGAAAAATGGGACTTCAATAAGAAAAGTTCTTGAACGCTATAGCCAAGAAGAGGTCAGAAGAATGAGAGAAAGAGTGATCGAATATATACCTAACTTTGTGTACGCTAGACCCCACGAAGGTTTGGAGACCATAAAAGATGCCTTTGATGTTGCCATAGATGGGGTATTGAGGAGATCAAGGAGCAGGAAGAGTGGAGTTTCAAGTGGTGATAGGCTTAAAAAAACCAATATGCATGAAAATCACTTGGCTTGGGAAGAGACTGGCAACTCAGGGACTGGGGTTGATTCTTTTTAGCTAGAGGCAGTTATTGTTGGCTATTGGGGTTTTTTTTTTTTTTTTAAATTATTTTCTTTATTTCATTTATTTTGGTGTTTTGTGCTTGTGTAACATTTTCAAGTATTGTATATTGCATTGCACGTGTAGTTTTTCTGCCGGCGATGGAGGAAGTAATACGAAAGATCTATATATATATATATATTTTTTGTTCACCAAATTGGATGTGGAGGACCGTGGGAGGGACATGATCGTTGATTGGATGGCTGCCGAGCGATTGGCAGGCTGGTTGGCAATACGGACGGTGGCTTATGTTTGGACCACGTCATGGTCAGCAATCGGAACATCTAACATGCACATCGTACAAAAATGAGTTATGGTCAATAAATGATACAAGTTCGATTCTTTTGTTTACCTCGTCCTTTTGCTTCGTTTCATGTCTAGAATCTGCCATCTTCTTCGCGAAGAAAAAGGAATCCAATGCTGAATGCTCTGTTCTTATATTTTCTTTTCTTCTGATGGCGTAGACGTTAAACTTGAAAATAAGCAGCTCCTAGTTAATTAGGCCAAGGAAAATGGCAAACGCGCAGACTAGAAGAACGTAAACGTAACAGATGGAAATCGGATCAAATGCATGATCGTTCGAGTAGTTGGCGGGAACTGGATCACGCGAGGTTAACACAAAAGACTGTCACAGGCTTTCTCGGGGCTGGTACCGGACATGACTGTCATGGATGTCAAAAGGAGACCAACCGGAGCTCGTGGGATATATATATATATATAAAAAAGAGAACTAAACTTGATCTATCACAATACTCGTATGCTTGATAAATAAAACTGCGTTATGTTCGTTAAAACGTTGGACGTGAAAAAAACATATTTATCACAGTTAAAGGCTATATTACAACAAAAACTTATTTCAAATCGAATTACAATCGGATAAATTTATCATTCTAAATTATTTCTAGCTATATATGTACAAGTGAACTTATTTTCATCTCCTTTAGTCATCTTCTTGAATCCGATTCTCACTTGTCTGAAACATTTGTAGCCATGTATTGTAGATGTTCAATTAATACTATAATCACCTGCTGGCGGTAAATTATCCTAAAAAAGCTTTCTCAATATAAAATTGAGTTAACTCAATCCAATTTTTCTTGGGTCACGTACGAAGCTTCAAGTTTTCAAGAATTTGGATTGGGCATCAATGCAAATAGTTTGTTGAGCTGATTCAGAGGTCACTCTGCAGGTTTTTTCTAGCAGGCCATGATGCTTGGAGAAGTTGTTGCTCTTTTGAGAACCCGGGCTTTGCCACTGCCTTTTTGTCCACTAGGTATTTCGAACTTTTTGCGAGTATCTCTCAATCCCCTCACTTTCAATGTGGTTACAGCCGCTCCAACTATGGCCAAACAATAAAAGGAGAGATTGTTGCTCTATTTTAATTGTTTTTTTTTTTCCTAGTTGAAGTGGAAAAGAGATATTTCTTTTTTATAAATAAGGCATGGAGTTTGAATCCCAAATCTAATTCATAAATTTTAAGTTTGGTGGATTGTTATATGTTATTTTTTATTCTTAAGTCTTAATTAAAAAAAATAATAAAAGTTTGTTGGGCTAGGACAAGCCGAGACGCTCAAAGCTCAAGGTCGCGGTTGTCGTTTGTAACAAAGCCCAGCCACAGTACAAAGTACAAGCCCAACCAAAGCAGAAACCCGCATCATGTCCTAGCGGGCTCAAAGACTAGCAAATCCTAACATTCCTAATGAATGGTTGATAATAAAAAATATTCATTTGTCTTTACGTGTATTAATAATATTAATTAATGGGCACAGAAAATAAGCGCTTCTGCTTTGCAGCCTGCTCGCCCCGGGAACGAAGCCTTGTATTTATTATTTTTATTTTTATTTTTATTTTTGTTTTCCCTCTAGGTTCCATTATCTTCCCGTCTCATCTCTTTCACTGGTTTTTCCCCATTAATTAATTGAAGTTATGGAGAAACTGCACAAAGCCCTTTGTTTTCTTCTGATTTACTTCGCGTTCGCAAATTCAGAAATTGTCTCCCCTCGGCCTCAAGTTCTGGAGTCTTTTAATCTCAGCTTGATCCAGGTACATCCTACCAGACCCCACTATTATATCTTCATCTTCAGTTATTTTTCTTAGATTAGTAAATTTTTTTTTTTATACTTTTGTTGTTTCGTTTCTGGGTTGGTGTGGAAACCAAAAACAAAAGAACGTGGGGAGCTGTTCCTACAGGGTGATCATAACCACAAGCTGCTCCTCACCCGTATACACCGGCGATCAGATCAGTCTTTCGTTTGGCGATGCTTATGGCAATCAGGTTCCTGTATTTCCTCTCCTGATTTTTAGTCGCTTTCTTCTTCTTCTTCTTCTTCTTCTTCTTCTTCTTCTCGTTTTTAAATATTTCACAAACAACAGTCTTTTTGCTCTTAAATATTGTTGCTCTCGAGAATGGACCAAATCGAATTTCCAATTATTGGATGTTGGAGTTCAAACCCAGAACATCATTGTTTATGAATTCTGCATAATTTCTGCATAGATATCCTGTTTTGTTGTTTAGGCCAAAATGGGCTATTTCCCTTTCGTTTGTTAGGATTATTGCCTCAAATAGATTGATCAGATCACTAATGGTTAACATGATTAACTGAATATTATTTTTAGAGTAATCGTGGACAATAATTAAGAACATAGGCTTACTTTGCTGTCATTAGAGTCGTTTATCCGATAATCAGATCATATTCTCCAAGAGGAGAACGATAACCTTCTGATAATTTTGTGGAATTGTATCAGTTTCTTTTAGTCAAACCCATTTCTATCTCAGTCTAGCAAGAGGAAAATAAAAAAAAATAAAAATAAAAAAGTGAAAACCGTGCGGCATAGTCGCCAGGGGATCACATTTTTTCTAATGATCAAGGACTTGTTTTGTTGTTAATATCATTCACGAGTGTTACGAGTCATAAGATTTATGTAATAAAGCCACACAAATTAATAATTTCAAATTTAAAATTAGATTGCAATCTCTCGAAACCAATAAAACATCAGCAATCAATGTGTTTTTGTTAAAGAAATGGTGATTTACGAGCTGCTTTGAAAATGTGAATATCAAACGAACAGATATATGTACCAAGACTGGACGACCCATCGACTGGGACATTCGAGCGGTGTTCCTCGGATACATTCCAGATAAATGGACCGTGTGCGTATCAGATTTGCTATGTCTACTTCTACAGAACAGGACCAGATGGATGGAAGCCAGAGAGTGTAAGGATTTATGGTGACAATTCGAGGACCGTCACATTTTACTTCAACACTTACATTCCGATCAACGTTTGGTATGGACTCAATTTGTGTGACAGTACCTTCTGCGCGGCCGCGAACAATTCTAGGATGGTTTGTGTTTCTGGTTTTGGGAATCGTCGCTGGCGTTTTACTGTAATTTATTCCCGGCGACATGCCCTGTTCTTGTTAGCTAGGAGCAAGGAGTGCAAAGACGGCATATTGGGGTCGTGCTGAGATTATTATGTATAATCATTTTTTTTTTCCTACTATCTCGCAGGTTATTCATAAGAGAGAGAGAGAGAAAGAGATAGACAAAAAGAACAGTTACCAAGGCAGATTGCGGCTTTTTTAGCTGTAGGATTGCCTTGCGTTAAATATCTTGTGTATTTTGTAGTGTTGTTGTTGATGTGTTTTTCTCTCTCGTCTTTTCTATTAGTAAATGGGTGTTTTTTTTCTGGTCGAATGATTTGCCAACTGAGTGTAATTTATTTATGGGTGTTTATAATCTCTGGTCGGTGGTGTCAATGTGGACGGTTCATTGAAATCGATTTAATTTCAGGGAAGTAAACGCGAACAAACATATTGGCGATAAATGATGAATTTTGGGGGCATTATGACCTTTTGATAAAATTGAAAGAAATCATCCAAATTTTTTCTGTTGTAGAAAAGAGAGAATTTTGGGGCCATTAAGTCAAGGACTGTAAAGTACCATTTAGATGCGCTCCACCGGTAAATCACCGAATTTAATTAAGGTTAAGATTACCGCCGATCCCCATAAACTGGCAAACCTTACTTCTTCTGCTCCTGCGCATTCACTTCAATATCCTTTCCCCAGGAGGAGAAAGAAAGTAGGACATATTATCAATTTATTGGTAATCATGCCGTCGATAATACGGCGTCGGATTCCAGAGAGAGGAAGTTGAAGAAGAAAAATAGCTCAGGAACCTGATGAAAAGAAGAAGGACAAGACGAAATGAATAAGAGGAAATCTGTGGAAATTGAGCCACCAGAGGAGGACGAGGATGAAGAGAGGAGCGAGACGAGCTCCCAGCCAGTCGAGCCGCCGCTGGAGAGGAAGATCACGAAGAACAAGAAAGCTAAGCTTTCTCATGTAGACAAGGAAGAAGCAATGACTGAGGGTCCCGACGCCGTTTCAAGATTCCGCATATCTGAGCCGTTGAGAGAGAAGCTTTTAGTCTAAGGGAATCTTGACTTTGTTCCCGATTCAGGCCAAGACGTTCAATGATCTTCTTGGCGGTTCAGACTTGGTTGGATGGGCTCGCACTGGTCAGGTATGGTGTCGTGCTTCTTGTCTATGTAGATTGTGAAGCAATTTAAAAGAATGAATGTTTTAAGCGTCTTGGCGATTAATGTTTGTGTGTAGGGTAGAACATTGGCCTTTGTGTTGCCCATTTTGGAGTCTCTGACAAACGGTCCCGCGAAAGACAGGTAAAAGCATGCAATTTTCGAGTACTTGGACAATGTACAAGTGGCATCCCATAGTTTCCTAATCTTTAATGTATTTTTTTTGTTCGCAATATTGGTCTGGAGCTTATATCTTCTAAATAAAAGACAGGTTTCCTTTCGTTTGGCCATTGACAAGGCTATGTGCACAAATCTTGCATTGTATGTTTTGCCAGAGTTCCCCCCCCCCCAAAAAAAAAAAAAAGAAAAAACAAGAAGGCCCTCTTGGCTGCGCGTGCATTGGATATTAATGATGTTTCAGTTAATCATCCATGTGCATGCCTGTCCCTCTACTCATGTTATGCATTCACTTGTTAAAAGGCTTTTGTTGTTTGTATTCTTTTCAAATATACTTACAACATTGTTTCTGAACTAGTGGGAACCTCCATGCGATGTTGAAGCTTACATTCATTGATCTGGACACACAGGAAGAGCCAGTTAGTGTGTCGGCCCTTACAAACTCTCTTTTGATGCCTGGTCTTGAGCATGTGACAAGATGTTATTGTTTTCAGGCAATACTAGGGTTGCTGTAATGCTTTATGATCCAAGAAGGTCCAATATGTCTAAGATAGATAGAGAATCTGGTATGAAATTTGAGCACATAAGTGCTACTCAGAGCATAAAAAAATTATTATTATTAATTTATATAATTTAATATTTGTTTATATAATAATAGATATAATTTATGTAATCTAATCTAACATTTATTTTCGTAATAATAAGCACAATTATCTCCGTATTCATAAGCTAACAGCCCAAAGGAACTTAAACTTTTTTGTCAAAATGTGCCATGGTTCTTGAAACACTTAAAAGTTTGAGCCGCAGTCGGAGATGGTTCAACGATGCTTTGCCCCCGCAAATTTGCTATTTCAATAGCCTGATCTTAGGACTTTCTGCAGGTGTATTGAGTTATACACATTGCGTCAACTTGTGCGTCCCTCTTTATGTTTTTATGCCAGGTCAAATAGGTCGTGCTTAGCAAGTCATTGATTTGATTTCACTACACCTATGTAATTTTCCGGGGCTTTTTAGTGCTCTCGATATTGCTCAATTCTTCCGCAAGTGTAATGCAAAGCATACTAGGTATGTTATTGTTTAGTCACTGAAGGATAATTCATTTTTCAAAATAAAATATTTCCTTTTGACATCCAGTTATTCATATCGGTAACATGTTAGAAAGAAGGGTTGCGAAATTGGGGGACAGAAGTTGGGAGCAAAAGGGGTGTTGTTCGGATCTCGTTTCATTTGAAACGCAAAGCAGTAGTTTGTGTAAGTACTTTGGTTTCGTTAGGAGATGACTACGCATTATTTGGACTACAACAGTCGAGCAGATTTTAGAGCAAGATTTATTTGTAATACTTCACAAATTGGAATTAGAATTTATTTACTAACAAATTTTTTTTCTTTTATTTGAATTTATTTTAATACTTCTTTCAGTTATTTTAATAGTTCAATAATGTTCAAATTGATAATTTTCAATTCAAAATTTTAAAAATTCTTCAATATTTTTTACACGTGAGGATTCTTTCAAATTATAATTACATTCAATCTATTTTTTAATTATTTTGCCAATTTATGTGGCTTAAGGGGGGACGTATTCTCCATGAATAGCATATATATAAACTCCATTGACTTTATATTTTAATTATATATATATATATATATATAAATAATGTTGTATTAAAATTTTAAAATAATTAAAAATATGTATATAATAAATATATTGATTATTGTATATTTTCATAGAGGCCTGGCAAAATTTTAGACTTAAAATATTGTTAAATCTGAACAATCCCGAAGATGGGAACCACCGGTCAGGCTAACGCAGAGGCGGTAACTCTGTTGACTACAGGGGGACAGCGTAGAACGCGCATGCTCCATTCTTCCTTCTGCCATGGATAATATTGTGCCCCTGTAATTTCTGCTCGGAGATACTATTCATTCTCGATCATGGCATACTACAGGAGAGCAAGACTCGCGCTCGACGCCTCTCGAAGCTACGCTTCAAGGATTTCACCCAAAGCTCCGGGCCAGGAGTCTTTTCCGAGGATTTACCAAAATGGGTCTTTGATTTCTGATTCTAATCCAGCTAAGTTTTCTGGGTTCTCTCCCTATTCTTCTTCCGTTGCTCAGAGATTTGGATTGGGTTTTCAAATGGGTGCCAATCGGATTCGTTACAACTCCTTTCTCATTCAAGGTGGCGGTTCCAGGAGATTTTACTACATGGATCGCCGCCAAATTTATCACTTCAAGCCCAGAGGGCCTAGGCGATGGTTTCAGAATCCACGGGCTGTTTTGACTGTCTTTTTGGTGGGTTCTGGTGTTTTCATCACCGTCTATTTTGGTCACTTGGAGATTGTTCCTTACACCAAGAGGAAGCACTTTGTGCTGTTGTCGAAATCCATGGAACAAAAGATAGGAGAGGCTGACTTTCAGCAGGTAAAAAGGGCATTCAAGGGTAAAATACTTCCTGCGATACATCCAGAGAGCGTTAGAGTACGTCTGATTTCAAAGGACATAGTCGAGGCTTTGCAAAGAGGGTTAAAGAACGAGCAAGTGTGGACTGATATGGGGTATGCCTCGTCAGACGTTAATGGAGCAAACCAGGAAGGTGGCCGCGAGAATTTCAAGGCCTTGAGTGAGGGTGAAGAGAAACTTGGAGAACATTGGTACAAGGAAGATGAAATTATTGACGACAAGTGGATTCAACAGAGTAGAAAGAAGGGTCAAGAGAGGGGTTCAAGAGCAGAAACTTCTCATTTGGAGGGATTGAAGTGGGAGGTTCTGGTTGTTGATGAACCTGTCGTCAATGCTTTCTGCACTCCGGGAGGGAAGATAGTTGTTTTTACGGGATTGCTTCATCATTTTAAGACTGATACGGAGATAGCAACCATTATAGGGCATGAGGTACGTGGAAGTGTATGTTGGGTTCTAAAGATTGCTTTGTGTTTCTTATTTTTGGCATAAACAACTTTTAAGTAGCAGACTGATGAGTTATCTTGTGCAACTAGGTTGGACACACTGTGGCTCGACATATTGCAGAAAAGCTGACTAAGAATCTGTGGTTTGCCATTTTGCCTCATTCTTTATCAGTTTGTTACGCCTGATCTTGTCAACACAATGTCAACTCTCCTTCTGAGGCTTCCCTTTTCCCGAAAGTAACTTTCTTGGTTTTGGTGTCTTAAGCAATGCATTTGCGTTTTGATTTGATTTATTATACATGCTTACTTGTTTCGTTGTGATTTTGGTGAACTAAGCTGATTCTTGCAGCTTATTCCATTGATGCATCTGTGGTTGATGAGATTTTCTCGTGTGAAAATTGTTATATATTTCATAAATAGTAGAGTTATACAACAGCATTCATTTCTAGTGAAAATTTGGATGATTTCGGGTTGATATATCACATGTCACGGGTCTCCTGGCTGTGCCTCTGTAACAAATTGCAGCACTCCAAGTTATCATGAATTTGGCAGTGAGTATTCCTTGAATTTCATATGTTTTTGGTAAGATTTGCTTGCTCGCTTGCTGAAGCTTTAGGGGAGTATTTTGCATGTGGAACTCCTATCGTCATATTTTGGCCACCATTCATTTCTGAAAATGTCATGCCATGGCATTGGTAAACATTCAAAGGATGAATACCTTATTCCATTTTCTTGAGGCTTTAAGCTTTACTTCACTTTGGTCTTGGCACTGATTGAATCTGTTAATGAATGTTTCACGCAATTGGACAATTCGTTTTCCATCTTGATCTTGAGGGCCTGTTAATTTTTATATACTCTGGGCTTCGACCTCTATTAGTTCTCTCAGTTGTTGTCCGCAATGATAGTGGTCTGTGTTTCTTTTTTATGCTCTCTCTCAAATTTGATCTGCAAACATTTCAAAGTCTCTAGACCAGTCTTTTGTCTCATAAGCAAATATGGAATATGGGAAATGCTGTACATCGAAGGCTGCAAGATGCCTAGCAGCACCCAATGGAATTTATGCACAACTTGAATTAGGATAATGATTGTCATGTTCTTTTGTGAATTTCCCTTGTGTATAGGAAGCTACCCTTTCCTTCTGATTACAGTTTGATAAAATAGCATTTAAAACTTTTTCTTTGTTTGCTTTAGTCACATTCTGAAACCATGTACATGAGCCATTAAGCAGAATGTAGAATAACAATGTTGTTGTTATTATTATTTTAATGCAAGGACTGTCCTAATTTCTATCAAAATTTTTTGTTAAGGATGGAAATTGAGGCAGATTATGTTGGCATACTGTTGATGGCTTCTGCTGGTTACGATCCTCGTGTGGCACCTAAAGTTTTCGAAAAATTGGGGAAGCTGACTGGTGAGTCCACGCTGAGAGATTACCTGTCTACGCATCCTTCTGGAAAGAAGAGAGCTCAATTGCTGGCTCAAGCTAAAGTCATGGAAGAAGCGCTTGCTCTTTACAGAGAAAGTAGTGCAGGACGTGGGATTGAAGGCTTTTTTCTTTGAAAGCGAAACCCAACTCCAATTTGTACAAACATGGAAGTGTGCCTCTCCTATTAAGTTGGAAATGTTGTCCTTAATCTATATGGAAAAAGAAAAAAAACAGAGAGAGAGAGAGAGAGAGAGAATGCTCTGCTCTTCTTTCCCTCTTTTCCATCATTATAAAATCACCAGATTCGCTACTCAACTGAATCCTTTTGTTTTTCCTGCAACTGTTGTGCATCTCTACAGGATCAAAATATCTTTGATTTCAACCCCTTTTTTTTTTTTTTCATTTATCCCTTTTAATCCACAAAGTTTATGGATTTGTTGTTTATGCTTATCCAGTTGGTCTTGATTATACGATTTTTGGCGCGGAATTGATTTAGAAACTGGCTGCAATGGCTTAAATGTGTGACAACTTCAAAAACTCTGGCAATCCAGCAAGTTCACCTAGTGGACTAATTGAACAACTCTCTCCAAGCACAATCAGAAAACGCTGAGGGGTCACAAGTCAAAACTCATACTTTCCTCTTTTCCTTGTTCGGTTAAGCCACAGAGTCAATTAATGTCATTTAGCTCAGTAAAATGTACGTATGTTTGTTAATTGATCTTTTCCTATTTCCTTAATACGTCGACGTAATGAATATCTAATAATTGTGATATAGCTTCCTGAAATATATTTCAGGTATGAATTTTGTCAAATTTACATAACGAATGCATTTTATAAGGTAACATGCAACGAAAGTATTGGCTGCACTAAAGCTTGCTCTGTTCTTCCTTTTTTCTCGCATGGACCTGCAGCTCAAATTTTGGTCCTTGTGCCTCTATTGAGATATGTTGTGCATTCGCGATCATGGCGTGTTGCACGACAGCAAGACTCGCAATTGAATGCTTTCCAAGTTACGCTTGACTGTCGTCTTGGTGGGTTTTTGTGCTTTGATCTTGGAGACCGTACCTTACACTTAGAGGAAGCATTTTGTGCCATTTTTGAATTCAGATGATAAAGAGTTCATTCAACCGGAAAATACTGCCTGGAATACACCTAGAAACCGTTAAGAGTGCATCTGATTTCAGAGAATATAATTGAGACTTTGCAAAGAGGATTGAAGAAGGAGCAAGTGTGGACTGATTGGGGGTATGACATGTCGGACATTGATGGGGTAAATCGCCAAGTTACTGTAAGAGACTCTGAAGGCCTTGAGTGGGCGTGAAGAGAAACTTGAAAAACATTGGTACAAAGAGGACGAAAACATTAATGGCAAATGGATTCGGCAGAATACAAAGTAGGGTCGAGAGAGGTTCGAGAGCAGAAACTTCACATTTCGAGGGAGCCTCAGAGGCCTTTCCAATTGTAGGGCAGCATATTAAAAGGTCTCATCCTGCAGCCCATCTTCGAGTATGAAGTTCACTGTTTACCCATCACGCTGGGTCGCATTGGCCTGCGGGACAACGGGTTGCCCACTAGGCTCCATAGGACTCAATTTTGGATTTGAAAGCACAACACCTGAGTTTATAGAACCACTGCAATTATAAAACTATTACCACGGCTGTTCTTCAAGCTCTCAAAGATTAAAGACCCAACTAACCAAATTTATTGTTACCGTGACATCGTATCCTAAAATCCTGATTTAGGCCTATGGCAGGCAGGCCGCAGTTCTCAATTACTCATCCCATTTAAACTTTTGGGACAGACCCCATAGGTATACATCACCACTACTGTCTCCCCCAATGCAATAAGCTATAGTCCCTTCCTCTTACTTCTCTCTGTTCTTTTTTTTTTTTTCCCTTTCCTTCTTTCCTTGCCTCCAAAGCCCAATGGAGCCTCTTGCCAAGCTCCGCCGTGATCCTCGCCTTAACACTTTTATCTCCTCCCCGCCCAACTCCAGTTTGCTTTCTGAACTTTGTCTTTCATCTCTCTTGTACCTCATAAAACTTTCCACTCCCATGTTTGTATTATCTATTACTGCTGCAATCTTTTTCCCACAAAAGAACCAAGAATGGATCCCCATTTTCCATTTCCTCTTATTGCTTTCTTATGTTCTTTACCTTTTTCTCATCAAACCCTACGTCTCAAAGCCATTTCCAGTCTACCTTGTGGATTTCTCATGTCTTAGGCCTCCAGATTACTGCAGGGTCCCGTTCTCTTCTTTCCTTGAAAATGCCTCCATGATTGAGTCCTTTGACAGTGAAAGCATAGCTTTTATGGCCAAAATCCTCACTTCTTCTGGCCAAAGTCAAGAGACCTATCTACCTCCAGCCCTACACTATATTCCTCCAAAAACCCATCAACAGGAAGCCATCAAAGAAGTGGAAATGGTTCTCTTCCCTATCATGGAAGACCTTCTCTCAAAAACCAAAGTCAGCCCTCTCGATATTGACATCCTCGTAGTAAATTGCAGCGGCTTCTGTCCATCCCCCTCTTTATCATCCATTATCGTCAACAAATACTCCATGAGAACGGACATTAAAAGTTACAATCTCTCTGGAATGGGATGCAGCGCAGGAGCTGTTGGCATTGACCTGGCCAACAATCTCCTGAAAGTTCACATGAACAAATTCGCCCTTGTTATTAGCACTGAAATATTGTCAAACGGCTGGTATTCTGGTCACGAGAGAGACAAGCTACTCCTTAACTGCCTTTTTAGAATGGGCAGTTCAGCAGTCTTGCTCACAAACCGAACAGAAGCCAAGAGATGGTCTAAATACAAGGTTTTTTGCACAGTCAGAACGCAAAGAGCCTTCCGAGACAAGGCTTATTATTCAGCATTCCGAGAAGAGGACTCCAGAGGAAAACTTGGGGTCACACTTACAAAGAATTTGCTCCAAGTTGCAGGAGAAACCCTCCGTTCCAACATGACAATCCTTGGTGCACAAATCTTGCCTCTGCAAGAAAAGTTTAGGCACTTTGTTTCCATCATTCGGCAGAGGTTTGCTGGCAAATCTTCAGCGGAAGCTTACGTGCCAGATTTCAAGAAAGTGATACAGCATTTTTGCTTGCCAACTTCGGGGAAAGCTGTAATCAGGGAGATAGCGAAAGGGTTAAAGCTTGGGGACAGGGAAGTGGAGGCTGCCTTGATGACATTACACAGGTTTGGGAACCAATCTTCTTCTTCTTTGTGGTATGAGCTGGCTTATATGGAAGCCCAAGAGAAAGTGAAGAAAGGTGACAAGGTTTGGCAGCTTGGAATGGGAAGCGGACCCAAGTCCAACAGCATTGTTTGGGAGTGTATTAAGCCCATTGTTGGGGAGTCTAAGATCGGCCCATGGGCCGACTGTCTCCACCGATATCCAATTCGCGCCGTTGCTCAAGGTCTCTGATCATGGAAAACCCGGACTCGTCCGGGTGGCGAGAGACAGTGTGCCTCTTGTCCACTGGCGGGGCTTTGAACCCCCGTCTGTATCTCATATCATCCCCACCACCACCCCCCCCAAGTCCCCCAGTATGCTGAGTCACTCTTACTAAAACCCCAAAAAAAAAAAAAAGCAAAAAAAGAATTCTCTGATCATGAGTCACGAATTTTCTAGTTAATAAAGGCAATTTGAACACTTTGTGTGCACTAATTTTCTTCTATATGCACTAGATGACCTGCCCGCCGTGCTGAACGTCCTTGTTTGTTCTGTTATTCTTTTTTCTATTATGTCTAATCAAATCATTGTAAGATTAGCAATATTGAAAGTCGTAAAAATTGGAATGAAGTAGAGCATAATTCCAAACATTTCTTATTATTGCTATTTCTACGATTATTGGTTCTTCAAAAAGGTAAAAATAAGTGGGAACCAAATCATTACAACTAATTGTTTCTATGTACTTAACCATTTATTTTTCTGATAGATTATAAATAAACAAGTGTATATAAGATCAACATTCCCAATGTCCAAATTGTCAAGTTATCTTTAAAAAGAGCATTAACTCAATTAAAAAAAAAAAAAAACAGCTTTACAATATCTCTTATACATTCGTCGGTGGAATGTGCATGTGAAAACTTTCATTCTCGTAGCAATTTTAATTTAATATTTTTTTTATTTATTTCTGTGCTTTAAAATAAGTATAACCCAATTATTTTTCGTAATTTTTCATGCGGAAGGGACTGAGCAGGCATCGGGCAGGCGAGTTGTCAGCAGTAACGTAAACGCTGTCTGCAAGTGCTGGCCTACCTGCTTCGTCAACTGCATTAAAGTGAAGTAAATTTTGGTACTTTTTTCCATGGCCCGGTTAAGATACTCCAACTACCACTTGTTTTCCCACCCTGAAATAATTAATGGCAACCCTTCAATAATTTTGGTGGATCAAAAGTCAAACGATTGGATATATATATATGTACTGTGTAGGAGGGGACAAGCCGAGGCTACCACGCCATCCAACTCGCTGCCGAATTTGCCTGCGTTCAAAATGTTTTTCTATGTGCTTTAGACTTTCTTTTTTTAGCCCAGCCAATGTCGGGTATGGGTCCACATTTTAGCACATTATCCCCAAAATCGGTTATGTTTCTAAAAGATGGCCTTTGCCCAAAACAATGAAATGGCTTTTCTGTGGCCTACGATTCCAAATATTGGGCTGTCCCAATAGGCCACTTTTGTATATCTTAGAGACTGCGACACCTAAACAGTTGTTGTGGATCATCTTTAAAAATCTGGCGTGTTTCGGAAGGGAAACAAATTTGCGAATTATGCTTTTCAGTCATCTTAGAAAATGCATGTTTTTCATAGTATCTTACCCGTGAAGGTTATTTTTTCCCTGCCTTATAAATTATATTGTAATATTATTTATTTATTTTAAAATATTTTAGTTTAATTAAAATTTTAAGTAAATTACTTTAAAAAATATAAAAATAATTTAAATATTTATTTTCTAATTTTAATTGTAAATGTCTATGTAAAACTTATGGTTCAAATATCTTACAAATAAAAAAAATTTAGGAATCATCTTATTCTCTTTAAAAAGTTATTATATTTTTTAGTACATTTTAAAAAATTTTATTATATATTTCTGCCTTATCCTACAAAATATATTTAGCTTACGTTGATGTTACCTTACAAGATTCAAGGTAACCTCAATAAAGATCATAAAGGGAAGATTTTTTATAGAGTAATTTTATATGATAATAAATATAATAGATCTTGTATTAAAAATGATGCACTTGATAAGAATGGTCGTACTCACATTTTTTATTTCAAAAATATTTTTTAATGAAAATTTCTTTATTTACCTATAAAAAATTTATTAGTATTGAAATTTTATTGTAATTATATATTTACAAGATTTTAGAAAGAGCTAAAAAAATAATTAAATTCTTATTTTTTACCTATTGAAAACAAGGAAATAAGCTTATTTTCTAAATAAGAGTTATGTTGCCCTTACAGGTTTTTAATGAAACACCAATTAAGGGAATGTTTCAAAAAAAAAAGAAGAAACATTGGTTAATGATAATATGTTGATTAAGTTAGACAATTCTTTTGTGTTAGTTGAGATTTCAAGAAGGATCAATTAATTATAATATCATTTATGAATTCTATTAATTCAAAGAACAAACCCATAATTTATAAGTTATAAAATTTTATCAAATTTTCATCTTATCATATAGATTTTCTTAAAATAAACTATAAAGTAAATGATGGTTTGGTACTAATTACTCAAGTGATGGTTCATAAAATAAGCTATTAGTTCATATTAAAAATATTAATTTATTCTAAATAGTTATTCCTATGATATGAAAAATATTAATTTCTCATTATTAACTCAATTTCAAGTGAAAGGTTATGATGTACAACATTTTATAAAGGCTATTTTTTAGTAAATTATTTAAAAAGATATAAAAATAATTTAATATTTAAAATATTTTTTATTTAAATTAATATTTTTTTTTCAATTAGATAGATAATTTTAGTTATAAATATTCATATAAAATTTATAAATTAAGAAATCTTACAGATAATAAAATTTTAAATTATTATATTTTTCATAAATTTTAAAAGAAAATTTAAAAAATAAATTTTGTATTATCTATTTTTGCACTCTCATTCATTCATTCGATATCAAAATTTAAGTTTACCTTATTCGATATATTTTACATTTTCACACTTTCGTCCTACGTTTGTCTCCTAGGCACCAGTGTAGTTTTTCTTGTTAACAGGCCTCGGGCCATCTATGTTCCACAGTAAAAAAGTAAAACATCCGTTGTGCTGGGCGTTGATCAATTGTTTTCAGCTTTCGAAAGCTTCAAGCTGGGCTTTAAATTGAGATGATTTTGTTGCTGTAGCAGTTGTCGATATGTTTTCTTGATCAATTGCAAATGAAGCGGTATTCTCGTCTTATGCAGCCTTTGTCCTTGCGTGCTGCTTTGGGAGAAAAAACATAACAAAATTAAATGTAAGTATAAGTAATTTAAAAATAAAATTTATTAATCGTAAAATTTTGATATTATAATAAACTTTATTTAATTTTAAATTTTAAATTATTTATTGAAACCTAAATTATATAAAATAGAAGTCATGCTCAACGGCATTTTAAAGGGATTGTTTTTTCTTTTTTATATAAAAAAAAAAAACCGTTAGGGAATTTATTCAATCCTACATATGGTAACGTGTCTCGTTGGAATGCCAACCTTACGAGGGTTTCAAAGGTGGAGGTGGCGGTGGCCATCTTTAAGGCCTGTGCCGCTGCTCTCTGCTAGGCCCAGGTGCAATGACTGACACCATCCACCGGTGCCCAATGCATTCAATGCTGGCTGGCAGATTGTTCAGTATGGCAGTTGAATCTGCTGCCACGACTAGTAAATATGGGAAAGGCCTCACCATTACAGTACTGCAATGGCTTCCATCTTTGTTTCGTCAAAGATGGTAATAGTAATAATAACCCCCATGTCTTCCTCCACGTAACAAAATGTGAATTAAGGAGTCACAACAGCGGTGGCAGCGTGGCGGTGAATAATAATTCATTGTGCTCGATCACAACAGCGGCAGCTAGCGATCACTGATTAGGTCAGGTATCCAAAGATTTGGTTTGGTTTGGTTCTAAAAACCAGGTAAACTATGAAAAATGACTACAAAAATAGGAAGTTAGCACATTTGAGCCAATTCAATTAGAATTAGAAGAGACTGTTTCTCATTATTTTTTTACCCAATTTAAACTGCCTTAATACCAAGGCCTGGAAATTGTATTATTATATTTTTAGTTATATATATATAGTTTTAATGCACGATTGCATTAGTCATCAATTTGATGAAATCGTGCATGAAACCATCACAATATGTGTAATTAAAATTAAAATTATGATCGTGTAATTCATGAAAACGGGTTCGAAAACTGTCACATTGGCATAATAATAATAAGAAAAAAAAAAAAAGCTTTTCTTCTTAGTCGCCTTCCGCTCCCCACACCGACTTGACTGGACAAGGCTTCCTGCGACTTTCTGGCTCTCTGCGCTGTCCTCCGGGGTGGTGAGTTTAATGATTCACGTCTCGACTTAGCTGTGTAACGGAACTGTTTTGGATTGAACTTAATGGATCCGAACGTATGATTTCCACAACTAACCTAGAAGAGACGTGCATCCGGTATGCTTATCACTCTGCCCAAGCTTTAAATTATCGAAGAAAAAGGAAAAGTAAAAATAGCAAGGCTTGGAAGTTGGTCGTTCAAGTAGATAATCGGCCACCAATAATTCAGATACTAAATGCTTGATTAATAGCTCCACCTAATCCAACTACATATTATTTTCCCATGTACTCAAAAAAAAACCGAAAAAAACAAAAAGTCCAACTACATATTTCGTGAGCATAAACAGTATAAATTACATCCGACATTCATTTAAGTCATTATTGCCTGACTGCATTGATTATTGTAAGGATTTTAATGCATCGAAACAAGAATCTTAGTGGGACATGAAGTAGTCAAATAGCATGTACTACTAGCAGAAAGTTAAGGGGCCTCGATAAAATATACAGGAGGAGGGCCTGTTCGCGTTGGATCCTCTTAGGGCAGCCATATTTTCCGGACAAAGCACGAATTCATGGTCCCTACACCTATCCCACTCAAGATTCTTAGTTCTCCACTAACTTTACAGAAGAATTTATTCCCTATTAACGTGAAGGATCCTATTTCGGACACGAGCCCCAAAATGAGATCCTGACGTGGTAGAGAGAGAGAGAGAAGAAAGAGAAAAAAACGTGGATCTCCGCACCGTTCACCATCTTCTTCTCCCCCACCCCTTTTTTTTTTCCAAAAAAAAAAAAAAAACATGTTATATGTACATATATATACATATAAAGTAAAAGTATATATAACATATATATTCATTTTATACAAATAAAATTTTTTAATAACAATATATTTTAACTCATTTATTTATATATCTTACGTTAATTACTCTAACAACATATATTTAAATAGTAAAAAAAAAAAAAAACTCGAAATCTACGCAAAACCCACGTCTCCCCTACCATCCCCACCTCTCGCTCACTAACTTTTTTTGTTTTTTCTTCTCCTGGAGCGAAACATATGAATGGAGTTGTAAGATTGACAGCTAGACAAAAGGATTGGAATAGAAAGGTCTCGTGATCTCTAGAGAGCAAGAAGTATATAAATGATAGAGATACGCGACGTTTGTCCCAACTTCAAATATTTTCTTCAATAGCCTTCGGTGCCATTATTCTCGTCAACTAATAACAAAAATAATAATAATAATAACTCGTGATATCTACAGCACAAAAAGTAACATCACGTACAGTTACGAGTAATTAAGGAGCTAATTGAATTGGAATCAGTCGTTGGACATTCATTCTAATTGTTAGTAGCGAAATGTAAACACCACATTCATTACAGATTGACATTTCTTTTTTTCTTTTTTTTTTTTTTTAAAAAGGGGGGAACAATATACGTGCAAATGGAGATGCATAAATTTTCCATTCATAAAACGGTATTTCTGATTTGAAAAAAAAAAAAATCAGCTCTTGAAAATTATTAAAAACAACTTAATATCATATATATGATTCTAAACATTAATTAAAATTCTTTTCTTTCCATTTATGTTTTTCTTCTTTCAATTTGAATTTACGTCCCCTTTATATATTTTTTTTCCACTCTTCGTGGGTACAAAATTTTTAAATTGTCAATAAAAATAAACAAATTTCCTATTAAAAAGTCTACAAATACAAATACAAATACCCTAGAAAGTAAAATTGAAGAAAAATATATCAGTTATATTTTTGAAAAAGATATGAGCGTGAAAAAAAAGAAAAGAAAAGAAAGAGAAGTCTCTATTCTCAGTGTTCAGTAGTAATAAATAATCAAGATTCCGTTAATTTCTTCGCTTGAGAGGACGTAATCCAATTGAAAACGTTTCTCGACGGCGCGTATACAGTGTGACCGTAGAACCCAATAATTTAAAATGCATCGGGGGGTGACTGCGGGGACCCACCTGATCAGATCTTGTCATGAAAATATCCCCAGCAGTATCGAAAGGCAATAGTAATGCTTTGGTACTTGACCTGTAGGCCACAAACTTTCTGTTTTTTCTTTTTTTTTTTTTGAAAGCAAATCTCCTCAGCGCGAGCAAGCGGAGCAGGCGAGTGAAGTGATAATTATTTACTTAAATTCTGCCATCAGACATCTTCTTATCAATTATTCCGGTTAAAATTGTGTTCGAGTGGTCGCGAGTTTTTTTTTTTTTCTTCTTTTCTTTTAGAAAAAACTAAGTGAGAATAAAGTTGGTGACCTTTTGTTTTAGTTTATAGATGTAATGACACAGAATTGAATTAATGATTTTTAATTTTAATTTGTTAGAGTAAAAATTAATAAAAATATAATCTATATATTTTTTAATAATAGAAAGAAGGGGGGCTTTCATGAGACAACCCGGTCCTTAAATTACCTTCGTGCACAGAATTGCTCCGTAAGGTGTCTCTCTTTCTGCTTCATTTTCGAGAGTTTCAAGACACGGTCCTAACAAAGGCACCCCACTTTCTCCATCCCTCCTCCGCCGTTCTTCTATACCTTCAGTTCATTTACCCGCCCCACGCAGAAAGCCCCTCTCTTGAATTGAAATGTTGGAAAGCTCTCTGAAATGGCTGATTTTCATTCTAACGAGTTGTGTGGCATCCGAAATTGCCCTTGCCGGGAACAACCCATTAGCCAGAAACACCTATATTATCCAAATGGACAAGTATGCAAAGCCAGAGCACTTCTCTGATCACCTGCAGTGGTATTCGTCAAAATTACAGTCAGTTTTATCTAAATCTGAAAATGAAGGCGATGTGGATGATCAAGGGAGGATCATCTATAGCTATCAGAATGCTTTTCATGGGCTTGCTGCTCAACTGAGTGAAGAAGAAGCTCAGAAGCTTGAGGAATCAGATGGTGTGTTGGGTGTATTTCCCGATACTGTCTATCAACTACACACTACAAGAAGCCCCACGTTCCTTGGGCTAGAACCTGAAGACAGCACAAATGCCTGGTCTCAAAATGTTGCAGACCATGATGTTATAGTGGGAGTGCTGGACACAGGAATTTGGCCGGAGAGCACGAGCTTCAACGACACAAGCATGACGCCGGTGCCTGCCCGCTGGAAGGGAATCTGTGAGACTGGAAGAGCTTTTGACAAGCGCCATTGTAATAGAAAAATTGTTGGCGCAAGGGTTTTCTACAGAGGAATAGAGGCTGCTACGGGAAAGATCAACGAACAAAATGAGTACAAATCACCTAGAGATCAGGATGGTCATGGAACTCACACGGCAGCGACTGTTGCTGGCTCTCCAGTTCAAGGAGCAAATCTGCTTGGATATGCTTCGGGAACTGCGAGAGGGATGGCTCCTGGTGCGAGAATAGCAGCTTATAAAGTTTGCTGGACGAGCGGATGCTTCAGCTCAGATATTCTGTCTGCAGTTGATACGGCAGTGGCCGATGGAGTCAATGTTCTATCGATTTCTCTTGGTGGAGGAGTTTCGTCTTACTCTCGGGATAGTTTGGCTATAGCAGCTTTTGGGGCGTTGGAGATGGGTGTTTTTGTTTCATGTTCTGCAGGAAATGGGGGGCCTGACCCTGCAAGCCTCACAAATGTTTCGCCATGGATAGCCACAGTTGGCGCCAGCACCATGGACAGGGATTTTCCAGCCACCGTTAGACTGGGAACTGGCAGAAGTATAACCGGGGTTTCACTCTATAAAGGCCGGAGGGTCCTCTCACCGAGCAAGCATTATCCTTTGGTTTATATGGGTAGTAATTCCAGCAGCCCTGACCCAACATCTTTGTGCTTGGAAGGAACCTTGGATCGACATCTCGTTGCGGGAAAGATCGTGATATGTGACCGTGGAATTAGTCCTCGAGTTCAAAAGGGGCAGGTTGTGAAAGATGCAGGAGCCGTAGGAATGATTCTGGCAAACACGGCTGCCAATGGAGAGGAGCTTGTGGCAGATTGTCACCTAATTCCAGCAGTTGCAGTAGGCGAGAAAGAAGGGAAATTCATTAAGCA
The DNA here is from genome assembly GCA_037897445.1 of Ceriops zippeliana. Classification (NCBI taxonomy): domain Eukaryota; kingdom Viridiplantae; phylum Streptophyta; class Magnoliopsida; order Malpighiales; family Rhizophoraceae; genus Ceriops; species Ceriops zippeliana. The sequence goes on from JBAPLH010000144.1 coordinate 4,456,917, forward strand.
ATATGCTTTGACTACTCGCCGTCCAACTGCAACTCTAGCTTTCCTTGGTACCAGATTGGGGATTAGGCCGTCGCCAGTGGTAGCAGCCTTCTCATCAAGAGGACCCAACTTTCTGAGTCTCGAGATTCTGAAACCTGACGTCATTGCTCCGGGTGTGAACATCCTTGCTGCTTGGACTGGTGATTTGGGTCCATCAAATTTGCCAATGGATCGACGGAGAGTGAAATTCAATATACTTTCAGGAACTTCCATGTCGTGCCCACACGTCAGTGGAGTTGCTGCCATGATCAAGGCCAGGCATCCGGAATGGAGTCCCGCGGCAATTAAATCTGCACTGATGACAACAGCTTATGTCCATGACAACACCTATAATCTACTTAAAGATGCTTCAACAGCCGCGCCTTCCACTCCATATGATCATGGGGCCGGCCACATAAACCCGATGAAGGCACTGGACCCAGGACTTGTTTATGACATTAAAGCCCAAGATTACTTTGAATTCCTCTGCACACAAAACTTGACTCCAACTCAGTTGAAAGCATTTAGCAAGTACTCGAACAGATCATGCAAGCACTCTCTTTCAAGTCCAGGGAACTTGAACTACCCCGCCATCTCTGCTGTGTTCCCGGAAAAACCATCCATTTCATCTGTCACGCTTCACCGGACGGTTACCAATGTTGGCCCTCCAGTGTCCAACTACCATGCAGCAGTCACACAATTCAGAGGTGCAACCGTCATAGTTGATCCGCCTACCTTGAAGTTCACCAAGAAGTATCAGAAACTATCTTACAAGATAACCTTCACCCCCAAAACCAGGCAAACAATGCCTGAATTCGGTGGCTTAGTATGGAAGGATGGAGTCCACAAAGTTAGAAGCCCAATTGTTATCATGTGGTTGACACCAGTATGATCAGACCACTTGATTCGACATGAATCATAAACATTTGTGGTTCTACAATAATCAAGGTTTTCTGTACTGGACCAAGGGGATGACTCATTTTTAAACCGAGTAATGCGTTTTCTTCTTTATGTTTGTTGCAGATCATATTATAATCTCCGTAAAGTAGTACCAAACGGTTAAATCTTTTGAATTCGGATATGTGTAGGCGAATCCATAAATTATATCTCAGTATTAGTAGAAGCTCGATGTTGAAAAGGATTAAAGTCACGGAGAACACCATCCATTGAATATTCAGCACCATTTTGCTGCTTCGTCAGCACACGGGATGCGGTATGCAAGGTACGTGCCTCTGGCGTTCACTCGTGTGGCTTATGAATGGGAGGCGGGCACACTTTGTCAGTGGAGTGCTTGCTGCATCTGGACTGGGCCTTAAGGGGCGAGGCGATGAGCCTCCTACATTGTCGAATGGGCCAGAGACAAAGCGTGTGCAGAAATAATTTCAACAGTCGTCTCCAAATTTTCAACTTCTTTTATTATGTGCAGTTGCTTTTGGGTCTCGAAAATGGGCCGAAGACCTGATTCCAGGAGGACAGGATAGGACCCCTACAAACCTAACGAACATGATTGAGAGTTGGAGATACTTTCATTTTGAAAAGAGAGTAATGACGGAGTAATATTAAAGTCAATCTGATTTAAATTTGATGTTTACTGTCAAATCTTTTAGAATAAGTAGACATATTGGTTTACAACAAGAATATTGAATAGATAAATTCAGTGAATAGAATGTAATAGACTCCATTCGTTTGTTGGATAGGGAGGAGAAAATATTAAATTTTATAAATATAACATTGTACTTTCAATAATATGCCTTTGTGAAAGAGAAAAGATGAATTCAAAACGTGCTGATTCACTGATTTTCATTTCGTTGGTGAGCAGATGGGTGCGAGACTACAAAATGAAATTGGGTTTTGGAATTGTGATAAGCTGTGCCGATCGTTGACTACTCTTTATCTAATTGTACTTTTGGCTACTTGGAAATTATCCAGGTTATTTTAAGAGTTTCCAACAATCACCTTTAGTCAATATCATTTAAGAATCAATGTACCTCAAAAAACCGAAGAAAAAAACAAGAAAAGACAAGAAAATGAGAATCAAGTTACAACTCCATTCTGCTTTTCAGATTCCAAAGGCCAAGTGGTCGAATCCAATGGTAGAAGCGGACCATATGACGAGGTGGCATGAAGCCATTCGTTGGTCCACCCCAGTTTTTTTTACCAAAAGAAAACAAATATATTCCAAATACGCAAAACAATTGGTCAAACCACCGTATCCAACCCAAGTTGCCAAGATATCCTCCAACCATTTCCTGAAGGCCCAACTTGCAATTTTATCTCCCCTGGAAGGCCACAGCTTAGAATGAGAGATTTACGAGTCAAAAATCATTTTAGAACAGGTAAAAGATGAAAAGTCAATTTTAGCACTAAGTGGCCGAACCCATCAAAAAGCATATGTCGCCTCCGCGTAAAATCCAAATTCAGCGTTGTATTTTCCTTGGGCAAATGCCGTTGTAGGACCTTTTTCCTGCCAGTTGGTAAACAGCTTTCACTTGCGGGTATCTAACAGGAAAGGATTCCCAAATGTGGCCATGCCATTGTTCATCAAAAGAAGTTTTGATTAACAAAGAAAGGAAAATTTTAGTTAAGTAGGTTTGATTTGGACATCAGGAAAGGGTGCTCATGATACAGTGCAAAGTTCTTTTCGTTGAATTCCATATAATTAAATCGAGGTATGATTGAATCATGCGAGAATGTAATGGCCCGCGGCAACATTGATATTGTTTTAAGCTCGTTATAATTAATTCTTGCATCCCATCGTCTATACTGTCTTGCCATCGAAATGGAATCATCTATTGGGTTTTTGTATTCAACATGAAACTGCAATCAGCGTTAGAATTGAACAATTAAATACCTATAATTACAATATCAAGCGCCTATAAATTAAAATAATAAATAAATGCTGCATTATATTGTAAAACAGACAACGTTAAACGTTGAAGCTCTTTTCCAAATTTGACCCACCCTGCCAAGTGACGCATTCATTTCCGTGTATAAGAAAAAAGCGATATTGATTGTTTGTCTAAAATAGTTAATTTATAGACTTTGTATTAGAAAAAGGAGATAAATATTTAAATTCTGTCTCACTCACCAGACGCTTTTTATACGTATATTAATTTATATGATTTAAAAAAAATAATTAGTAAGAGAGAAAAAAATAAAAAGTCAAACCCTAGAAGGAAGAGAAAAAGAAAAACTCAACAAGGGTTTCGTTTTCAGTGTTCCTCGCATGGGGGGGGGGGGCTTCAAAGAGTTTTTTGGAGGGGTCAAGTGGGGTTCGAGGTTGGAGGAAGCAGACAAAGATAAACCACCTAATCCACTTTTCATTCCCCCTTTAATTAATCAAGTGGGCGGCCTAGCTTTCTTCCGCTAAAGTTTCGTATAATTGGCTAGTTTTATCTTTCACCTTATTACTACCACGCCGAAATAGGCCCCATCACTTTTATTATTCTCCGCATTTGACCTGCCATATCTTGTTAACTGCAGCACTTGCAATTGGTTTCGGACGAGGGGAATGCAAGAAAAGATGCTCATAGAGAACAAAATTTCATCCAACTTAAGAAGGGAAGATTTTTCTTTTTCTTGTTTGCTTAAACACCATCGATTTGGATCTCGAGCACCATTCAATTACTTACTTTCCTTAAGACCCCAAGATCATGGGGATTCAAATTGTTATTAACCATTATAATCATTAATTAATTGCATGTTTGTGAGCACCATTCAATTACTTAGTTTCCTTAAGACCCCAAGAAGATCATGGGGAATCAATGCATGAAACAGGGCTTCAAATTGTTATTAACCATTATAATCATTAATTAATTGCATATTTGTGTTTTAATGATGTTATTAGATATAGAAAAGTATAGATATACAACTAATTGTAATTATAGCATCGGTTCAAAAAAAAAAAAAAAGGTTGTAATTATAACACAGTAACACGTTTTGTGAATTTACAACTAATCTATTTTCCAATAGCATAAATGTGCAATTACAAATATATTAAGCGCCCGAGGCAGCCTGGTGGTGAAAATTTAATGTGTCATTTTTTTATATATATTAATTTAGATTTAAATTTCCTCGTGTTGCACGACGTCAACCGATCACTGTAATTCTCGCGATGCGACTTTTGAAAAAATTATAAATATATTACTGGTGTCAGTACAGCAGTGAAAAAACAACTAAAGGAGAACCTAGGCGGAACAGGAAAGAACAACAGAACAGAAGTCAGTTCACTCAGTCCTCACAGCATCCTCGCCCATTGGTCGCCATATGGAGAGAGACAAAGGGTGGAGCAGTGGGGTGGGGCACAGAGATTCATAAAATTGAAACCCACACCCTTTCTATTCTCTCTCTAACCGTATTATTCCCACCTTGACCATGCCATCTCGCCCAATTCGGCCGCTGCCACGGCCGCCGCCGATCACTACATCTACGCTCCCGCTCCCACCGGCTCCAGCCACGTCCTGGCCTCCCCACCCCCACCACAACCCCATCTATTCCCACGTCCTATTTCCTCCGGTGGGAGCCGCCTTCTCATTCCTTCTCGTATTCACGTTTTGCTTCCGCAAAATCAGACTTAAGCGCACCGTACCCTCCGACTCCAAGCCTCCCCACCACTTCTCCTACTCCTCTCTTCGCCGCGCAACCAACTCGTTCTCACCATCTCTCCGCCTCGGCCAGGGTGGCTTTGGCTCCGTATTTCGCGGCACTCTTCCGAGTGGTCAACTCGTTGCCGTCAAGGTAATGGACTCCGGGTCTCTCCAGGGTGAGCGCGAGTTCCAAAACGAGCTAATCTTCGCATCAAAGCTGGACTCACCTTACGTTATCACCGCCCTCGGCTTCTCCTCCAAGCGGAAGCGCCACCGGACAATGCTTTTAATTTACGAGCTCATGCCTAACGGAAACTTGCAGGACGCGCTACTCCGTCGCAAAGCACCCGAATTGGTGGACTGGAGGAAGAGGTTTAGCGTTGCGGTTGATATTGCGAGAGGGATCGAGTATCTTCATAGCCTGGATCCGCCAGTTATTCATGGGGATATAAAGCCCAGTAACATTCTATTGGATCAGTGTTTCTCGGCCAAGATTTCGGACTTTGGGTTAGCCTGGTCCAAAACTGGGAATAATAACCAGAATCACGATGATGTTAAGGTGGACTTGGAGAGCAATAATGGGGCTCTGGTGGATGATTATGGCTCTGTGGTGGAGGACACCGAGAGCATGACTACAGGGTTTGAGGAGTTCAATTTGGGAGTGGATCAGTCCCCGGAAGGCTTGCTTAGGGCACCAGTTTCCCTGACGTCGCCAGAGACAGTAGAGGCTGTGAGTGCCACGCCAGAAACGGTTGGCGTGGCCTTGTCGCTGGAGGGTAATTCTGATGGGGCTAACGCTTTGAGCGGGAAAGAATTGGTGAATGAGGGAACAAGTGGAGGAAAAGGGATCAAGAACCAATCTGGGAAAGATTGGTGGTGGAGGCAAGACAAAAGTGGTGGGTTGGAGAATGGTGCAGTGAAAGATTATGTGATGGAGTGGATTGGAACAGAGATAAAGAAGGAGAGGCCAAAGAGCGATTGGATTGGAACATCTTCATCATCAACCAGTCAACCAACTGGGAAAATGGATAAAAAGAAGATTCGAAAGCGATTGGATTGGTGGGTTTCATTAGAGCAAGATAGGGATGAGAAGATTTTGAAGAAGGCCAAGAGAAGGCAGCCGAGAGAATGGTGGAAGGAGGAGTATTGTGAAGAGTTGGAGAAAAAGAGGAAGAAGAAAAAAAAGGAGAAACATGAAATGGTAATCAATACTGACTATTATAATGGAGGAGAAAATTTGTGGTGGCCTAGGGACGAGGAATTGTATGTTGAGAAAAAGAAGAAGAGAAAGAATAGTGGTAGTAAAAGTAGTATAGGCAGTCTTGATTGGTTTAGCGGTGAACTATTGAGGGGTCTGCATAATAGCCATGATTCATCGAGTGGCAAGATACAAAAGAGTGGTGGGATCAGCAGTACTCCAAGTATGAGAGGGACTGTTTGTTACGTTGCCCCTGAGTATGGTGGTGGCGGAAATTTATCAGAAAAGTCTGATGTATATAGCTTTGGCGTTCTATTGCTAGTTCTTATTGCCGGGAGGCGCCCACTTGAGGTTACCAACTCACCAATGTCCGAATTCCAGCGTGCCAATCTAATCCATTGGGCTCGTAATCTTGCATGTGCCGGAAAGCTTCTTGATTTGGTCGATCAATCTATACAGTTTTTGGATCAAGATCAAGCTCACTTATGCATGACTGTGGCTCTGCTTTGCTTGCAGAAGGCACCTGCTCGCCGGCCATCGATGCAGGAGGTTGTGGGGATGCTTACCAGTGAGTCGCAGGTGCCTCAATTACCCATTGAATTTTCCCCATCACCTCCATCTCGCTTTCCGTTCAAATCCAGATCGCTTGAAAAGGTTCGTTGAGTTTTTCAGGGTCCAATACCACCTTCAGTTAACATATATTGGTCTGTACCCTGTATCTTGATTTCAGTTTCTTATATGAAATACATGAAGAACTAGATGATTTCGTTGTCCAGTAGGTCTAAAGAAGGATCTTATTTTTTCGTGAAGTACTTCTAACTTGTTTTCACTTGTTCTTGTGTCGATACTGGTATGGCCTGCCAATCCATGGCTGAAATCACAATTGTTCTGTGGACCCATTATGCACTCGCTTGCAAAAACTAGAGGGTGATCCCCGCTTCATTTTTGCACCAAACGCGGCCCATGTTTCCCTAATGGGACGATCTTCATAAATTTCATCAGGTTCTTTGGTGCATTTTTGCAAATGATAATTGTCCCCTCATGTCTGGCACTGTAATTCTCGGTTTCGGCTATAGTTTTTGGGACTTGGGAAGGCTTATATCTTTACCTACTAGTATTATCAATACGGATATTTTAGAGCCAATGCCATTCCATGGGACCATTGGTGAAATTGGGAAAACAAAAGACAGGGAGAACAACAAGTACAAAAAAATGGAACGGGGTATGCCCGAAATGCCAAACTTTTGCCTTCTCACAATGGTCGGAAAATTTTTCTTTTTAACATGAGATTTCTTAAAGTGTACGTCTATTAATATTTTAAAAGCAATGTTCATGTAATGCAAGTGTTACTTTGACTTTCGGTGCTTCGCTATGTTGTCCTGCTTTTGTCTAAGAATGTTTTTACTATTTGATGTCTCTGAGGGTAAGTTAGATCCTACGAATACAAATGAAGATGCAACCGTCCTCACAAATACCGACAGCTCCCCGCCATAATTTAGACAGTGGAAGACTTAAACAGTTGGAACTTATCGGGGGAGTCTTGGGGATGGTTTCTTGGATTAGGGAGTAACGACCATTCAAATTGACCCAGGTTTACCCCCGTCACCAATGTTCCAACGCTACAAGACCCCCGCAGCCCGCAACGATTCGCAATTTAGAAACTTTTTGAGGGCTTGGTCTGTCCAAAGGGTGGCCCAACTGGAAACAGGCTACTCTGATCACTGTCCTTTCTTTTCTCAACAGCCCAATAAATTTTAAATTTGTTTTGCCCCGTGCCAAAATTATGATGCAGCGTCCTGGACGAATTATGATCGTATCTTCTTCACAATAAGTTAATAACATGAGAATTTTTATTACGCGAGTGAGAGTTGTCTCGTGCAATACTATACGTTCTATTATCTATTAGTCAAATTTTTATTGAACAAGTTCTCCAACTCAAAACTGTTTTGAGTTGGCGTCACTTACAATAATGCTCATCACATTATATCCAATCAAATCTACTTGGTCCAGCTACTACCTACGAAGTATCTAAGTGCAGTCTAACTATATTGTAAGTGACTCTTCTCATCAATTTATTCTTAATATGCTTCTCCAGTTGTCCTAAAGGGATTGAAGATCTTTGTTAGCTTTTCTTTAATCGGTCTGTGCAAGAGCTTACATGGTCTGTGCTGGAACGACCGAACAACTTACGTAGGAAACTCTCGAAAGAAATGGGCATGGAATAATAAAATCTATGTTAAACGTTTGTTATGATATAGCCAGACACATCGTCCATCCTCGCCGCCTGTTTAGATCAGCGCACCACCTTCTTTTATAATCATTGTATTTGGTAGAAAGGAAAAAAAAAAAAAAAAAAAAGAAAGAAGAGAGGCATTTCTTCAAATTTATATGTGTTTTGGGGGCAAATTACTAATTTAAGGCCTTATGAGTGACCTGGGTCCGTTCAGATTCCCATTTTTTGTTAGGATTGACGGTTGACGTTCTGGAAAATAAAAGAACCGAAATTAGGCTACTTAACGCCGGTCTGATCACTATTTTCGTTAACTAGGGGCTTATAGATCTAATTTTGTTAGGATTTAGAATCAAGTTGGGTTGGATTCTGATTCCCTTTTTCTCTTAATTATAAAATTAACAATTTTCATTAAATTTTAATACTGACACCTAATTAATATAAATTATTAAAACTTAATGCAAAAATAAATTATTATAGTCAATAAATATTATAAAGTAAAAATGTTATAGTAGATCTAAGATTCTTCGGCACATTATGTTATTATGCGTATATATATGTATAATACATATGTAAATGCCAGAATGACCCTCGTGGGCGTAGGCCTCAACAATGTTAATAAACGTCGCTGGCACATTGGTTTTTTTTTTTTCTTTTCTTTGGTGGGGCGTGGGGGACAATAACTGACAAACGACTTTAAAATTGACACATGTGTACGCCATCGGGTTCAAATTTATTCCGTGTGTCACCCTGTTTAGGAGCACAAAACGAGAAGCTCACGAGTCTCTCTGGCTCTGCCATCCATCCACACAAACAGGTCACCGAAAAAATAACTAATTTTGACTAAAGCGTGTATAGGTTGCTTTTAAAAATATACAGCCGAGGGAGAACAAGAGAGCCGGCGGCAGGAAAGGGCAATTTCCCGATTAATATGCTTAAGAATTAACACCATCATGCATTAACTTTCTCCAATTCTAAGTTAATTTTTTTTTTTTACCAAAAACAAAATCAGCTCCAATTTAAATATATGCATACCTTGGACTCACCCCCACCCGCCCCCCGGTGAAAAAAGAACAAATGTCACATACTTCTTGTTACAAACCTAATAAATTATTCATCTCTAACATAGTGCCCCAACAAAAGATCCTACGTTCTCTTCACAAAAAACATTGCAATGCTGAACCAAGACGGCTTTCTTGTTCATGTCATTTATGTAATTAATTTTGTAACAATTGTCCAGGAAAATTAATAAAACTTACATGCAATATTATCGGAGCTGCCCACTGATTGATTGGGCTGCTCGTCACGCTCATTCAAGCCAGTGAACTCGTGGGCCGTCGAGCATCCATGCTTGGGAGAAACCTACCCAAACCCGCCCCAAAGGGAACATGTAACTTTCGGGTCAAGCGCAGGCAGCAGGGTGAGTAACATTGGCCGCTGCTTGCTTCTTCGTCACAATTTAATAATTTGTGTGATGTTGTCCGAAACTCCGAATCATTCCTGCTTTAAATACTTGAAGACATAATCGTCTCTTAGTTTTGACATATTTCCTTTCGGTCCGAAGTCAGCCAATATCGTCGTTTCAGCGAGACAATTCAAATCTAAATTTTTAAGATCCTCCAATATAACTACATTAAACCCCATGGAAAAGATGCTAACTAATTCAAAGGCCCTCCATTGAAGGGATAGATGAGCAACTATTCCTCAAATTTGATCGAGTCGCTTTCCACGGCGTAAAAACGTGTCCCTAACACTGGGCGGTAGATCTTTATTTGTCTATATGGTAAACCATTAGAGGTAGCACACCACTACAAAGAATATTTTTAAATTTTTTCATGCACAAGAATGTCCATTGGAGTTTAATAATGTTACACACCCAATGCGAGAAACGCTAGAGACATTCAACAGCTTCTGGGCTTTAGGTGAACGGACTCTTTAAACAATTTAATGTTAATATTGATACAGGTAATGCCCCCCCTTCCTTGCTGCATTCTGTCTCCACCATAAAGTCTCCTTCCCAATTCCGTAGAGCTTCAGCGATTCTCTTTTCCTGCTTGATCTACTTGTTTTGTTGATAAATATTTTCCTCTCCAGACTCACTAGCTATCCCAATATGTCGTTACCTCTACACACCCATTTAATTTAGCCAAGTTTCTGTTTGACGTGAGAAGAAAATGACTTGGAAATGTTGTTGTCGTGTACGTAGGCTATGTTAGGCCTAATAATGATCTGTCTCTAAAATTTATCGTAGCTAAGTTTAGGGTCATGGGGGTCAGCTCATTACAAATTTGTTTCTATCTTATGTCGTCTGAACATTCTGGTTTGAGCGAGAGCAGAGATTATCCATGGGAATCATACACCCTCGAGGAAATTATTCATGCGACAAACAATTTCCACGATGATAATAATATCGGAGAAGTCGGTTCTGGAAGTGTGTATCGGGGTCGAACAAGTAAAGGCGTCGAGGCAATTATTGTTCATCCTTTTTTCTTCTTTGATTCTCAATCTTTCATTTTGATTGAAATAAAAGAAGGTAACTACTTTAAATCCATCTGGCAGATTGCAGTGAAGCGACTGAAGGCGATGAACGCAAAGGCAGAGATGGGGTTTGCAAGTGGAAGTAGAGATACTTCGGGAGGGTGAGACGCAAGAAATTGTTGGGCTTGAGGGGATTTTATGCTGGCAGAGAAGAGAGGCTAATAGTCCACGACTACATGCCTAATCACAGCCTGGTCATTCATTTACATGGCAAATTTTAAAAAATAAAAGGTATAAACTGTTTTAAAAAAAATAAAGCATAATACGTTTTCTCTCTTATTAAAAAATTTTAAAATATATATAATACATATAATTATATTAAAATTATAAAAATATTATTTTATAAAATTTAATTAAAATTATAAAAAAATTCATGACATCTTTTTTTTTTTTTTTTTTTTAGCTTATACACTTAAACTCATAACTCTCATAAATTACAAAATAGTTTAATTATTTTTTATTAAAGACTTAAAAATGTCTTTGGTGAACGTTGGTACCAACCAATGGCTTAAATGTTGCTCAAATTATCCAATTTTTTTTTTTTAATTGTTAGCTTATATGTCGAATCAGCCTATCATTGAAATCAAATTCTTGTATTACTTTGGAATATTAGGTACTTGCATCGTCAAGCGAGTCCTCATATAATACACACACACATAAAGGCCGGCAATGTTGTTTTAGATGCACAATTTGAACCAAAAGTAGCCGATTTTGGTTTTACCAGAAGGTGTTTCTCACTTGACCACAAGGGTAAAGGGAACTCTTGGATATTTGGCTCCCGAATACGCCATGTGGGGCAAAGTTTATGAGAGTTGTGATGTTTGTAGCTTTGGAGTTTTACTTGTGGAGATAATTAGCGCAAGGAAACTATTAGAGAAGCTTGCGGGGGGGGGGGGGGGGGCGTCAAGCGTGACATTATTCAATGGGTCACCCCATATGTGCAAAAGGGTGCATTTGATCCCATGATTCTTCAAATCACTGGAAAAAAATGTGAATACTGACCACGAAAAATTATGTTATAAATTAGTAGGTACAAATTGTTGAAGAAATATCCAAACTGCAAATAACAAAATGCAGCAGCATAAAGCAAATACATGTGACCATGTTCTCGTAGAATCAAGTTGAGGCCATCGAAAAATGTGGATTCCCGAAGAACAAAACCCTTCTACAGGCACATACATTTTGAATTTTGCAAACTTTATTGGAGATGTCATAATGGCATTTATACCAGAATATTAAAATTTACAATTTCGAAAAACTAAAGAGACGAATAATTAAATTCTCTTTTCAAGTGCCAAAGTGGTTTACAATTAATACCAAGATAGTCTTAACGACATAATAATAATTTAAAAAATAAAAAAATATATGCTCAAAATAAATTAATATAAAACTGATAGAAGTGGCCCCCCCCTACATGGGCTCTATATATATATACGAAGAGTTAGAGTTGGTTGGGAAACACTGAAATCGCTCCTGCCGGCGCGCGTCAACTACAATACTCAACGATTTCTCTTGTAAATAATAATAATTATTATTACCAAAAAAAAAAAAAAAGAAGAAGCATATTTCAGTGACAAGCCTATTTGCCAAGTCGCAGGCAGTCAGTATCTGTGGACGGGCCAGAGAGCACTTCGTAAAGCAGACCCACAAGCGTTTAGTAATTTCGTCCGATTCGGCAAGAAACCCGGCGACATGTCCGATAATCAAACCCGCCCAAAGTATCTCTCCTTTGAAGACAGCCATAAACGTCTACAAATCTCCCCCAATTCTGACGGCTCCATCTTTCGGGACCCGGCCTTATTTCCAACAACACCGGCCACACCTGATCCCAGCCTCCCCATCCCAGTCCTCTCCAAGGACCTCACCATCAATGAATCAAAAGGCACGTGGGCCCGCGTGTTCCTGCCTCGCCAAGCACTGGATTCCTCTTCCGCCGGTAAGCTCCCTCTCATAGTTTACTTCCACGGAGGCGGATTCATTATCCACAGTGCAGCCTCGCCCATTTTTCATGATTTCTCTACTAATCTCGCGGCGCAGCTCCCTGCTATTGTTGTTTCTATCGAGTACCGCCTCTCTCCGGAGCACCGGCTGCCGGCGGCGTACGATGACGCCGTGGAAGCTTTTCATTGGGTCAAAACGACGGGTGAATTTTGGTTGAAAGAGCATGCTGATTACGCTAATTGTTTCCTGATGGGCTCTAGTGCTGGCGGCAACGTTGCTTATCATGCGGCTTTACGCCTGGCTGAGAAAATTTCTGATTTTGAGCCCTTGAAAATCGGAGGGCTGATATTGCACGGGCCATTCTTTGGTGGGAACCAGAAGACGGAGACAGAATTAACTCTCGTAAACGATCCCATTTTGCCACCAGGAGTCACCGATCTAATGTGGGATCTGTCGCTGCCAATCCCAGTTGACCACGATCACGAGTATTGCAATCCAACGGTGGGTGGTGGGTCAAAGTGGTTGGACGAAATAAAGTCAATGGGGTGGAGGGTATTGGTGACTCTGTTCCATGGGGACCCACTGAGCGGACGTCAGATTGAGGTTGTCAAGTTAATGGAAGAGAAAGGCGTAAAAGTAGAAAAATACTATGTCGATGGAGGTTACCATGGCGTGGAAATTCTAGAGTTCTCAAAGGCTATTCCACTTTTCGCTGCTCTGAAATCATTCTTGGAGTCAACGGCCGCTGCCTAATGTTCCAATATACGCTGGTTGGGGCATTTGCAGAGTGTTGGGATTTTCAGCTCTTTCTGTACGTCGCCATAAAATAAAAGTTGCTTTGTTACGGTGGTTTGCCAATCAACTTGTGGAAATTTGGATACTGTGTATTTTGGCTTTTGTTCATGCTGTTATAATAATCTGTCGTTTTCGCGCAAAGTCCTTGGAAGTTGAAACCATCTATCATGGCATTAAAATTTTGCTGGCCTAAACCTTCGGTAAGTACCTGATAATTAGACAAGAGATATAGAGAATTTAAAAAATAAAAATTATTAAATTAAATAAATTTTAATTATCCATGTCGTGGATAGCTTGCGCCTTACCTTGACCACAAGCAGGAAACGGGGAAGGAGGGTAATGATCGGGTTGGCGAGAATGACGTGGCTTCTTGTGACTACTTGCGGGGAATGATTGTGGCTCAGCATGTTGGCAGCTAGCTATATTCGAAACCCTTGAGTTTGACGTCTGTGATTCGCAGCTTTGACTCACTCGAAAAATAAGCTCGTTATGGTTCTTTCTTACGGCCTAGGCTCAACAGAAGACGAGTAAAATTCCGATTAGGTTAGTTCTATATTGTTACTCGGGTTGGACCAAACCCATATCCAATATCCCAATGGGCTAGATGATTTAACCTTTGCTCCAATTCATCCATGAAAATACATGGAACGTCCTACTTGTGGCCATACCCAAAGAGACACATAAACATGGACTGTGAATTCAGGTAAGGTAATAGTTGTCTGTAAAAGCCTAATGTGGTTCGGTTGGAGGAACACCATAGGTTTTTTTTTTTCTTTTTAATAGTGCTGTGGGCCTATTTCTTGTTCAGGTGATCGGGAGGGCAAAAGGGCCCAAAAGAAAAGGACAAACCCTCGTTCGTGGACTGATTTACTTTCATTTCAGTAGCAGATTAGCTCGCAATTGGGGCTTGTGACTTTAAAGTAGTGGCCGGCGATAGATGGCTGCAACAATTAGAGGAATCTTCCGAAACCCTTCCTCCGGTAGACTCTGGGCATTTTCTAGGCTGGGCTTCAACCTTGGCATTCTGGCTTCTATCCTGTTTTCATAGCAACATGCAGACTCAACCCCCTGCGATGGATCCGTTGTATGAAGCAAAATTCGCTATCCAATTTGTGCCGGGCACAAGAGGAGCTTTTCAAACTTTTAAAATCACTATTATGGTTTTTGTCTGCTTTTTTTTTTTTCTTCTCTCCATCTAACCAAAGACTGGAATGGAATAGTCATGTTAGAGATAATGATGACATTAGCAAAAAATGTCGGAGATACTGCAAAAAATCTTTTGCCAAAAAGCTTATGTTCCCCCTCCCCCCCCCCCCCTTTATCTATTTATTTCGCATCAACATATTTCAGGAACTAGAAAGTGAAGTCGTTGTTGCTCGTGGTTATTACAAAATCTCGGCAATTTTCGATTCAGCAATCAAGAAAATATTTGACCGCCTTGACTGCACCAACGTCTTACAGAGTCCCACTCAGAATACGATATCCAATCCCATCGCAATTAAATAAAAGCAGTTCATTTTTCTCTCCATGACGTTTGACATGTGTGTTCTGACCGTCGAGACGCAAAGTTTGTATTACTTGGTGTAATTTTCTTGCTGTCAGTCCAACCACGGAAGAGAACTATGTGTTTGGTGAAAAACGGCAATAAAAAAACGATACACTAACCGGCACTAAACAATCTTCTTGGATAAAAATACAAAAGAGCATCAAAATCAATTTTAAGAGACAAGTCCAGTTGGCCAGGACTCAATTATCGGAGTCTTAATAGTTTTCATTTTCTTCTAAGAGAATGGTTTATATGCTACGTGGGAGCGTCTGGGTCTAACAAATCTTTAACGTTCTTTAAGAATATATGTTAATTGATTTTAGAAATACTGTAATTAGCATGCCGTTCTAGACTTCCCAGAGGATAAGAGATAAGAGGAATGCAAGTAGTCGATTCATTTCGTCCTCCCCGACGATATCTACACATTTCATGAACGTAAGGTGCAGCCAGCAA
Source organism: Ceriops zippeliana (assembly GCA_037897445.1). Lineage (NCBI taxonomy): Eukaryota > Viridiplantae > Streptophyta > Magnoliopsida > Malpighiales > Rhizophoraceae > Ceriops > Ceriops zippeliana. Next base: position 4,472,222 of record JBAPLH010000144.1, read on the forward strand.
AAGCGACAAGCAAATAGATGGGATGAGACAAATTTTATGAGGCTTATTGAGATTTTAAAAACAAGTTGTATGGTTAAAAATTTTGGTATTATAAGAGAGAAAGAAACAAATAATTTAGAAATAAAAATGACTCATAAATTTAATTTTTTAAAATTTCTAATTAAAATATAATATTAAATTTGTCAATTAATTATTTACTTTTTTTTTTTTTTTCAATCAAGAGTATGATTTTGCCACCATGTGGTCCTAAAATGGGCCTACTTGAACATGCCGAAGGTGACCTAATAATATCTTAGGCAATGTAGTGTATTAAAATATTATCATCTGAGTATCAAACTCCAGTTAACCTTCACTGTTGGGTTAGCCAACGATTCAAAACTCCATCCCTATTTGTCGTATGTGATGACACGTTACCATTCATCTCTACATATCTCTGTACACGTATATATAAGAAGAGAAGTAGCGAAGAACACGCCAATATTAGCTAGCCATCTGGAGCCCTACTCTGTTAGGATATCAAAGCCAAAATAAATAAATAATTAAATAAAAATAAATATAATATCTGTAAGCATTGATTGGGTTCCATGGAGGATTGTGCTTCGTTTCTTTGATGCATATAGTTGAAGGAAATCGTTTGAAATTTTGCCTTTATTTTATCGTTGTTTTCTGCAATTGTTTATTAGCAGTTGCTGCGACACTCAAAATTCTATTTGGCTTATTAATTAACTTTTCCAGTCACGTCTTATTCAGCTTGATAATGACTTGTTTAGTTGCTTACCGATAAAAACAAGCCGAGTTTGTCCTCATAAAATCTAAGCAAATCAGAGGTCTGTTTGCATGGTAGCACAGGATGGGGACATCCTCATGTGCAAATATTGGTCCCCATTTTGCCCAAGTAAATTTATCATATCTGAATAGATTTAGATTTCAAGGCCTGGGCTTGATCTGGTCCGTAGAGGAAACATGTGGATCCAGACAATTTTCATTTTGAAAGTGGGGAAAAAAAAAGAAGAAGAAGAAAGAAAGAAAGTGCTTTTCAACTATTATTGACACGTTATCTTTAAAATTTCAATATTTTGAATTAGAATTTTAGTCATAATTAATTAATCAAATTCTTTTTCATATGTGCTTAGTCCAATTATCCAGGTGTATTCCATTTTCGATTGATACGATGTTGGTGATGAATTTTCACTTGTGTTGGATGTCTTGGATTGGATCGAACTGTTCAATATATAAAAGCATCTTTGAATCTGATTTGTTTAGAGAAATTTTTGAATGAATCTGCTTCGGGTGGTATTGCTGAATGAACGAGAACAAAAGGCTGTATTTACAAGATTCACCATGTAAGAAAACTTGTTGGGCGTTGCATATATTTGTAAGATGTACTTATACAGGACATGTTCTGATGTTTCGAGAGAAATTTTATGACGAGTTTTTAAATCTTGGGGTCTACAAGGGTAACTAGTTAATTCTTGAATCAGTTGGATGTTTGAATTAAACCAAACCCGACGACACTTGTTACGGGTCAACCCAAAACCGAACCGCCCAAAACTAGAATTGTGAATTGGCCTGTGAATCATGATTTAGCTCGAATCGTATTCAAGGAGGGGTTCGGTTCAGTCATAGTTGGAGGATTTTATCAATCGGCCTGTCACGCTAACCAGCCAACCGTCCGTTAGAAGGGAAAAATAAAATAAAATAAAATAAAATAAAAACACCCGAGCGATGTTACATTTTTTCTTAGAAAAGTTTGAACCGGACCTAACCTAACCCAACCCAGGGTCAACTGTAATTTAAAGGATTAGACAAGTGGTCGGCTTGATGCCATGGCAATGGCTTTCAGGGGGCGGCGGCCGAACGAGGTCGAGAGGGAACGAGAGAGGCGCAGATGGATGGTAGGGACGACACAGATGGACAAAATCAAGGAAAGAAATCGCAAGGAATGTCGTGTAATACAAAGAGAATAGTCTGTTGGAGAGGCACAAAGGACTCTGAGCATAGCAAACTTGAGGGGAGCGATGCGATTGGATGAAGAGGCCGGCGCCAGGACAAACAACAAATGTTTCCACGTGATGTGGGCCTTTTGGAACGGAGGACGGGAATGGGTCCGTCGTTGTCCTTACATGTGGCGGCTGCCTACACCCGTCCAAGAACCTAAACCACCCTCCCCACCCCCACCCCTCAAAAAAGAAATGAAGAAAAAAAACAGGCATAGTGATCATCCCTTTTAATGCTCTTTTTTTTTTTGTTTGTTTGTTATTAGCAAAAATTAAACAATCGTATCTAAAAGCAAAACTCTTTTAGAATTTTCAGTTAAGTATTGCTATTTACAAGTTCTTTTTATTTTACACACACATCAAAACTATTGCCCTGGATGTGAAAAAATTGTTGTAGGCAATCAAGGCAGTGTTTTTGACGTGCATACAATCAAAATGGGCGTATAAACTGTAATTCCCTTTCCAATAATAATATAATTGAGTAAAACCACCAGCTTGTTTATTAATATTAATGAGGTACAAAAGGAAGCACATGGCAGTATAGAAAATCTTGGCAACCCAAAAGTGAGGAAAGTGATTTTTTTTCTCTTACTCTTATCTTACTCCGCTACTAATAAGTGGGAGTGGCGGATGAACTAAGACTTTTAGCCTAGCAGATCATTAGTCAAATAAACAACGGAAGCTTTGGTGACAGGTTTAATTGAGAGAGATATGCAGTTAAGAGCTGAGTGAATGATGAGCTTATCTTTCCATGGGGACTTGCGCCATAAGCATAGGGCCCCCCCTCATATTCCTGGCAAGTTTTTTTTTTTTTTTCAATTATTTTATGGATGGACTATATTACGTAATATTAGCAGAAAATGTTCCAAAAAATAAATATCACCAGAAAGAATGTTGCAGCATTTAACGACAAACACGAAGACAAATGTTGCAAGTATTCCTGTCCAATGGTAATACTGCAAATCCTTCAAAATTTTCAGATATAAAAGACGACAACATTGAAACCATACAAAAAATTTAAAAAAAAAAAAAAAAAGGCTTTTGTGGCAGAAGGATACATTGCAAAGAAAGAGAAGGACTTTTGTGGTAACCTGTTCCTCAAAATCATTCAATGGGTGGGCCATTTGTAAATTGGACTTCTGTGGTGACAATACATTAAAAATAAGGAAATGAAGCGGCTAGCATTTGTGTCTAACTTCGTTTGGTGCCGCGGGGGGGGGGGGGAGAGAGAGAGAGAAACTTCCATCTGGGACTAAGAGCATGCGGTTAAATAGCCGGTAACCCAGTGAAATTGTGTGCATTTAAAAGTGTGCAAAAGTATATTATTGAGGGTGTGTGTGAGTTAATTGGAAATTACTAATTTTCAAAATGATTTTGTGTACTAGTAATTTACTGTAATTTTGTGTTGCATTCCGTCTTAGTATTTAGAGAAACATTTCAAATCTAAACAGCTAGGCACAATCTCCTGAATAGACTTATTATTAAATTAATCATGCAAGTTCATTAGTGAATCAAGAAAAAAAATCAGAAAGGAAAGGAATCTCTAAGAATACACTGTTTACTGTTTCTATAGGAAAAAAGAGTGGTAATACTAATCCCTTTGGTTTGTCTCGTTGATCATGACCTGTGCCTGTGAGAGCTGGATGAGCAATGCGCTATTTCCTTTCTCGTTTCAATGTTTTTTTTTTTTTTTCGGTTAATGGAACTTGATCCATTTGTTCAATCTCCCGCTCTCACCCATGCGTCGCCTACTGGGGGGCAATTTGGTCCTAGACTCTTGGTATCAGTAGAATGTAAAAGAACATGCATACACAATTTCCAATTAGAAAGCATTTTCTTGGCTTAGAATCTCAAGGCCATAATAGAACCTTAAGAATTTTGCCACCGACCGGCACGTTGGGCAGAGCAGACTAACCGGATTCTTAGTTTCAAATATTTGGATTCGAATTTTGGTACAGACAGACAAAAAAAAAAAAAAAGGCCTCGAGAATTTCATCTTAATTCAATAATTCTTATCATTTTTACATATACACTACACAAAATAATATAAGTTTCTAATGATTAGTGCAAATTATTCCAAACAAAGTAATATCATAGTCCGATGCATATTTCTAGTAACTTTTATATTCCGATGATTCCGTAATATTAAGAAACATAGGCTTACCTTTTCTACTTCAATAGCCTCGCTTCGGTTATCATGTTGTCTTCAAGGCCTTTTGGCTTTTGTGAGAAAATGCGACATGGTCCAGAAGAGACGGTGCAGGCGGTATTCAGTGTTATGCAATTTGAAGCACAAGGGGAGTTAAGGGATAAAGCTATTAATAACCTTTCTATATTTGTCAAGAAAAGGAAGGTACAAAAATTTAGCTGTCTCAGCATTTTTATTTTCTGCCATAATTCTCTCTTTCGTCCTGCCGTTTGTTCTTGACCAAAAAGACTTGTCCGATAGCTTTGCTCTCTCTCTCTCTCTCTCTCTCTCTCTCTCTATCCTCAAGTCTTAAGAAAGCTCCCATATCTATTTCCCTTAGCGACGTCACTTTCTCTAAAAAAAAAAAAAAAAAAAAGGCACCCCATGTCTGCTTTGCCCCACACTTTATGATTCTTGACGCCACTTCGTTATCAGGTACTTCTCTGCTGGACCCAGTTTGTGAACATCTCAAGGGTCTTCATGTCGGCTCTATAATGCTTCTGCGTGAACTCGAGCAGCATAGGCCAAGTGAAATCCGGATATATCCTTGGGTGGCACGAGTCCACTAATTCAGTTGGTGGAGTTACCATCTTGTCATTCCTTGGACACAGAAAGAAAGCGAGTGATTTTCTCGGCGTTTCTCTGTTCACTACTGCTCGGTGCAAGCAACTCTTGTATCTCCCATTTGAAAGTGCCTACAAAACCAACAAATAAATAATTTATTATCAGGGTAGTCATAATTATTGGTGTATGTGTACTGCGTGTGTTACAAAGGATCCTACTTATTGCAAAATTAATTACAATTTTGTAATACGATTGTCTTGTTTCCAACTATGCAGAGAAAATTTTTTCCCAAGTACACCAATGTTTTACGGCATTCTACGTAATATAAAAATTGACATAATTTTGTGATACAACGTGTCCTATGGCAAACTGCCAAAACAAAATGCAAATTAAAAATCTTACCATGAAGGTGTCGCCGAGGTTAACGACAAAAGACTCGACATTTGGGCTAATTGAACCCCATTCATTGTCTACAAACACCTGAAGACCGCCCACTTGGTCTTGGTGAAGGATGGTTAAAGAAGTTGGATCACAGTGAGGCCCTGTTCCCAAAGTAAGATCAGGTTTTTGGCATGGTGGATAGTAGTTAAGCCTCATTATAGAATCATTTTCTTCGAAAAGTTCCCTGAAATGGTCTCTGCTCACTCCTAGGCTCATACCCAGGAGATCCATGATTCTTAGGGACAGGGTACTCATTGCCTCGCAGTATCTCTGATAAAGCCTCCTGGAAAAACCAAAGCAAATTTGTCTTTAAGAATGAAAAGAGTATAAGCAATCATCTGGAAAGCAATTGGAATGCGCTGTACCCGAATTCTGCAAAATCCCGACCCATTTTGCCAAGCAAATAGTCGTCGACAAGTTTGGTTGAGTTTTTCTCAGCTGAGTAGCGAAAAGAGAGCGTTTCCTTCCAGGGAAGCTTGGAGGAGAACCTGCCAGTGAAGCTACTAGCATATCCGCAGTGCTCACCGATTCTCCTTTGAGCCCTTTGCTTTTCACACAGTGGCAATTCAAAGAAGTTGTCCATCTGCCGGTGAGCATCAGCAATGAGTTTTTATCCACGCCGTGATTAACAACGAGAAAGAAACCGTGCTTCCGGCACGCCTCACCAACTACCCTGGAAGCTTCCGTTGCCGCAACAGGGTCGCCCGAGAGGATACCCCCCAGGTCTATAAGTGGGACAGGGAGCTCTGGCGCATCAGCACAGGGCTTCTCGTCGTCGGGCCAAATGAACTGCTGCGGAATGCTCGATTGGTACCTGAGGACCTTGGCGTCGAAAACTAGAAGTTTCTGCTCTTCTTTGGGCTCGTCTTTTGGATGGTGATGGGGTATCAAAGACTCAGTTTTGAGACAGTCTATTGTCATTGCATTACAGGTAGTCAATTCCCTGCCAAGAAACGTGACTAGAAGGGAACAGGTACTTACGGGGGAACCAATTGGGAATGTATATCAAGAAGAGAGCCGAAATAAGTTCGGAAGGTGTGATGGAAGAAAAGCCAAGACCTCTCTTGTTGGGAGATGGGTGAACCAAATATTGGAATCTTTTTATAGCTCTCGCTGTCAAAAAAAAAAATTTGGCTTTTTTTTTTTTTTGCCCTTTTGCTAAAAGGGCTTTTACTTCGAAAAATTTGCACCTTAAGGTTCTTCTGGGTGTGGGAAAATTGGGTCTGTGGGTTCAAGTTACGGGATTGGTGTCCCTTTTTTATAGCTTGCCTGGGAAGCGTTTCCCGATGGTGTTTTTTTTGGCGTTTTCTTTCTTGAGTACCGATATATGCTATGGTGACCTGTGGCGCGATGTCTTTTATGGACGTTCTCATTTTTAAGACCCATGACTTGCTGTGCTGTACCGGTAAGGCCAAAGCCCACCTGAGAGTGTGCTGGTCGGTCCTAAGCATTTTTTCTTGAGAGGAACAGAGGGGAGGGGAAGTTAATAAAACAGAAAGGAAAATTGTACAAAATATACTCCGTTAAATAATGAAGGAAACTTAAAAATATTCCTCCACCGATTCATAGGTACCTGTATTTACGTATTGGCCTCTACCTTGCCTACTTCTCGCTATATAGCAATGGGAATATTTCAAAAAGAGAGGTCATTTAGCACCAAACGGAAGGAAAGAGGTGAGGTAAATGTTAAAAATATAAGTCAGGCGTTTCTTTGACAGAAATTAAGGCACTTTGTAGTGAGAAACTCTGCAAAATGTGTACCTAACCAAAATGATTATAGATGAAGTAGATGCTAGTTAGCTGGTAAAGTCCTTTTGCATGATCTCATGGGATTTGAAATCGAGTTTCACCCCTTTCAAATAAGAGGTGTAGGAATAGGAAAGAACTATTTCTTGCCATAATTGCATTAGGCCCTTATACGGTAAAGTGAAATTTGTCAAAAAAAAAAAAAAAAGATGTACCGCAGTCTTATGCGAGATGTATATATTCTATTGAGCCTTTAAACGAGGGAAAAGCAAAAACTGGTTCAAATAACAAACACGAAATATGTGTCCCTGTTGGAATTAGCAACATCTTTTCATGTGATAAAATGACAAGACTAGCCAGGGAGCTCTCTCGTCAAGAAGCCAACAAAACTACAATTGCCAAAAAGGAATTGCACATACAATGGCCAGCAGCTATCGGAGTCTGCGAGGGATTGATAAATAAATTGAGAGATTTGTAAGATGAAGGGCTTAGGAGGGTTCAATGGTTCATGGCCAGTTCGAGAGTCGTTTAGAATTTTTTTTTTATTATAAAAAAGGGCTGTATTTATTTAGACCATAATTAAAGAAAGGAATAGCTGTGTGGTTTGCAGATATTTTGATCTTCTTCTCCTTTTTCGTTCCCGAAAAGAGGCCAGTGTTTGCCATTATGTTAGCAAGTAATGCAGACTTCCCCAAATCTCGTCGATGTTCGCGATCAATGTTATTGAACCTTTTCTCCAAACCTTTTTGTTGGTCTTTTTGGAAGAAAAAAGGAGGAGCAGCGGTCTATATATACTCCTATCGTGCCATGTGGCCTTGCCACCCCATATTCATCAGGTTATTTTTCTTTCCAATTGTAAGTGATGTTTGGTTATTGATGTGAAGCGAGTGTCATGTCAAAGGACAGCTTTTGATCAATTTCTCCCTTGGTACTAGGCACTCCACCAAAATTGCTTGCTTTTTTGCCCCATTTGTGCCATCGTTTGCTGGTGGATCCAATCACTTGTTTTAAACCTTATGTGGAGATGGGAATATGGAAGATCTCCATTGATTTCTGCTTCTAGATTTTAACATGAGGGGTAGTGATAATGACGCTGAAATTCTACATTTTAATTTTTTTTCTTCTATTTTATTTCTTATTTTTCATCTATGTTCTGTCCCCTTTCCCCCCCCCCCATATTGTTTTCTTTTATTTCATTATTAGAATAATGAAAAAGAAGACTAACGCATATAAATCAACAAGTAAGACTCTATAGTGACTTTGTCTTTCGAAAAAATAAATTATTATTGCTATTATTTTTTTTTCAAAACAAAAAACTATGCTTTTTTATCATCTTAAAAACGTTTGTGCTTAGATTTCTAGGACAATAGTGTTGTTGTAAATCGTGGGCTTTTCTGAATTCTCAGGTTCTGTGGGGCGAATGAATAACCTGATGTGTATATATCGCACCACGTTGTAGGTGAAACTATGCCATATCGTACAGAAAGGAACAAAGTATCGCAGTTTAAATCCAATTTTCCGTTCCGATTTTGGCACAAGGTACACTGCTGGTGAGATTTTGTTAAATAAGTAAGGGTCTTCCATTTAGTCAGTGTATTTGACTATGTGTACGAGTGAATGTGCTTCAGCCATCCGATTAAATGACTAGTGATATGTTCACAAATGCAAATGCCCACACCACATGTAAGCCCTTAAAAAAAAAAGGGTAAATAATCATTTTTAAAGAAGTTATTAGATAGAGAAATTAACTAAGTTAGATCTATATTCTGTGTTATTGATGATAACAATTAAAATATGACATAGAAATTTAGTAGCTATGGTGTACAATACAGAGACTATTTAGTCTAGAACTGATCACTTTAGGAATTTTTTTTTTCTCCCTCTCTTCAATTCAGGAACTCGCGTCACTGAATTTCCAAGTTAATGTCATCATATTTGGTCTCTCCACCAATCATTACTTGGCTAGATTGTAAATAATTTCCAAAGCTCGTATTTGGTCTCTCTGCAACTGTTTAAAATTGAACTCGTTGTACGTATTTGGGAGTTGACTTATATTTGCAAGTTGCATGTAAAGCACTAAACCAATTCTGCTTTTGAGAAAAAAGAAAATTTCTTCGGTGTAAGCACATTAAGAAAGTGGGGCAATTCCTGTATTAAGCACGATGTTTGCATTGTGGCATGGGTCAACGTTGCAGTGGAACCAAATGTATACCACATACACAAAAAAGAAAAAAAAAAAAAAAAAGAGGACCCTTAAACAATACCCGAATCCTGGATCCTGGCCGTAGTATCAGAACAATAAAGCAGTAATAAAAGATGGTGTTTGACAAACTGATTCCTAAGTATTTTTCGACTGGGTTAAATCGAAGCCGATGGGAATATGAGACCTGTAGCAAACTCCCACAAAAAGACAGATTTTTTTGAAGAGGAATCCCAAAGGCAAGGGCTTCCATACAAGCCAGCGAGGAATTTATGGATGCTAAATGCCGATTCATGATAATGCCGGCCGACTCCTAAGAATTTCCAAAATTCACGGGCACTGCTCTCCCCCCCCCCCCCCCACCCCCAAAAAAAAAGAAAGAAAAAAGAAAAATGAAAGAATGGTAGATAGTGGCATCAAATTTTAAGTTTAAAGTTTTAAAAAATATATTTTTATTATATAATTTACAGAGTAATAAATCAAAAAGTAAATGAGAGAAATTGTGAAAAATGTTACGATTATTATGTCCTGTGGGAATAAATTAACAAAAACACCAAACCTGCTAACTGATTTCAAACTCAAAATCATGGGAGTCTTTAGTGATCCCAATTAAGCACTTGGGATTTGGGCACCAAGAAGATATTGTGGAGAAGACTCGTATCATTATTTTAAGATTTGCGTTTGATTACTCCAGCATTGTGGGAACTGACGTGGCAATCCAGTTACAATTTCGAAGAAAAATTTGGGTTATATTAAAAATCTAAAAAATATTTTAAATTATATACTCAATACCATTATGTTTAAAATAAAATTTGATTTCATTAACTTGTAATATAATTTTATATAAATTTTGTTATAAAATAAAATAAAATAAAACTTACTTAATTACAGATTATTCTATTAAAATAAAAATTTTCAAAAATTTATATATTTTTAAAATTACTCTCTAAAATATTTATAACAAGGTTAAGGAAGTTTCTGCAACCATATTGTAAGGACATTCTATCGATCAAGATTTGAGAATCAGATTGCAGAGGGGTTCCTTACGAATTTCTTGGCCCAATGTAAATTACCTTATCATTAAACAGACTGAAGAGATTCGTACTCTCGTGCCTTCCCCTCTTCTATCCTCCAACTTCTTTAAGTAACCTATACAAAATCTTGGATGTTCAAGCAATTGTAAAGACATAAAAGCCACCTTCCTATTGCTTTGGTGGCAATGCATTGATCATGCTTGCTAAGGTCGGGGAGTTCGAGGGGCTGGTAGCAGAAAGGTTTCCGATTAAACAACCCGTCCCATGCCCACCCCCCTCCCCCCCCCCCCAAAAAAAAAAAAAAAGAGCAATTGTATAGATATAAGTCCTGTATTGTCGATTTCGTCATATTATTTGTTTTGGCCCAAGAAATGAACATTTTTAATTACAATGAAAATTGCACGTTCTATATTTCTATAACAAAAGGGGAAAAGAAAAACAAAAAAAGAAATTCTCTTGTTTGACATTTGAAAGGGATTTTTTTTTTCCAAGGAATTTGCTTTGGTGTGAGAATCAAGTTTCGCCACGTCTACATAATTTCAATTCATGGATGTCATGATTCCCTCATAAAATCTGATTCAGCCTAGTGGAGCGACTCACTGGGATATGCGATTTGAAATTATCGTGTTTGACATTTGAAAGGGCTTCGCCCATTAGTTTTACTTAATCTAGTAAGCGTAAGCATATATGGGACACCGGGGTTTTTCCTTTTGTCTGAAATCAATATGGAAAGAGACGATACATACTACAATTTTCTTTATTAAATAGTTATTAAGTCATTAATTATATATAATAAAGTATTTTTTATTTTCATAAATATTATTAGAATTCAAAAAATTTAAGACAAAAGTTTAAATTCTTAATTTATAAATATTTTTAGGTATAATATTAATATTAAACTTATCTGTTAATAAAACATCTAATTGATTTTGTTTATTTTTTGTGATAACCATAAAATTAGTTTTAAATTGTAAAAATTATTATTGTTCATTAAAAATAATATATATATATATATATATTTGTATCCAAGTCCCGTAGGGTGTGAGAAGTTTTTGTTTTTAGTCAAGAGAAGGGTAGGAAGATTAGAATTCTCCGTACGAGTGTGAGGTAGGCAATGAGATGCTGTTTTTCATACAATATTAAGCCATGCCTGAATTTTCTGTGACACTGATAAACATCTGGCATTTTGCTTTAGATTTTGATTATATCCACTTCCAAGCTCTTGTTTTTATTTTTATTTTTTTAAAAAAATTATTTCGAACATATACTTTTGCTAGGCATAGAATTGACTCTTCGTCGGTTCGGCAAAAGGAAGACTTCAAAGCGTGTCTCGTTGACGAGTCGAGAGTACTTCAGACACATGTTTGTGGGAGAGGTCCCTTCGATCTTGTCGAATTTGAACTTCCAAAATGAAGATTTCTCAGAGGAGGCCAATAATAGATTATATATAGCTCACAAAAAATAAATGGGTGGTCGTCCGATGTAAAAGTCTTGTTCAGTTGCAGGCTTGCTGCACCAGTAGCAAAAGAATCAGCATATATTTTCATTGCTGATCTGGGACTATCAATGTTTAAGTTTCATTTTAGACGATTCATGTATCCTTCAATGGGAAACTTTCCCAAATCTGGAATCGTTCACTAGAGGACACTGTGTAGTAGTAGTAGGTATAGGGTGGAGAAATGCGAGTGGGGACATCGAGGTCCATCGCAGGAGGCAACTAACATGATGCTAGAGTTGTCATATGGTCATGCAGATAAAGGAGGGGCAAACTGAGTTTTTTTCTCTTCAAGAACAAATCCCATGAAACTGATAGAGCCAACGAGGTTGAATCTATGCACGGCAACGACTAAAGTGTGTGCATCAATTAGGACAAACACAGTTCCACCCTCTTATTATCCACTAAAAGTCTTCCCTACTTTTGCCCTTGTCTCTACAATTATTTGTTGGTGGGTCTGGTGGAGGGTTATAAATCACATTATTAAATGGGGGGCAGAGACAATCCGGATGGATTTGGGTTTGGATTTTTGAAGAAAGAGTTGAATCTATTAAAAAGATTTTAACAGTGTGTTCTCCTTACTAAAAGAAACATTTTGAACGAGCCCCAGTTTCACAGAAAGTCTATGTGCCCATTTTAGGAACATCTTTTCCATGCTTCACGTTCAGCATTTAATTCATCATATGCCAGTTCTCAAATTATAATCGTTCCATAATTGCAATGCAAATGAATTATGCTGGCATGCGATTTTGGAATGGTCAAAAGTGTGAGCACAATATTTTCTACATAATAACAGGTGTATGAGACATCAAGGAGACTAGGCAAATTTGGGCTAAAGATCTGATGCTCTGCTTTTGCAGTAAAAAGGTGAAAAAGGAGAAGTATAAGTAAGGTCTTTTATTGACACTGAGAGAGCACGTTCCTAGGGTCCATTTCTTTGATGGTTTTGGGTTTTTTTTTTTTTTTTGGGTTCTCATTTTGCATTGTAAAAGGAATGTAGTTAGACAATGTCACATCATAAGAAAGTAAATGAAAAACTTTTAGAGAGAGGGAGTGACCAAAGTCGTGTCCCAACATGTTCTCTCATGTTGAATGCTTAATTGCTGTGTGCCATTATGCCAATTGGGACTGCTGGAGATTGTTGTCTTGCACATTTAAGAGAAGACGGGAGAGGGTAACTAAGGACAATGTTTCTTCCATTATAGCTTTTGGGTGGTCATGCCTGTCTTAGTTGTACACTCAGCTCCCACAAAAGGCGGTCGGGTCACTCAATTGGATGTTCTCTTATCATGGAGATCTGATCAGCTAAAAGGCATACTTGCAGGATCAACCTTGACATATGAAGAAGTACCGCTTTGTTTGTCACAGAGAAGCCACCAACTTGTATTTCTGAAAAGAGAGGTGACCATGAGGCCCATGACCATGCAACCAGTTCGGTCAGTGGATGTACTTTCAACACTAAGGGATCTTGTTTATTGATGCTTTTAGGCCCAAAAATTTTATATGGACATGGCCATTCAAGTGTGGTATTGCTTATGGGACTAAAGACATACTCTTCGCGATCCAAAAATGCCCCTCACCAAGTGACTTACAATTTCTTAAAACTCGTCCATGTCCACTCAGCACAGAACCGGAACAGGGTTGCCACCATATACGGCTGTTTGACTGGGTGCAAAAGCTATTTGGCAGAAAATGATTTCGAGTTATTGAGGGTCAACACTTGCACATCACTCAAATGCCAAGACTCGAATAGGGACATAAGACATTGGAGATTCGGTAAAGACGACAGTGGACATGTAGAACATGGGACATGACGTGAACCAGAGAGTTTCAAAATATGTTTTTTGAACAGGTCTGCCAATAGGGGCGGAAAGCCTGGGACCGTGTTTCAACATGGGAACAGAACCATGATTTGATTTGCAGGCTCTAACAACCATTAGTAGCTGGACTTGGCAGGGATTAGACAAAAAGGCTCTCTGTTTGTTTGGAAAGGTCAACTGTGGTCCAATTTCGACGGGCAGCATGACGTTTTTCACCCTTAAAAAATTCATGATATGAAAAGCTTCGTTCCACAAATGCCTCTCTAACCTATTTTACATGGAGCTATTTACTGTATCATTATACTGGGCATAGATACTAAACAATAGAAAATTTTAACCAATACAAATTTAGGATAGCACTTGATTTACTAAATAAAAGAGCCGAAGTGCACTGAACGTGAACAGTATAGCCTGCAGGCTTCTCCCTCTCTGCGAAGTCCTTCAACTTAGATGCTGATAATGCTAGATCTAAACCGAAAAAAGAATCCAAGTATAATGTAAATAATTTATGCGCCCAAGTATGACAAAAATTATTGTAAAATTTATTGACCTATTAATGATTTCAGGGCTGTTTGTGCTCCCATCACATGTATAGAGACATCTGGCTCAAGCTGTTCATATATATAACTTCTGTGAATGCTGAATAAAAATGAACTAAACTACGAATGGTTTCAGGTCTGTTTGAGCATCCTTCTCATGTTTAGAGACATCTGGTTCAAACTATTCGATGTAAACTGTTCAATCATTTTATTGGATTCTTCTGATGCACACTCCTGGAGAGAAACTTAAACATGTTACTTTCCCAAGACAATCCAGCATGATTCATCATCCTTGCCTTTAATAATACTGATGCCATGTGCCAGCAAACCTACAATTTTTACAAATACCAAGCTGAAGTTATAATGCTTAGTGTCATATCTACAATCCAGCATGGTTTCTTTTCTTTGTTTCTGTCTACAAAAACTGAAAGGTAAGCCAGCATGGACCTGTCATTTAAATAGCTCAGTGTCATCCACACATCCATTTCAAAACGTTCGCTAACAGACTATAGAAATATGCACTAAACAGGCGGACGAGAATGGCAACGAGAGTCAAACATTTAGAAATAAGTCCTTAGTCAACAACTAGCAAAAGTCAATCATGCAGCTGCATGAACAAAATTTTTTCCCCAGCACGTAGGTGACTTTCTATTATTGTACATACCAATAGACAGTTTGGGTGACTTTCTATTATTGTACGTACCAATAGACAGTTAGTTACCATTAGCCATCCTTCTCAGGAATATTATCAGAACCAGTTCCAAAACAATCTTCCTCACAAAGTGACAACCTTCCAGCGTCAATCAGGTTTCCAAAATGTTTCCAGCCAGTGGGGACCTGTACCAAAAAAAGAAAGCATAGCTAATACATTCAAGATTTTGCTCAATAAGTGCCTCACCTCAAAAAGAGGAAAATTCAACTTTTCAGCCACACGATCAAGAGCACCACAGGCATTGACCAAGCCAAATCTGAGAAACTTGAAATGTAAGTCATTCCTAATTGTTTCCAATGAGGAAGCAGAAGCTGTATCCAGTTGGCTGTCTTTAAAGTGTGGAATGCCTTTAGTGCATTGGCAGCAATTATAGCAACAGAATATGAAAGAGTAACCAAAAATACCCTACCCAGGACCATGTTTCTATCACCATATCCTAATGATGGCAAAAGAAGTTAATTGGGGAAATGCCAGATGTCACAAAAAAAAATAAAAATCATACGTATGTTTAGGCCTAGCAACTGATGGTGGATATGCCAGTTTACCTATAAGGGGATTAGTGAATACATACAAATATGCAACCAAATCTGTGAAGACACTTGAAACATGTCAACCACATAAAAATTAAACAGAAACCAAGTAATCTGAGGTACCATAACTTGCACTAAAGGCATACAGAAACATTGCCCTTGCATATCTGTTTTAAAAAAATAAAAATTAGTATGCTCCCAAAATTGCACATACGCATACAGAAAGGATGTATATATCCAGAAAAAGAGCAGATATAAATGATCTCACAAAAGGTTTGGATTGGGATGGCTGTGCCCAGAATCCTCTAGAGGCTCTCCATTTTTAATAGAATCCCACATGGAAAATGTAGAATCTCCAAGCAGTAAATTAGATGATTGATCCAAAGTGGTTTCCAAATGTCATTGAGAACATACCAGACTGGCCTGCAGCATGTCCACAAAAAGGGTTTTATGCAAGCACCATGCATAGCATCAAATTTCAGCCTAAGAAGTATCACCCATGAACTTTAGAACAGAAAACATCACATTCAAACATAGGAGTTCATGTTTGTAGAATATGCGACAACAGGACAGCTTATTTGAATTAGAATAGCAACCAACAAGCGAGCATGGTCTAATCTAAACTGAAACCTAGCTACAGTATGCCACAGTAACGCCATAGATGGCCAGAAGCAGTTCAGAATTTTTTTCCTGTCAATCTGAGATAACTGGTGAGGAATGAAGCAAAATGCTTGAGAGCAGAAAAATGTGCTCTCAAATTAAATTGTGTACCCTCTCCAAACATAGTAAAAATTTAGCAATGTTACTTGGCAAGGTGCATAGCTGAAATCTGACAGTGAGAGAAGGCTTAAAGTTGAAGATAGCCTGCAGAGTGACCTATGCAGTTCCTGCTATGCAATGCACAGGAATCAGCCCAAAGATGGGTTGTGAAAGGATCATGGAACATAGCCAGGCCTTTCCTGACCACTTCTAATTAGAGCTTATATTTGTTTACACTGGTTCACAGGGCATAAGCGCAAGTCCCAGATTGGTTGTGTAAGGGTCGTGGTAAGACCTCAGAGCCAGTCTAAATAATAAAGAGATGGAGCCACCCTTTCATGCACACTAAATTAAATATACGTTTGAATTCAATGTCCCCACTCGCAGCCACAAAGCTACCTGGATCCAAAATGGCAGTACACAGAATTGCAAAATTAGAGCCTCATTTGGTTGATAAACAAAATTATATCAAGAACACAAAGCAGAGGTACATCAAATTATATTTGGTACAAGAAAATCTAAAATTAACAAAAAGGCTAGTAATTGTGATCAACATAATTTTCATTCTCTCAAAAGAACATAAAAATTAGTGATGACTAAAACAATTAGGAAAGATGATCAACAGAACAAATGAGTATGAAGCAGACATGTATCCTGATACGCACAGAAAGAATGTTTCCATGTATCTTGTCATCAATGGATACAGGAGCCAGCTGTCCACTAGTGTAATTAAACTGTAAAGTCCAATGAAAGAGCATAGCACAGGCACTTGTATCAACTATTGGATGCACATAATTCCAAGACTGGTCAGCATAAGCAAGTAAAGAATTAAAAATGGACAAAACTTGGAAATTTCTGTGTTGAGGTAAGAATTCTTTACATACCAAGTTCCTCTGGTCAGAGTAAGTTGCCATCAAATTAATTAATAGTATGCATATGGATGTCAAAGATCAACAGATTATACAGAATAATGCATTTTGGCTCGTGTCAGACTAAATTGCCACACTTTCATACAACTGTTAGAAAAGACCAGATAATGGAGTTGATTTGTTGTTAAGTGACTGTCAATGAGAAAATATAGCTACATCTATGATTATGAAACAAACAAAAGATTACCATGCTCTCATTATGCATTGTCTAGATCTTTGCAATTGATGAGTGTCATCAATTAACCTTGATGCACCAGTCATATTCTCATCCTACAGGATTATTGCTTGCACTCATTATAAATCCAACATTGTCCTGTTAGAACATGCAGAATAATTGATTTTTGACTAATTAGGAGAGGGGAAGAATTAGGAAAAATACAACTTGAGTACCCAAAATTGCAGTTGAAAGAAGGGATGATTTGCAGGAGACTAGCTTCCTCTTTTGAATTACAAACAGAAACAGATGAGGTAGAGAAAAAAACCTTCCTTGCAATGGCAGAGGTTTAATGATCACAACATAAATCCAGAGAGCCAGAAATTGCAGTCAAAATGATTTATCTATTTCAAAATACTTACAACACCATATTTTGCAAATAGAAAACAATCAGACCAAAATTCCCATCGACAGAAAAACAGATAATAGAGAGTTTCAACTTGGAGGAAAGAAGAGACTTTGAACAAACATTCTAAATGAGGACTTCAAGAATCCTATGCATAAAAACTAGGACTTTGAAATTATCCAATAAAACTCAATATGTTACCCACTTGCCAACAAAATCTTTGATTAAAAAAAAAAAAAGTTCAGCAGAGAATGTCTATAGCCATTGAAATAGACAAATTAAGGCATGCAGCATTTAGCATTACTAAGAGAATAGAAGACTGCCACAATACTCTCACTTGCCAACCAAGCCAAGATCTTGCCAACATCATTTTCAGTGGCAATTTTGACGATTATCTACATTTTCAAATGAAATTACCCTCCTGAAAGATAGAGGAATCACAGGAACAAGGAATGAGGAAGAAACAAAATGTTCAAAATTCTCTGTTAATGTAGCTTCTAGGTTGAAGTATTGACCATCACCTCCTAATACCAACAATTCATTCTTGTAACCTACAGTGACAATGAATTGAACAATGACTGCACACAAAAAATGTTGAAAACCTTACATAACCTGCTACGTATCCTCAAGGACTAATGCCTAAATTCAATGCCACAAAATGCGTAAAAACACAAGACCTGAATCCAATTGGCAGGGTAGTTGTCTTGCATGGACACTTCGAACTAAAAAAAAAAAAACCATTGTTAAGCAAATAACCATATGGAGTGGAACCATCACAGTAAAAAAAAATAATAATAAAACCCAAACAAATTAATCATTATTAGAACATGAAAAAAATTGCATAAAAATTCTATCTTCCACTATTATATGAGAAAGAAAAAAGAAATCCCAAACAAATACAAAGAAAACCAACGGAAATAGGTAAAAAGCCACTTTCTTCCAAAGTCCACTCATCGCTTTCTTTTGGCCCTCAATTGGCTTTGTTGGCACTGAATTAATCTTCAAAACACAGAAATTAAATACTGAACACGGCGTTACTGTGTCTATAATCTATATACATACATAGAAGATTAAACCTTGATGCCTTTGGGTTTGGCGATGGTAGCTGAAAAGGATGAAGAGGAAGAAGAGGAGGCTCTAATGGAGAGAAGCCACAAGTGTAAGTGATGGAGAGAAGTTTTCAAAAGAGGGGTTTTGGGGGAGAATATGGGAGGAGTAGACTAAAGAGAAAGAGGAAGTGGAAAAGAGAGCTGCCATTTGCATTTGATTGCTGATGTGTAAAGATAGTGCAAGCATAGGCGGTTTCTAGTCTCAAACAAGGAAAACAAGGTTGATGGACTTTCCAGTCTCCCCTGTTGCCTTCGTAACTTGTCTAGTAGTAGCACATGAAAGTGTCCGTGAGGCAGAGAGTGTGAGTGCCTCCACTGGGTGTTGTGTGTGTGTGAGAGAGAGAAACCGGAATTTTTGGAACATTGAGTTAAACTGATGAGTTTTGAGGAAACCCAAGTGCTTTGAAAGACTTATCTCCTCTGTTGTCTTCGTAACTTGTCTCGTAGTAGCACATGAAATTGTCAGTGAGACAGAGAGTGTGAGTGCCTCCACTGGGTGCTGTGTGTGTGTGAGAGAGAGAGACCTGACTTTTGGAACATTGAGTCAAAATGATAAGTTTTGAGGAAACCCAAGTACTTTGAAAGACTTATCTTGATCATCACTGTCTATGCATGTGAGCTTCTGATACCGCCCAGCTGCTAGCCAGTCGACTCACTAGGGCAATCAACTAAAACAAAATTATCTTCACAGAAGTGGAAGCAAACTTGTGCACATTTGATGGTAACAAAATGACAATACAACCGATTCTAACAATGACAAAGCAGGACCAAGTAAATCTAAAACAAACTACTTGTGGCCTCATGACACAGCAGCACTATTGCATTTCAGGTATCATCAGAAGAATTGTAGGTAATTATGAACTTAAGCCCCATGCAGAAATGGGACTTAAGACAATTTATTCACAATCAATAACAGTAGTAATAAGTAATTATAGCTCACCTAACCAAGAAAATTTGAAGTTATAAACATGCAGATAGAGACAGATGGATTCATTCCATCTAAACCAAGTATGACAATAGCCGACCTCTGTAGGTTGTTGAAAAGTGTTTGCTTCCCTCAGGTATATGCCTCACGAAGTAGGAATTGAGAACAAAGTTGTCACAAAATATAGATGTAATCTGTTGTACAGATATTATAAAGTCAACTTGCATTAGCCCTTGTGGATGGTTTATCTTCCAGAAATACACCAGCAGGAACAGATGTATTCTCAAGAGCCTTCCTCACAGTGTATGGACTTACAGGAATGCACTGGACCTCTGGTAATGCAGATGAAGAGGCACCAATAAAGTAAAAGGACACAAAAAGCCGCAAAATCATAAACTTTGTTTTACTAGCAAGTAATGCAATCCTGCCATGAGCAGATGGAGATGGCACTGATGTTACATTCATGAGCATACGTTTTTGAAGAGCCATGTAGGAAGAGGAGAGAGAGCCCCACCCAGCACACTGACACAGACCCCAAGGTTGCCATCAGCTGTTGGTTCTCAGCTAGACCTGCATCTCATTTGAAAAAATTCATATCATTACAATTCAAATCAAAACACTCACGTAAAGAAGATTGAGTGGGAAAAATAAGATTATGATAAGGAATTGAATCCTAACTCCACCACAAAAGCTAGTTCAAGAATGGAGGGTTGACCCAATCTTTATAAACAGCCCAAAGACCCCTCAGGAACCGATATGGGACACATCATTCCCGACCCCTTTAAACTGCACGTCCCCGTGCTGCCTCAGTCGGCGATTGGCACAATGGCAGGGAACCTTTGTACATACGCCCACCGACTCTCTGAGGTTTGGCTCTGATACTACCTGATAAGGAATTGAACCCTAACTCCACCACAAAAGCTAGCTCAAGAATGGAGGGTTGACCCAATCTTTATAAACAGCCCAAAGACCCCTCAGGAACCGATATGGGACACATCAGATTAGTGTCCTATTAAGGGTGAAATATACCGATTATATTCAATTCCTTCAAAGAAGCTCAACTACACAATGATCACCAGCAGCTATCGCTGGTGTGACATAAGAGCACCAACTCCTATGATGCTCAATGTTGTACAACCAGCAGCAGGAACAGTGCTTAAGGCTGGACCACTAGTGCCAGCACAGTACATATCCACAACCTAATTCAAATTGAAGTGACTCTCATAGCATATTATGTACTGTGAATGAATCCCCACAACAAAAAGTACAAGATGGAATTGATACCTCATTAACAAAGTAAACAAAATGACCATATTCTGGAAGTAATGTTGTTTCTCCATTGCAGAGGAAGATAAGTATCATTATTCAGTAAATATCGCATATATTTTGTTTGGTATCATTATTTTGTTTGGTATCATGATACAATAGAACACTTTACTCAGTACAAACCTACCTCAACAGCAGCAATGATGGTTGGTGTCAAGCCTGTACCTGTCTCCATTGAACCCAAGCATAAGTCTCCAATTTTGCAAGATATTGTGCTCCAGGTGTCACTCCATTCAGCTATAGCTCTGGTCAATGAGATGACTCATGAGTCAAATCATGGTATGTTGAAAATAGGGCAGAAGACAATAGGTAAATTTGTGGTAGCTTTTGGTGGAAAACAGTAGTAATACCAGCAACATGAGTGCCATGAGGGGAGCTGTCTGTAACTCTAGTTAAGCTCATCATAGAGATTGAGAACAAATATACAGGCATCCAACTTGTCAAATACACAAACTTTTTTCAAATCTGAAGAGAATAGCATCCATGTGTTCATTCAAACAGTAGAAATTTGTAAGAACTAATAACCAATTGGTCCTTCACTCCTACATTCCCCAACTTACCAGGCAGCCAAAGTTTAGAATTGCTTAATCAGAGAGGTTAAAAAGGATGAAGTGTTTGATTCAAATAACTCTGCCCCCCAGAAGAGGAGGAATAGAAGGACACATCAAAAGTCTTAGGTTTCATCAGTCCATTTGCATGCATATCAACTTGCAATTTCTTTTCATGAACTACTGACTTTGAAAGAAGAAGGTGACCACTGAACAGTTTCTGCTAACGAGTTCAGGGGCTTCAGCCACAAGATGCCTGTCCCTTTGCATGAAACATAAACATTTTTGAAAATAATAATCACAAAGACAGACACTTTTCCTGAATTAGAGTCAAAATAGAATATTTTGACCGCACAACACAATTGATAAACGGGGCATACCTATAATTTGTAAGGGGCATGAAGTTAGCAAGTTTCTGCAATCTGGCTCTTCCTCAAGACTTTATGTGTCAAGTGCAGCCTGCCACAATTCTCCATCATATGCCACACAACGGCATCTATAAATGGACCCTCACCATCAAAGCTCTAACCCAGAGAAACAATTTTAATTTTATAGATGAAAAAATAAATTAAGGAAAAACAATAGATTGAAAAAGAATGGATATCAAAACCAAGCACACTGATGCCAGCCTGCTTTTTTGTAGTACGTCAGTTCAATTTTGAAGATCTTTAGTGAACTTTTTCAAGTGCACATCCTCGGATTTGAATGTTCCTGGAAACAACGACATCATAACAAAATAGTGATGCAGGAGGTCCAGGCTAGGAAGTATAAATCCATAAATGCATCAGAAGGCAATGTCCACCACTCCATTTGGCAAGCAGCATTGTAGTTAACAATGCATCTAAGACAGCTAATTCAATTCAAATTAAATTCATCGCTTCACTATGTGGATTTCAAGGGAAAATTCCGTGGCTTGCATGTGGAAACAGAAAAAAATTTAACTTCCCAAAGGAATATAACCATGTATATATCTTAAACAGTCTGAACATTAATCAGGATGAAAACAACCATATGCTTCCAACAACTAAACACAAACATAAAATCAAAACTGAAGCTTTATGAAAAGTGAAAAAAACAAACAAACAAGAAGGTGTACCAATTTCAGTTACTGGGTTCAATTCATCAAATTGCTTCCTAGCCTTTGCAATTTCCTCCAGGTTTTTCTCATGACATTTCTTTTTCCCTTTTTTCTATGTAAATGAGAAGGGTAAAAGGGATTTAGAAACACTGTTCATCAATGAAATGAATGAAGGGTTGAAAGTAGAGTCCAAATTGCAGATTTTTTTTTTCTTAAAAAAAGGGACAGTAACCTTGAGACAATAATTTAAAGAGTCTGTGAATAGATAATATACCAACTTATATCCCACAAGCCACTCACCAGAAGGGTTTTTCCAAGAAGGATTAAGAGCCAGAAAGGCTCCCCCACAGGAATACTCCACAAAAACAAGAGCGTAAGATACTAAGCAACAGATTTCATGTCAAGATTACATGGTATAGGATATTTTTCAGTAAATAGACAGAATGGAGGAAAAAGATATGCAGCCAACTCTTATTACATTAATATAAAAGCTAAGCTGAATAGAAGAAAACAAAGAAGCCTGGAATTAAGAAGTTAAATTTCTGCCATTCAGACTACAGGCGAGTAATCTGTGATAGAATACCATACAAAGAAAATTGGTGGGTAATTTCATGCTCTTTGCATAAATACCAGGCAGAGTGACTAAGTGAAAAGACTTTCACAGTGAAGAGGAAAGAAAAAAAAAAAAAGAGCTAGTAAATATTGGATGGGTCGAGGAGTCTTAACCTGAGGCCTAAGCATACAACCATCAGCATCGGCTTTCACAACTTTTGAAGCATCATCATCTCCACTGCCAGAGCTGCAAAGTGGAAATTTTTCTTCTTGTATAGAAATCAAACAGAAAGGAAGCATAAAAAAAAGAAAGAAAAGAAAAAGAAAAAATCAATCAAGAACGTCTAAGATTTTCAGTTTCCCATCTGAGGTCACTTGTAATCCAGCAACCCCAAGATCAACCACAGAATAAAAAATTTTGATGATTCTTGAAAATACAACAATAAGAAATTATTAAAAAGATCAAACAAAATAGTTTCTTTAACTTAGTTTGAGAGATGAAATGGCCAACAGAAACTTCAGTCCAAGATGTGTCTCTCTCTTTATTTCGTTTCTTGAAAAAGTAAATAAGTAAATAAACCAAGAAAGAATTCTATAATTACAAGAGTCTTCGGCATGACGTAGGCCAAGAATGCGGCGACTCCTCCGACGTGAAACGGCGGAGAGAACCATTCCCTTCTCCGCCGCCACCACCTCCACGGCCGGTTGTTTTGCCTATAGAAGAACAACGCATCGCCCTAATTCCTCCCCCCATCCTCTTACTACCATTACTAATCTCTGCCACGCCACTGTCTCTCTTTTCCCTCGCTCCCCTTTCTTTTCTTTCCGTCTGGTGAGGAGAGCGAACAAAGAAAGTGAGAGACGTTGCGCAGAAACCCCAAAAATAATAAAAAAAAAAAAAAAAAAAAACTGGCTGGGCTTTCAATTGTTACCGTTGTGGAGTTATAACTTAATTAAAAATAATAATATAATAAGACGGTTAAGGGTATTATGGTAATTTAAGCGTAAGTTGCAGGCCGAGCAAAGCCCTGCAAGGGGTCTTCTCGTGCAATTACTATGTTGCCCTTGAAATTAAATTTTATGTTTCTTTTTTTTTTCCCCCTCACCCGTACCTTTTCTAGCGTTTTGAATGGTCATCCATTCTTTCAATCATCATGTTAACTAATTTGTCCGTTGCTGCGTGGACATGACAGTGCTTTTTAGTTTTATTTTTTATTATTACTTTACATTTTTAGTTAATTAGCTCCGAATGGATCTCTAACTCTGAAAGCTTTAATTCTCGAAATAACTTTAGCGCCAGTGAATTAGGGCTCATCAGTAGTTTAAGTTTTTTGATTGATCATTCGGAAATTGACAACAATCTGAATTAGTTGTTGTCTCTTTTTCATTTTTTTTTTTTCTGTTCAATATGAATTAGTTGTTTCAACGAAGCAATTAGGAAAAAATCCAGCGGACCGGAAAAGCCGACAAAAGGAATCTAGTGGACTGGCTTTGTGTGTTTCGCTTAGTTCCGAAAAACCGGGCCCGCCCAAAACATTAGTTAGCCTAATCAATTTGGAAACAGAACGCCCAGTTCTCGGTCCGGTTCAATGTAATATGTAACCAAGCAAGCACCGTGCATGAATGGTCGTTGGGATAAATTAAATACCACAAGTGTAGGCCCCCCAAGTCCGAATGCAACGTAGACGGGAAGTGGGAATTGATAATTTTAATGGAGCTTGGATTGGAATTGATATTTCCATCTAAAGATGAAACAATTTATTTCCCCGAAATTAGGCTGATAGAGCCAAAAGAAGACCGAGTGATGTGATTAATATCAACCATCAATGATCAATCTAATTGCCATCGATTGTCAAATATGTCTCACATCCCTTCGTTCAGCCGCATACGGTAACATTTCCCATCATAAAAAATGTTGGCCAAAATGTTTTTGTCAAGAAGAAAAAAATAAAAAAAAAGGACTTAGTTAAACTTCCTGTTTTCTCTTTTATTGCAAGTTTTAGTTTAGAAACTGCAATACTCAATTACGTACATATGGGGTGCTTGCTGCAGCATTTGTGTCCGGAAATGTGAAGGCACGAGACACCCTGACCGAGTCGGGCTTTATGGCAGCAGTTGTACGTATTGGGAACCTGGTAGACCTAGGACCCCTAGTTTTTATGACATGAATAAGAAATCTGTCGTCTAAGCTCGACACATGTCCCGATATTTCTGGTCTGAATGACAAAGTCACCGACTGCCCCTTAATATCTCCGTGTTGCTTTTTTGACGAAATGAGAAAGACCTTTACAGAAGAATAGAAAAGGACAAACAAAAGGAGGGCTGGCTACCCCGCAACATTCCCACTCTCGTGGGTGAACTCGCCATAAAACGTGCGTGTAACCAGGATAGCCCAGCTCAAACCAATGGAACAGGTCGAGATTTATCGGAATAATTGGAAATTCAAAGGTTTTATTACGTAATGATTGTTTCAAAAAGGTCAAGAACGCAAAAAAAAAAAAAAAAAAAAAAAAGAACCATACAAACTGAATACATACATTAACATAAACAAAAAGGTTCCATTTCATTGTGTTTCATTTTATTTTGGATTTTCGTTTCAAACATGTGACACGTTATTGCATGCTTTATGTCCCCATGATTATAAAATTTCATCCTGCAGAATGTGGGTAAAAACTAAGATACTTCAGAAAAATGGGAAAGTGAGGTAAAAGGGAATCCGACTAATGCCCATTAATACATGGTTTGTGGCCTTTTTCATCTAAAGTTTCGTATTCTTTTCTTGTGTATAGATACAAATATATCCCAACAAGCAGTACGCACTGCCATACCTGGTAATACATCATAATGGATACCCCCAGTTCATACATACATACATACATACACATATACATACATACATACACATATACATACATACATACATACACACATATATATATAACACAGAAAGAAAGAGCGAGGGAGAGAGGGAGAGAGAGAGGTTTGCCCATTTGGTTAGTTTTATATCTGCAGGCTAGGGTTTTCAAGAAAATGGGAAGAGGAAAGGTGGTGCTGGAGAGGATAAAGAACAAGATCAGCCACCAAGCAACCTTCTCTAAAAGAAGAAACGGTTTGCTCAAAAAAGCTTTTGAGCTCTCTTTGCTTTGTGATGCTGAGGTTGCTCTTATCATCTTTTCTAGCCGCAGCAGGCTTTCCGAATTTGCCACCATTGAGTATACCTCTCTGTCTTTTTCTCCTCCCTTTGCTGTCTTTTCTCTCCAAGATTTAATCTTTTTACCATTTTGGTCTGAAAGGTGGACGGCTATCTAAGTTTTAGTAAGGGGACAGGAGGGGAGGGGCTCGACGGGTGCGATAAAAACTGTTCCTTGGATCAAGGAGAGGGCGAGTTGCTAACGTTTAGGCTGTGGAGGTTACACCTAATGGTGGCGTGACACGTTTGGTCTCTTTCCGCAGATTTAAGCACTGTTTGCTTCTTGTCAAGTCAGATTGATAGCTTGTCTTGAATGCCTAGGGTTTTTCTCTCTCCATCTTTGTGCTTCTTTCTTTCCTCGAATGTTTTATTTCTGCGGGTGTCTCAAGCTCCCAGATTTCAAATTGAAAGATCAAATTGTTTTGTTGTTCATGTTTAATCAACACATATTTCCTTATTTCCATAAAAAAAATCATATATAATCAGTCCCCTTTGGAGCTTCAGCCGCAAGGAGCGTGATTTCTTGTCTTTCTTTGTTTTTTTTTTTTTTTTCGGGAAGAGGAAGCGCTGACGCAGTTATTGTCATGTTCCCGCTCCACAGGCCAAGCTCCCTTCTTTTTTGTTTTTTTCTTCTTTTCCTCCCCCTCTGATGGGGCAATTCTTTGAAATTATGATGCTTTTGTTGTGAGTATTTTATGATTGCAGAGGTGATTTGTCTGTTTTTCCCTTGGCAGTGTAAAATTATGTGATGTTATATTAATGAATCTCACTGAATATGGCATTTTTTGTTGCCTTTTCTAGTAATTCTGACCATCCTGAAGCAAAATCTGTCTTATGTTTTGGTTCACGGAGTTTCTTTGGAACCAAGCTGGCTTATCTATCCCAACATCAGTTACTTATATTCTCAAATGGCATGAAAATATGCATATGTGTGATAAAATGTAATCTCATTAGTGAATTGTGTATTTTTATACATGGAAATTGAGCAGTTACTTGGGAATTTAACAATTTTCATTTTCACGTATCCCTATTGTTTAGTCGTATGGTAAGTAACTATTTAGCACGTTGCAATTTCCAGTGTTTAAAAAGAAAATCTACATTAATTTGGCTCACAGCATGCGGAAAGAGAGCTATATAAAAAGAAACTCTAGATTCTTTGCGTTGTTTTGAATCATCTTGAAAATTTAGCGAAATTTGTTCGTGCTTTCTTTGCTGCTATGCAACTCTTTTTTTTTTTTAAAAAAAAAAAGAAGATAAATTCTGCTATTGCTAGTCATTAATGTGAACTCTCCAATGGCAATCGATTGAAGCAATTATCTGACTTCTTGATCCTTAACCAAGCATGACCAAGACCATCCAACGCTATAGAGACTTTTGCTACGGCTTACAAGACAATAGTAATTTTGAGAATGGAACAAAGGTTTGTTCTAAGTCATCTCTCTCAAGCAATTTCGGATATTTTCTTGCATGGTAATTAGTTTCTTTTGCTGTAGTTTGGATACCAAAAAGCCCAATAAATTTGTATTAGTATTACAGGTTGTAGATAATTTTCCTGTACTGTTTGTCTTCATTTATGTTGATTAATGCAGACCTTCTACCAAGAGCTAGCAACATTGAGGGCAAAATATGAGTCTCTTCAACGTTTTCAAAGGTAAATGTTTTACACACTCAAAAGTAATGAGAAGATTGTCAGGAAGTTCTACGAAATGTTGTACTTGACATTAACAAGACTTATTCTGTTCCTCCAGGCACATGCTTGGAGAAGATCTTGAGCCCCTTCGCATGAAGGAGTTGCAAAAGATTGAGAAGCAG
Source organism: Ceriops zippeliana (assembly GCA_037897445.1). Lineage (NCBI taxonomy): Eukaryota > Viridiplantae > Streptophyta > Magnoliopsida > Malpighiales > Rhizophoraceae > Ceriops > Ceriops zippeliana. The sequence goes on from JBAPLH010000144.1 coordinate 4,500,276, forward strand.
CTTGATAAGACTCTCTTAGAAGCTAGAAAAAGGAAGGTACATGCATAATTTGGATTTCGGGGTGATGAAACAAAAACACGATTTAATTTTTCATTCAATTGCTTTGAGACTGAAAAACGTATACTGCCACAAGTTATTGGTACCACAAGAAAATGCTTATTAGTTTGTTATTAGATCTTGGGACTTTTGTGGGGAGCATCAGTCGTGCAAAACTTTCTGATACAAATCAATCCATTTCATGGAGTGAGTGCCTGCTCATGCCTCATTCTAGACCCTTTGTTTCAAATATTCTCATTTTATGCTATGGTTTAGTCTCTATGACCGGCCAATGAGTTTGAACTTTCTGAAGTTTTCTAATGTCTAACGTTTCAATAGAAGTGTCTGGCCTACTGTGTGATAGATTCAATCTTTCATCCATTGAAATGTTGCAATGTTGTTTTTGTTAAAGAATATCAAATTTTGCATCTAAAAAACATAAGGATATGTTACGATTTATAATATTTATAAATTTCACAAATTTTAAGTAAATAAGAGGTTCTAAGGCATTACTTAGCATTCTATTAAAACTTGATAATTATGTGTTCAATTAAATCAGCTTGGCCTAGTATTAGTAAGTCCTATCATTAAGCTTAAGCCATCGTTCAGTTCAAATTTTGTGGTGCCACATGCTTGTCATATCCGACATGTGTTAAGCATATAAAATTCCATATTAATAAAATACGAGGACTTGACCTTTAATAATGTTTATGAATTTCTCTGCCTAACTCAACTTTTAACTGGTGTGGAAAAGAAAGAGAATGCATCATAATTATTGCCTTCTTGTTGCAGTGTTACAATACAATGATACACCAGTTTTCTATTTGCCCTCCGGATAGAGTTCGATTTTACAATCATATTATGCAATAGAATTTATATTGGTCCTGTGATAGAGGGGGAGTTCTTCCCATAATGGATCCAACTGATATAGATAGCATGATTTTTTTTTTTAATTTATTTATCAATATTGCAGACGGAGCTAATGTTGGCAAGGTTGGAACAATTACTCAATGAGGTAAAGATTGCATCTTGAATTCTTGATATAGTGTCGCAGAATTGCTACAATAATTGTTGAAATTAAAAGATGAGTTAATCAAAGATAAGACAAAACCCAAGTTCACGAGAGAGGAAGAATTAAAGTAATATGTTAGTATAGCCAAAAAAAAAATAAATCCAAGTTTTGAGATTTTAAGTAAAGATATCGTAAAGTATTGTTTGCTTTAGACTTTACTTAGTTCGCTTCCTAATATTAGGTTTAAGCCCACTTCCGCAGTATGAACATTAACAAAGCAGCTTCACCAATCTTGCATTTATGTTGTCAAATTTCTCAAGCATTTGTGGGGAGCCTTAACGGGATTCTTATGCATTGGTGCAAATTTTTTCTTATGATTTTATTTCCTCAGTGATCAAGATGTATAGGCAGGACTCTCTTGCATTAGGAATAGTTTGACTCTCTCAAGAGTTGATGGTTTCATTCCAGTTGGAAAAATTGCTAGTGTTTGAAGGTTGAGTTGTGGTACTTCATCGCGATTTTAATTTTTTAAGTTGCAAAAATAATTTATTCGTAGAAATAAGGGTAAGACTATGTACCTTGACCATTTTTGAGACCTTATAATGTGTGTATGCAAAATTGCTTGCTGCCAATAATAGAACTGGGTCATCTTGTTCTTAGCCACTGTACAAGGTATAATGCTTATCGGATTTTTCGCGCATTGTCAGGAGCATGATCTTCGAGAAGAAAACAAACAGCTCAAGATTAAGGTCTTCCCTCGAATTGCCATTTCTTTTGTGCAATATGCATTTGTCAATTATCAAATGGTACCGGCAGCTAGACATTTTAAGTCTGTTGATATGTCAGCTGGGAAAAGGAAGATGCAATCAAGCTGTTCACGGTTTAAGAGACCCTGGCAAGGTAGCGGGTGACAAAGGCATTAACTTGCATGCTTCCAAATCCAAACGCACGGCACCAGAAGGCAGTTTACAAATGGGGTATGCATGCAGTTCCGTTCTTTCTCTTAACAAATTATGTCTTCTTCTTTTTCTTTTTTTTTTTTCTATTAATTTTTTAGAGAAGAACAAATTATATCTAAGATTTCTAGACAAGAACTAGAATTCTATTTGCATGATAGAATCATAGGAACTATTCTTAAATCTCCTTCCAGGCCTTATTTGCATTCACGTACTCATGATGCACCGATCAAAACTCAATTTTCATAAGAGCTTAATGCGAGCTGCTTGCAATTGATAATTTTCAAAGTCGATTTTTCTATATAAGAATTTTTTAAGACTCATTTTCACATTCTACCAAGTTTGAGCACCATAATGACTAGGGATCTTAGATTGATAGAATTCTTTTAATTAAGAAATTATTTTTATTGCTCATATTATTAACATTTATCTTTTATTATTTTTTATAAATGAACATAATTGATGGAGTACTTATCAAAAGTAGATCTTTTTTTAACTGTCAAGTCATATTTTTGAATTTATAAATATGTAATAAAACAATCAAATATACGAGCTTTTAATATGTTGGAAATCGATCCTTGCAATTATTAAAAATTGATTTTCTTGAAAAGATTAATTTCTAGTTTTTTTTAATCTTTGTAGTTATCTTATTTTCAATCTTTAGTTTCTCGTCATTTGTTATCAAAGTGGAAGTATTAGAAATTTCACTTTTGTGCCATAATTCTATCACCATTAAAAAAAAAAAAATTAAGAACAATAACATCAAACTTGTTCATTTTATGCCCTTCTAGCAAAAGAATTTTTTTTTTTTTTGTATCATTGATTTGTAATTTTAAGTCATATCTTTACACAACTCATTCAATTTTCATACTAAACTATATTTTGTTGAAGAATTAGTGTCTTTTATGCAAAAATATCTTAAAAGGCTTGAATAAATAATCTTTGTCATAAGAAATAACTAGTTGAGATATGTCATTTTTTAATCTAACAAAAAAAAAAAAAAACTAATGAAATCCTTTAGAGACACTATAAAAGTGAAATTTTCTAATTAGGATGAGAATGAACCCTTAAGTTTGATTTCCAAAGTTAGAAAATATATATTTTTTTTCTATTTTATGGTAAAAGACTCTAAGATGGAAATAGTTTTTCTTCAATTAAAAGGTGATGTCATTTAATAGTATGGTAAGTTTGAAACCTGAACTAAAGAACCAACTTGAACTAATTTCACCAAAGCCTTTTTATGCATTTTAGACCTTTAAAATATCATATCATTGATGAAGAGCCCATATAACTTTGTTATATGTCAATAGTTCTAGAATATCAAAGTTGTTAGTTGTTTCAAACAACTTACTAATCAAGTTAAAGGTTGGTCAAAAAGATAATTAGTAGGAACATTCGTCAAATGATTTATTTCTCACATCTGACATGAAACCAAAACTTATCATTTACGAACAATGGTTGTGACTATCTCAACCATAACTCATTGTTTTAAACCAAAACTCACAATTATATTCTCAATAAGTACACATAATCATTGTTTTTTTTTTTTATTACATAGAAGTACATTTACTAATATTTAATTTTATCATTATTTGTATTTTTAAAAATAAATTTGAAAAAATTATAAAAGAGATGTTAAAAACAGACATCATTATGTTAATACCTACTCCTCTTATGTCCTCTTTGACAGAGTGGTCTCCTTTCCAACAGGTACCGTTAATTCGTTCCTCAGGACAAAGACCCAAATGCAAGTCACCCTGCAGATGGAAGTGGCCCAGCTGCTGGATGGCTTCTTTGAAGCTCCTATCCTATCCTGCGTACAAGTGTGCTACTGGTATTAGTTTCTAAACAAGTGTGTGACATTGTTACTGAATCTACTAAATTGAATTATGACTACAATGACTTGCTAAACTAATGATTATAATTAAGTAACAATGAGCATTATCTAATTAGCAATCACTCCAGTACTTTCATATTTAATTTTGAACGGTCTTCTGGTGCTAGTGAGAATGCTTTAAAAGCCGATCGTTTATCTATGTTGGAAGGTAATCAAACACTATGCTTGAAACATGCTATATGATAAAGACGTGTTGTTATGAGTGACATTCAACTCTATTTCTCAATCCTTGCTTAGAGTTTGGCAACCAGGTCAGTACAGCTTTGTGAGGCCAAATACAAATTGTTTGGCAGAACATGGAATATGAAAATTTTCAATAGGTTTTAAATGGCATTGAGGACTGATATCAGCCCACGAACTCTACGGAGTAGCAGACATCCTTTTAACCCATCCCACAGTGTTGGGAGAGTCGAATTCAATAAGGATCAACTCATTATTTTAGGTAAGCTCATGAGCTATCTTGACAGCTTTAACTTCAACTTTATTGGAGTCCAGAGTGCCTGTGTGAGAGGCAAAAATATACAAGAAATTGTCCAAGTGGTCCCTGAGAGCACCAAAAATACCAGAAGAAACCGGTTTGACCAGAGACGAACCGTCCACGCCCCACTTCAAGTTTTCGACGTGGGCGGGGCCAGGACATTCCATATTTCAACACACCCTTCGGCTCCTTATGCAAGTTGGAACTTTGACCTACACCACATGACACTTCAAAATCATATAATCAATGCAGAAAATCCGAGCTCTAAAACAATGTTAACAGCTAAAAATCAGGTGTATAATTGGGTAACTCAACTCCAAAAGCATACCCACAACTTTTCTTCGCTGATTAGTACATAAATCGATAGTTGTCAACTTTTGAACAAGTTTCTCCAAATTTTATAAGTAGATTGTTGATACGGTAGGTGACCTTTGGAAAGTATTTAAAGAAAAGGGGCAAGTATGTTAATTACTGATTGAATAAAATAATCAAGTTATCGAAATTCCGATATCGTTGTGAAAGGTCCAATTAGATGGCGTGGATCTGCTAGTCCATGCATCGTTAGGTAGCCAATGGAAGCGTTGAAAGGTCCAAACTGCTCTTGGGAACCTTGGACAGTTCACGGAGTCGGTTCTAGAGAATTTTCGATGTACAGAGTATAACTCATATGATTCATTAATTCCGTTTTTATTTGTTTTTCCATTCGAGGAAATGCAAAAGTCTTAAGTCTAATGTTCTGTAGCGTTGCATATTTGGAAAGACTGCATCTGAAATGGGCAAGAATGCTGTATGATTGACAGGCATTGATGTTCGAAATTTCTTGTAGAGTATGAGAACAAACCAATGACACGCTTACTTTCTGTGCCTCCCGAGGACCGGACTGGACCAAGGACCGTACTTTTAGGTACGCATAACGAATTCTCGCATGTATTTCCATATGATTATTAAGATTGTAAAGGTATGATTAAAGAAAATAAAATATAGAAACTCCAAGTTACTAATTTATTTATTTATTTTCGATCCTATCAAGTACCGATAAATTTTTAACTCGGCCAGCCCCAATTTTTGGATAACCTGGACCAAGGCCGATATTTTAGTGGGTCTAAATCTATCAGCATGACCCCAACCAATCAAAACCTAACATCTGGTGTCGAACTCCATTTTTGAAAGGTAGAGCCGGGCTTGCCCACGAGCTGATAGGCCGATGCATACCTTTCTTTTCCATTAACTCTTTGGCAGGAAGCAATTGCATCCTCTTAATGTACATCTTTACAAAAATTGCCATCCAGGATATTAGAGAGAGAGAGAATACCGTGGTTCTGTTCTTTGTGCGCTGGCGTCTGGTTTTTGAAGAATTAGTGGGACGGTTAATCCTAATTCATAATGGGGAGTCGGCTCGTGAGTCCCTGAATTCTTACTTTTCGGGGTATGACAAGCCCACGGAAAGGCTTCATAACTTCTGCACCGATTGACTACAGGTCCATTCATTACTGTAGCAACCGAAAGCATGACAATTTATTTTGAGTTTCAACAATCTTCTCGTGCATATCGAAGGTTAAAAATAGGATAAAATTTAAAAGTGAATTATAAGAGCCACTCAATAGTACACAAGAGAATTTCTTTTTTTATCTGTCTCCTATCCACGATGAATCATTAGAAAAGGTTTGCGCTACATCAATGTGACAATTTCTACATTTCTTCAATTTCTACATTACTTATTAATATCTTTATTTATTTTTATTGTAAAAAAAGAGACCCTTATTCAAATTTTATTAAATACAAAAACAGAATCTTGCATTTAATTTTAGTGTTAATAAATTTATAATTTAATACCACATAATTAATATTAAATTTTCTTTCATTTGAGAGACAAGGGTGAACAAAAAAGTTTAAATCTAGATTAATTAAAAAAAAGTACATCAAAATAACGCAATGTATCACCTTAGACGATTAAATATATTATTTTCTTTTCAGACTATGCATATTCCTTTTGAATTCCTTTGAAATGCTTAATCATTTTTTATTCTTCCGGTACTAAATCTCCTGGGCCCCATCAAAGATTGATAATCCAGTTTCCTTGATTTGGTCATTAGCAATGCCATGCAATGAACCCCTCAAATCGGCGGGTGTTATTTTAACTTGATCGAAAAAAAATGAGTTAAAATAATTCATCATAAAAAGATTAATTATTATTTTTATTTTTTTGTGTAAAATTATTTCAATTTACTTTAAGAAGTGTAACAAAATAAATTTTTTCGAATCTCAAGAACAATTTTAGTCTCTGTGGCTTTGGTGGGATTCAAAGGATAATAAAAGAAAGAAAAGTCGAAAAGTCCTGGCAAGGATAATAAAAAGGATCTCCTTTTCCCCCAATTCAGAAATATAATATAACTTGGAGTACGATGGTTCAAAAGTAAAGAAAATTTGAGTGGAAAGTAGAAGCCAGGTGCCGGGTGGGTCATTGTTATCCAATCTCGAAGCCTATCAAATTTGAACGATCCTTGCAAAGATTAATACAAATTGTTCGCAACAAGCACCTCCTGTCTCCGTATCCGCCGACTCCTCCTCCAACCAATACCTTCTTCTTCTTTATATGATCGCCATACCTCCAGACCCTTTTTGATTGCTCTTCCTTTCCCTCTGCAAGATTCTTTCTTTCTGGTTGCATTACATCCCTCTCTCACGGTTTTCTCCTCTTTGATATTGATATGGCCGAAGCTCACAATCCAGGTACGTCTTTTTTAAAAAAAAAAAAATTTCTTTTAGTATTTTTTTTGCCTTCTTGATTTTCATCAGTTTAGAAATTTGGTTTCTTGCCATCATCAGTGATGGTTGTGATATCTGTTTTTTTTTTCCCCCCTGTTTTCATGGTTCAAGATTTGTTCTTTTCATATGACCAATGAAGATAGAGAAAAAAGGACTTGGTTTTCCTATCTGTCTCTTATTCAATGTTGATTCTTTAAACTATGGCTTCTATACCCATCTTCTGATTTCTTTCTTGGATCTTTCTTAGCAGATCTCTCATTACCTGCTTCTGTGTTCTGCTTGCGTTTTGTTATTTCTTGCTCTTTCAGTCTCCTCAATAAGATTTGTGGGCCATTTTCTGGTGCTTAACCAAAAGGGGATCTAAAAAGATCAAGAGTTTTGCTCGATGTGATTGTTTGTACCAGAGTTTCTAATTTTCATTGCAGGCATGTTCATTATTATCTGGCTTGATTGGCACAAACACTTGGTTCTTGATCTGGGAATGGTTGCCTTAATTTATGTTGTATCAATTGATTTTCCTGTACTTTCCTTTGCCCCCATCTTTCACTTTTGAGTTTTCTTTTTTAGTTTCTGGAGCCCTGGCTTGGTGATTTGGTCCGAGCATGATTTCTGTTTGGTTAAACTGTGTACCGCATGCCCTTGGATTTGCATGTTAAAGCGGATAGAGATTCTTGTTTACTTTTATCTCTTCTGGGTTGAACTTTTTGTACGTAAGTTTTGTTGATGTAAGCCAGCTGCAAATGTGCAGGTGACTCTAATGGCCATGCCTTAAATACAGACGGACGGCCTAGTGATAACAAATCACTGGTAGTTTCCTTCGGGGAAATGTTGATTGACTTCGTACCAACAGTTGGTGAGGTTTCACTAGCTGAAGCACCGGCTTTCAAGAAGGCTCCTGGTGGTGCTCCTGCCAATGTGGCTGTTGGCATATCAAGATTAGGTGGTTCATCTGCTTTTATAGGCAAGGTCTGGAATCCATTTGACCTTGCTCATTCGTGGACTTTCTTTTGTCTAGCTGTTTGCCTAACACACAGTTGATTCAGTTATCATTATATGCTTTATGCACGATAATATATAATAGAGGAGTATCTTTTTTCATCAGCTCTTCCTTTACCTTCGATTTAGAGTCATTTCTATGAAGAAATTGTGATCCAATCAGCTGCACTTCTCATGCATGTAGAACCTGAGTGCCGTGCTTATTCAAAGAGTAATGCCTGCTAGGGGATGAAACTTATGTGGTCAAAAGTGTTTGTTTAGTTCCATCACGGTATTTTGTGTTGGATAGGCGTTGTTTTTTCTTCACATTGTGAACAGTTTTAAAGTCTGTGGCCTCTCGCTTTTTCCCAGACATGGTTACAACGCAAATTCTCTGTCATTTGTATTCAGCTAGGTGATGATGAATTTGGTTACATGTTGGCTGACATTTTAAAACAAAACGAAGTCGATAATTCTGGCGTGCGATTTGAAGCCAGTGCAAGGACTGCATTGGCATTTGTAACTAATAAAGCTGATGGTGAGCGTGAGTTCTTGTTTTTTCGCCATCCGAGTGCAGACATGCTTCTTCATGAATCAGAATTGGATTTAAACATTCTCCAGCAGGTATCTTTCTTGTTTTTATGTAGCTCAGTTGCCCAAGATTTACTAATTGTAGCTGGGTATTCAATTGGGAATTTTGTTATATCCGAGTGCAGGCCAGGGTCTTTCATTATGGTTCTATTAGTTTGATTGCGGAACCATGCAGATCGGCTCACCTTGCTGCAATGAGAATAGCTAAAGAGTCTGGTTCTCTCCTTTCTTACGATCCAAATTTGAGATTGGCCTTATGGCCGTCACCTGAGGTTGCTCAGGAAAGCATAATGAGCATATGGGATCAAGCTGATATCATTAAGGTGTAGTTACTGAAACATGATAATGATACGTTGTGTTGCAACTTGAAATACATGTTATTATGTTTGTTCCCTGAAACCGTATAATTATATTGTGTCATTTATAATTCATTGGGTGATCTTGACCTTAAAAAATTGCAGATAAGTGAAGAGGAAATCATATTCTTAACTGGAGGTGGTGATCCCACTGATGACAATGTGGTCTTGGAGAAGCTTTTCCATCCCAATTTGAAGCTTTTGGTAGTAACTGAAGGGTCTGAAGGCTGTAGATACTATACAAAGGTAAGTCTATTCTGGGGCCATCTCCAAAATGGTGAAGCTTGGGCAAGAAAAGTGCCTGGAAGTTTCTCATTGTTATCATGCTGAGAAAATTGTCTTTTTTTCAATAGAAGACCCTATGCATACCTGCTTTGTAATATGGATTGTCAAGGAAGCTCTCAACTTTTAGGAGTGTTCTTAGGATGCAAGGAACTCTTTCTGAATTCATAAATGTATTATATTGAAAGTTTCTTGGTTGCAGAGGTATAATGGTTGTCAGTAGCTATTTGGAAAGCCTGCTGTTTGCACTCTTTTGTGTAGATGGTTTCTCTGTTTTTAACATAAATAATATGGTGTTAAGAATTTTACATCAACAGAATCTCTTTGCAGGAATTTAAGGGCAGGGTTGCTGGGGTGAAAGTAAAACCTGTTGACACAACTGGTGCAGGTGATGCCTTTGTTGGGGGACTTCTGAGCAGCCTAGCTTCTGGTTTGGACCTACTCAAGGTATGATTAGTTGTTGCATGAATAAAGAGGAATGCTTTAGTTATTTCTTTGTTTTCCATTGCTCGTTTTTAAGTTTGCCGCAATCTATTTTCCGGGTTACAGAATGGCTATTGCACGGTAAACTTCTCATGGATGTTATCCATTAGATGCTTTGCAATAAGCTTTACACTCTTGCCTTCTCCATGAGTTTAGATTTGATAGAGTGGTATTGTGAAAAGAAGAATAAATGAATAAAGAGAGAGAGAAGAAGAATAAAAATGAGAAATTTTAACCTGAAACCTCTATGTTAGAATCCCGCATTATTATCATTGTGGTAATGGCCAACTGTAAACTCAAGATACACCACATCAGCCACGTATATATCTGGCATCTTCAAGGTTATCAATCTCAGGGAGCATGTTCTGCAAATAATTTGGGATGTCCCTTGATGCTTCAGTCCCACAAACAATAGCAATTCATGAGTAACTTTATCGCTCAAGTTTTAGTTTTTCATGCCATTATAATGGAACAAAATTTTATTGGTTGTCAGTTGTAAACCACTAGACCTCCATTCTCTTCGTTTTTTGGCACAGGATGAGAAGCGGTTAAGAGAAGCTCTTCTCTTTGCGAATGCCTGCGGTGCTGTCACAGTAATGGGGAGAGGTGCGATCCCTGCACTGCCCACCAAAGAAGCTGTCATGAAGCTCTTGAGGGAAGCCAATGCATGATGAAAAGCAAACAAATATGTCTTTAGCTCTGCTTCTTTCTTTTGTTATGCTGATGTATCCTTGTCATAGGTATCAACAAAGCTTCTATTTTTCTTTGTTCTTTTTGTTTTTTTGGCTCCAATTGCATTTTTTATGCTGTATTTGTCTTTTGCCATCTTGACCCAAAAAGAAAAAAAGAAAAAGAAAAAGAAAAGAAAAAAAGAAAAGGGTTTAATAAGTCCAACTGTAGCAATCTCTGCTGTTCAAATGCTCCAACTGAAAACATGGGTGTTTCATGTTTTTTATTTGAGTGTCTATGACAAACTTGGCATTGCATTTTGAAACAAAATAATAATAATAGTAATAATACAGAGAATCGAGACCATGGTGATATATGATATATACTAGATGGTATCTTGATAAATGGACGATCAGTTAATTTTCCTGAAGTAAAAGGTCCTCCATGGCTCAATACAATAAGAATGCCAGGACCTTGAGCTTTACTTCTTTTGATAAGTAACTTGCTGGAGCTAACGACTGTTATGGAGCGCCGTAAGAGTAATAAAAAATGTAAATTAATTATACTTTACTTAATTTTATAAATAAATAAATTTATTTTATTATCCTCTTCTTTTTATTATATTATTGAATAAATAATATTATATGGTGATGCTCTAGATTTAAGCCTTAACTTCGGACCGCATTTTAGTTTTCTGAATTAACCTGGCTCCTCCTCAGCCCAGGGGCGTTCGTTGTATTGACGTGCCTTAGGAAGCAAAGCACTCGACAAATACAAGAAAGGAACATAACTAACGGAGTCCTGGGGATCTACTTATAGTTGAGGAGGTCTTTTCACTCGTGAGTTTTAAGGAATGCACCTAAGACAATGGGAGGACCCAATTCACAGGTAATCAATTTGTCCTGGTGCGGTAATGGACCTTCCATCACACTCTCTGAATGGTTGCTCCGGAACCAGTGTCCTCCAGAGGGACCAATTAAGCACAATTTTGAATTATTATAGTAATTTGAAAAAAAAATATATAAATTATGGGTAGCATCGTTTAATCATATTTTCCCTTAATTTTGACATTCACGTTGCATGATTCTAGTAACAGATGGAAAAACGATATTCCATCTGTAGGAAAACATGCTACTTATTAGTTTAGTTGGATAGCCGTCCCAACGTCCCCCATGCTAGGAGGAAGATAATTGACGATTCAAAACAAAAGAAAATCTGCTTTACTTTCATCGATCAAAGTGCAGGTCGTTAAAACATGATATGCGTGCAATGCAAATATGGCCTTCTGAACTGGGAATTGCACCCACCGTCTCATTCGTATACTCCAAAAATTTGCTGAATTCATGGGTTCGCGCGAATTAGCGACACTTTGTTCAAATCCAAAACATATTACATTACATTAGGTAGCCTATCTTTTATTATTATTATTATTATTTAACCACGTTGCAGCCAATGCGTTGATGGGATTATGGTCGTTGCTGTTACGTGTCAGAAGAATATAAAGAAAATACATATCGCAATCTTCTTTAATAATTTCCTCGAGTTGTTTCCGGGGAAACAAAAAAAAAAAAAAACATTAAAGACAAATCACTTGAATTTCACATGGAATTGATAATAATTTCTAAAATATGTCCCCTAATCACACGCCTCTTGGCCCGTCACTTATCCAGCTGTTGGATTTGGCATCCTGCAAACCAGTAATTTAAACGAGCCAATTTGACATTTCAATTAACATCCACCTCAATTTTGTTATTCTAGTGACTGTATCCAGAAATTTCCTTTCTGTCTGTCACTCGATAAGAGTCCTACAGTTCCGTGGCTTGTCTTTGCTACATCATCTTCTTTCTTTTTTTTTTGTCACTTCATATAATTTTGGCTTGCCTGTGCTACATCATATAATTTCAATTTTAGTAAAATTGATATTTTTGAAGACTCTATTTTCTTAAATAATCTTTCTTCTCTTACATTCAATTAAACTTATAATTTGTACAAATTTGAGAGAGCCCCCAACTCCTTCCAAAAACTTTGCTCCTGCTGTCAATCAGGCTATCTGATTTGTTATTGTCAAAATTCTTGAAAATGATTGTTTTAGTGCTAAAGACTACGATTTTTTCATGTGGGCATAAAAATTTCTACTTTTACGATAACATTTTCCCAACGTTTCTTTGTTAATCATTAATCCTTTTGTAACTCATTAATATTCTCTCCTCTGATAGAGGAATTTTAATAGGGATCTAATGTTCTTGCCCACGAAGATTGTTTAGCCACTTTTCTGTTCAAGCACAACTGCTCAACGGTTGTTGAAGCTGCAGACCTTTGGCAAAACAAAGTGAAGACTTCACAGTTTCAGTGAGCTAACCACGGTTGGAGTGTTACATGTAGAATGAGAAAGAAGATTGGACGACAAACGTCATTACACGACGGTTGGGTCATTTTGAAGATCCCCAAGAAACCACCTCGTATTTTAAATCTCGGGCGGCGACGTGTGAGGAACACTTTATAAACTGATCTCAGACAGAGAGTGGGAAGATGAGTGCGTGGGCATGTCGTCACCTTTCTTGCATTTTATTGTAGTATTTCAATTCCCAATGCGAAAGATAGCAGAGTTGGTCTGGTAAAACCTGCGAGTCAGTGCGAGTAAGATAAAATGAGATAATAAATTAAACCAAAAAAGAAAGATTGCCAAAGTCCCCTAAAACACCCTTTCGTTGTATTTTAATTCATCAAATCGAATGTGGCTAATAGACCAAAAAGAAAAACAAAAATCAAACGTGTCTGATTTATGCTTCATGGATCCGAATAAGCTTTTTCAGTCTTTCTTCCTCATTATAAGAGTCATAGGCCCTCTCTCTCCTATCAAAGGTTGCAACTACTACTGCTTCTGCTCCTTGTCATTATCAGCCTGAGTTCCTCACCCTTTGGCAGGATTGAGCTTTTCCTATACATTCTTATTTCCTCCGTAGAAACTAACTAAAAATCAAAGGGAAGAAGAGGAACACTTTTCTTTTTTTTAACATATGGGAAGGTATTGGTATTGGGGTGGCAGCAAATCTTGGAGGAGAGGAAGAGAAGGAAGTGTTGGTGGCGCTGGCGATGGTAGAGGGAAGGGAGACAGCGCTAGCACACCTACTGGATGCATGTGTGCTGTCCTTCAGTTGTTTGATTTCCGTCAGGTTCCACTTGCTTTAAACCAGCAGCCTTCTTTTAAATCCAACTCTCTCCGATCTCATAGGGAGGATCCTCACGTCCCCAAAGGTATCTATTTTACCCCCTTTTCAACACTTTTTTCTTTTCAAATATTTTTTTCCCGCCTTTCGGAGAAGTTTTGAGCAATGGGGCTTTGTTAATCCAGTTGCTGAGGCATCAGAATAGCCTGGAATTGGAGAAGCCGTCAAGCGTAATAGAAGGTGACAATTTAACTGTCCCAGTAAGTATGCTGCTAATTTTTCAGGACTCCTTGAAATTCCATCAGTTTTCGTTATTGTAAAGTAAGTAATCAAACCGACGACAATTGTATTTGTTTTTGAATTTCCAGATGGGCATTCAAATTAAAACAAATGGTGCTACAAATGATTCTTCTTCCTCAGAAAGCAGTTTCTCCCGTCGAACTAAGACACCAAATTTGGTTGCTAGGCTCATGGGCTTAGACATTCTTCCCGATGATCACAACTACTCACCAAGGCTTTCTTGTTCATCAAATCTCGGGGCAACAAATCCTGACGGAATAAAGTCTCACTTAGACCTTCATTTTCAACCTCGACTTTCCCGCCAAAGCAAAGCAGCTATCCACAGAAGTATTCTGGATATTGATTTCATGGGCACACGTTCTTTGCCGGAGACTCCAAGAGTATCATCAGCCACAAGGTTAGACGTTGATCGCCGTTTGTCGCTTCAAATTAACGAAGAGAACATGAAAGCGAGCGAAGAAGCGATGCTTTCTCGTTTGTCATCTCTGAGAAGAAAGAAGCTCAAAAGTGAAGAAGAGAATAGAAGTCCAGGGAACTATGCCAGGCAGATTGTCAAGCAGGTGAAAGAAAGTGTTAGCAGGAAAGTTGGCTTAGACATTACAAGCACAGTCAGAAACAGAGAGCGAAGAAGCAGCAAAGAGGAAATTGTTAGCCAATTTAAGTCCAAGAAAATCTCCAAGGTTCTAACCAAGGTTGTTGATAATTTAAGTCCAAGCAAGCAGTCTCCATCTTCTAATGACTCGCCTAGGCTCGAATTCTTGGAAACCAAGAACAAGCCAAGCACAACTGTACCATCTACGGACAAGAATATTTCCCATGTCATTAAACAGAACAGCAACCCTTCAACAAAGCCAAAATTGCAACCAATAGCAGAGGACCAGCAGCAAAGACCGATGAAGAAATGCAAGAAAGGTGCGGAAGAAAAATTCAGTCCACGGACAACAAGGCTGAAGAAGCATTCTCAAACATCGGACATTATCCGAAACAAGCAAGAAGAACCATTTGTCCGCGCAACAACAGCAACCAGAAGCAACGTTGGTGATAAGAATTTCAAGAAGACGCCATTATCAAACAACCTGCTTGCAGTCAAGAAAGACCCTACTCCCTCAGCTACTAATATCCTTCAAAAACAGGTAAAAAAAAATCTACCATTTTTTTCATTTTCTAACATTTTTTTATCTTTCCCACTTAGAGATGATATTTTATATTTTTCCTATCAAGTTACAATGCTTTGGATATGTTAAATTATCAAGGATCCATTGATTCACAGTTATCTAGCTGTTCGACCCAGTTTCACAGCCAGCAACCAGTCCTCGGAGCCCGAGAAATCTGCAAGAACAACAATCCCAACGGATCTAACGGTGCCGGCGGCACTGGCAAAACCGGAGATGAAGAAGCAGCAGCAGCAGAATATAAGTACTACGTCAGCAGAATTCTAAGACGTACGGGGATCGAGAAAGATACGAAAGTGTCCTTTACGAACTGGTTCTCTCCATCCCACCCTCTAGACCCTTCAATTTTCCACCACCTCGAACTTCAACATTTCACCACCCCGATAACCAATACAGGTCAACTCAGTCAACGGTGCAATAGAAAGTTACTGTTTCATCTGGTGGATGAAATCTTGGTAGAAATTTTGAGGCCATATATCAACATGAAGCCTTGGACTACCTCAATTAGGCATGATTATGGTCACAACATAGAAGGGTCGCATTTGGTCGACATGCTGTGTTCCAAAGTTAAAAGCTTTCCTTCAGCAGACTGTCTTGTTCTTGAAGATATTCATGCCTTAATAGACAAAGATTTGCCTCACTTGAAGTTCCAAAGCGAATTGGCGTTCGAGGAAGAGGGGGAAAGCATTGTCAGAGACGTAGAGAAAGACGTACTCGACACTCTAATACATGAAACGGCTTGTAGTTTTTCATGGCCGCGTTGGACCATTGGGGTGGTGCAGCGTTGAAACGGGGAGTCGTTTTTTCATTCTACTCATGCAAGTCGGTCTGCATACAGAGAGCAGAAAGGTCACATGGCTCATTCACGTGATGAGATGGTCTTCGTGGGGTCCATGTGGGCCAGTAGTGATTGGGACCTGGCCTACACGTGGAGAAAGCATCTCTTCGGCCCCGCAATGCTTCTTTTTGATTGGTCTCAAGTAAACGATTTGGCAGACGAATCAATTTCCCACTTCCTACCCCGCTATGTATGTCATGATCGCTTCGTTCCCTATTCCTTTTTTGTATTTGGTTTTCCTTTTCTTCTCCTCAAAATCTTCAATCCCTTCCCGAGATTACTAATCTCATTTGATCCAATTCACATGGAAGATTTCAGTTCGTATATTTTGATGAATTAATTCCTTGGCTAATAATATTTGATAATTATCATCTCAAACTAGCCAACAAGGATTAATTGTAGAAGCTAAGAACTCAGAATTCGAATAGGAAATGGAGGAAAGCATTGAAAAATAAATAAAGAGGCATGATTTACCAAGCTCAATTTCTTGACGTCCAAACTCTTAATAAAAGCTCTCTTTTTGGAAAAAAAAAAAAACACACACACACACACACAAACAAGTGGGAATATAAACTAAACCGTGCCACCCACCCCACCACCCCGCGCCAGGGAGACGCTCCAAAAGATGGTTTGCATTTGCATGGATCCCGACATATGTACGTGAAGAGATTAAAGGCAGTTCAGAGTTGCGACAATGCAACCCAACCTCTGGTATAAGTACAGACAAGATGCCCAGGACGAATTAAAAGAATTTGCCGCCTTTCGGTGTTTCTCAAAAGAAGAAGACTAGCAACACACATCTGGCAAGTATAGAAATGACTTATTATTGGACACAATGGCCCATTTAATTACTGCTTTTTCAGTAATTCCCCCCAAAATCTCGAGAATATCCAGCTGGGAAAAGAAATTAAGAAGGTTTTATACTGTCATTTGTCTAAAAAGGAAGATGGAAACTAGCGGCATGCGATACCGGGGATCCATTGGATAATGTCAAGGCAAAATCATTTTTTTCTATTTTCAGAAGTCATATTAATTGGTTGGGGAGTAGAGTTTTAATTGTAATTTATATAAGAGACAAGTAGGGTTTGAACTTCACGTCTCACTTCAAATTTTAAATTTAGTAACCACTAGGCTATGGTTAGTGGTTGATGACAAGTTTTTGTCACAACTACATTGGTCAATGAAATGAAACTTAAAGTTGTTAGATGTTATTATTACCGTTTCCAAATTTTATTGTGATTGACAAATTGATCATTGATCAATGGCACCGTAAAAAATATTGCCTACCGCGCGTTGTCGTTGCCTTCTGTCTTACTAACACCCAAAATCACATTAACCTGCTTCTGTCAAAGGCAACGACACAGCGATTATGGGCAAGAAATGAACGTGGTTGAGATTTCCAATTAAACTGAAATGGTTATTCTAGGCCAAGGTGTCCCTTTCTCGTGACAGGGTGTCACTTGCTGGCAGGTCCCAATTTCTACTACGAAGATCCTTTTCTGACCGCACTGTTGCGGCGCCATGATTCTTTTTGAAATTAGTGAGGGACTCTTATAATCTGATCCGAATATGGAAGCTATCTACTTCTATCTAGTATGTATAGTGGAGGCCAATTACGTTTTTGGGTATTGATTGTTGAAGCTGGAAAATTCAAATGAGGAGCAAGAAAGCAGGCATAGACCCGTATATCCAAAATGGAAATGCAGGTGTACAATGAGAAATTCAAGTGAAATTTGCAAGAGGGGTAGTCATTACATGTGATGCTTAAAAATGATTGCAGATATTAATAATGAGTAGACATGTGAGGTTTGATTAATATGGGCTGACCATTGCATCTCCATTAAATGACGTTGGAGCTTTGTAGGGTACGAGTTTTCTTTTCATGTTATTGGATACGGTGTAATCATGCAGTTTCGCAGTTACCTCTCTCGGGTGCGTGTTCTGAGTCCATGAAATTTTGAACCAATATATGTTCACTATAGTTATGAATGAGATTCGATTGTATATCAAAGGCGGGTCTTAATATTTGATGGTGACAAAAGGCTTTATTTATCACTACGGAGGCCTACGGTTTATTGAACCAAGAAAAAAATATAATTTATGAATAGGGAGGCCTGGCATGCAAGACTGTTTACATGAAAGCCATATTGAGCGATTTAAGAAGCTTTTGTAACCACAGAGGAAACCAAAAAGGAGATTCCATTACAATTGAATGAATTTGAAGCAAAGAAGTGAAAAGGAAACCGGTAATGGTGACTTCTGAGATTTAACATTTGGGATTATTCATGCACTTTGCCTTAAAATTAAGTAAACTTCCAATGTCATGACATTATTGTTGTTGTTGTCATCTTGATTGTCATTTCTTTCTTCAAAACTCCTCTTTGGTGTATATAATTAGGTCGTAATGCCATCTTTAGATTTAATTTTGTGCAAAGCTTGAGAGATTCCTCTACTTAATATTCCTGACGACTTCACTCTAATATATTCAGTGTTTGCGCGCGCGCGCGCTCTCGCCGGTTCGCGTATGAGAGAGACAGGCCGCCGAATTTCAAATTCAAAGTGGCCCGGGGCCTAATATTGTATTGAATGAATCACACAGGGTAGGAATGTCCAGTATATGATTGTTTTCAGTGTAATCATTTGTTAAAAAATATCTTATAAATACATTAATTACCGTTTTTGTAAAACAATCTATTAAATATAATTTTAGTGTCAATAATAAATTTAAATTTTAATCTCATGCTTTTAACATAAATTTCATTTGTTAAAAGGCCAGTAATAATAAAAAAATTTTAAATCCGAATCATGGCAAAACAGATGCACCGAATCTTTTTACCAAACCTACCAAACTACCAATGTATGATTGCATATCCGTCTTTATTGGTGTCTGCAGTTCATTTGGTAATAGGACACATGCCTCACCCTGCAGAAATACAGCAACTTAATCGAGCAGATCCCATCTGACATCGTTCTCCACCAAACGGTTGCCTTCAATTAAAAAGAGTCTCGATTCCCAACATTTTTTTTTTATTTAGTTAACGGGTAAAATAAATATTCTAACTTTTCTTTATCCTTTTCGGTATTATGGCCGCACTATCTATGAGCTCGACTCCTAGCTCATTGACTTTAGTTGCACACATGAACAACCTGCCTGAACGCAGATTAAATTCCCAATGCAACAGTGTTCATCTTAGTTAGAAAAATGCTTGAACTTTGGGACGACATTTATTCGGTACATATGTTGATTATGTGGAGCAATTTAATTATTTGCATTTGGAGAACTAACAGTATCATAAGATCCAAACACTTTCAAATATCAATTACTTTTCAAGAAGACGTAAAGTCCACTTATGCCAGATAAGGAGGCAAGTAGCCAAATGCCACTTGCCAGTTATTATCATAGCCTCCAGCACTAAACATTACAAATTATTATACCGGTACATAGAAGGTAGCTATTTATGGCAGAGAGAAGCGCGTGGCACCTGGTAAAGCAGCTATTCACAATGGCCAGAAGCTCAGGGTATGTTACGACGATGTTAACCGTCTTGCCGTCCTCGTACACATTTGTTAATATGTATACTGTTTAGCCGCATAGGTAGTTGCGACAATTGGCTACATGCCTCAACGAAGTATCAATCGTGGAGAGATGGGTCCACTTAAATATTTGATCGTGACAATGCCTAAGGTCCTTGTTCACCAATGGAGGAAAAATTCAAATGAATGCGTTTCCCAGGCCGAAAATAAACCGGAGGAAATGATCTACGAGCAATGCATATCAGGCAGTCCGATGATCAATTCAGTCCCCACCTCTGAATCGTTGATACTTTGTTTCGAGTACATCGGGGCTTCTTTTTGTTGAGATGACACTGGCCATGGCCTTGCT
This sequence comes from Ceriops zippeliana, assembly GCA_037897445.1. Taxonomy (NCBI): domain Eukaryota; kingdom Viridiplantae; phylum Streptophyta; class Magnoliopsida; order Malpighiales; family Rhizophoraceae; genus Ceriops; species Ceriops zippeliana. The sequence continues at coordinate 4,520,137 of JBAPLH010000144.1, forward strand.
CCGGGCTAAAAGGGCATGACGCAATAGGGGCATGTATGCGTTAAAATGGAGTCAGCAGAGTTCATGACACAGCTAATTCACGTATGAAATCATCTTATTATAGTGATTAGAAGCACTGCTCAATCAACCAAGAACATCTCCTTTTAAAATTAGCATTTTTGGTGTGGAAATCCTATCACGTAGTCTGAAAATACATATGAATATATACTTTTAAAGAATTGTTGGTTCACCTTGTTACGTAACCTTGCATTCTCTTCCATTAAAAGCCTTTCCTGAAACAAAAATGAAATACGAGTGCATATTAGATAGGAATCATATGACGAAACAATGGAAAGCCTGAACCAATCAACCACGCGTCCTCCATGGCACCAATTACCCTTGTTTTCAGTTGCTCTAGCCGCTCCATGAATAATTGAGCCTGCATTAATATGGCATTTTTCAAGTACATTAGCTGTAAGCTAGCCTCCTACTACATTATGCAGAGGATAATGATGAGAAAGAAGCTAGAGAGCATAAACATTTTCCAATGCACTAGCCTTCCATTGCTAGCAATTAAAGCTTGATAAATTGTGTACCTTTCTTATCCGGATATTGCTTAAGCTTCTCTCGAGCTGGTTGATAATATCTTGAAGTTCTTCAAAAGAACATGTACTTAAACTTTGTCCCGAAAGCTTCCTAATGCAATAAATTGTATTTTTATTTACAATAAGAGCTAAAAAAGCTGGTTCTAAGAAGAGGTATTAAATAGTGAGGGGTTTTTACATAATCTGAGAGCTATTATCCATTGTGTAACTAATAGTTAAATAGTCTTCTTAATAGATTAAAAGAAAAAGTAGTCTCTTTTGCACAAGCACAAAATTGAAAATTAAACTATGAAAATAAGACAATAGGTAATCCCACCGCTGTGAAATTTCAAGCAGCTCAAGCCTCTTGGCCAAGCCTGCTGATTCTTGCCTCCGTTGCTGCAAATGAAATTATAAACGTAATTTAAAAAATATAATAAGGATGGTAACGTCATAGCAAAATACAATTGACCCTTTCACAGTTATTTATATATTTTGTAACTTTCCAATAACACTTTCACTCAGTTATCAAAAGATTAGATTGTTCCTTCTAGAAATTATTGTTGTCTCTCTACATCATAATCTTTGGTTAAATATCCTTTGTTCAAATGTCCTTAAAGGATCGGTATTAAGTTTAGTAGATGTTGTGCATTTATTTTAACAGTGTAATATGAACAGATAAATAACGTTAGAGGAGGAGATCAAACCTGCCCATCAATTCCACCAGTGTGCATTTCATTTGCTTGTCTACAGTAGCGATCTACTGTGCCATGCATGCTGAAGCAACCCCAACACAATATGTGATCGATAAGCATAAAAATCATCCAATCTTAAGCATGAGTCCATCATTCAATAAACAATTATTATCCTTAATTCTCTACAATAATCTTGAGATAATGTCAAATGCCATGGGGAAAAAGACATCACTAATTGCTTTTGCTGGGCTAGAAAGGGAGGGATACCTTTATAATCTATTGCATAAACTGACTTTCATTTCTTCATTACCAGCTGTTCATACACAATATAAATTAACTGCCAAAATTGGCAACATACTGACATCTCCAAAGACGAGGCAAAGGAAACTCGAAACACACAAACTCCTAGAAACCATGTTAACTTGAGCTATTGAATATCAAATGCTTTATAACCAGTACCAACCGCATGAACCAAGGTTAGAGTGAAGCACTCAACACCTAAACCAAACAATACAAGAGAAGAATAAATTTCTGATCCACCTGCTTATCAAGCTGCACCTACCACAAAACACTTGCGAATCAGAAAAAGCTAAGATAGAGAAGGAAGCTTTCAGTTCACATAGCGATTGCAATTAGACTCCACAAATGCTCTCGAGTCACCAAATTACATGCAAAACAAACCTAGCACAAGAACTAAACGGTACTGCATGCTCAAATAACAACAATTCCAACAGGCCAACACTTCGTAAATCCGAAGCAAGGATACTTCTTGAATAGTATTTTATGGTTGCTAAAGTTATAACATACCAGCTAACATCTCCTACATCACCACTGATAATGACCATAATGCCAGAATGAGTTCATTACATATTAACCATGTAACATACTTGTACATTATCAATTATAGTGCATACTAGATACACACATGTAGATTATTAGGTAAACTGGGTCAATTTCCTTTGTTTAGGATATTGTAATGCCTCGCACCATTATTAAAATAAAAAGAAAAGAAAAGAAAAGAAAAGATAGCATCTTCTCTAGTGTCTAAAAGAAATGCCCTATGCGCAAGATGAGCTCCCGGAAAGTCCAATTTATTACTCAAATTTGTAATATCCAAGTTACAATAAAGTAAACCTTAGCATTATATACCAAGGCGCCATGTCCCACTATCAAGCATGCATGCAAGGTCCATTGACAGCAAAAAATACAATGAGAAGAACACATTTGACGCAGAGCGATTAGCAAACAACACATTACACAATAAGAAACATGCCATTAACATGGTACTTGTATTGGAGTTCTGAGGTCCAACTGAAACTTATAATGGATCCGCTTCTACAAGCACTACTTTGATTCACGTTTAAAAGTCTCTTGATAACTTAGGAAGAATAAGGTATTGGTTGAGCTAATAGGAATAAGAAGAAAATGGCATGTTATGTCTTGGAAATTGGATTTGAATGAGACATCTAAAGTTTTTCTTTGAAAAGTTGTTTGAACCAGCCGGTTAATTTCCATCCCAAAACCATGTCCATCTCTCAAGAAGAGGATTTCTAATCCTTGACGCTGAAGTTTAAAAACAGGCTACTACCTACTACTCGGAAAATTGCGATGAAGTGGAAGAAACTGCGTGTACCTAAGTTTGAACAAGTCGTACAAAAGGGAAAAGGCTAATTAAAAGACAGATATATATTTTTGATGGAGAGATGCGAGATATTTTTCGTGTCCCGTTATAACACCAATTAACAAATGACAAAATGGTACGCCACCAAATGAACGTGCAAAATCTGTAGCAACAACTAGAATCTAAAAGGTACAAAAGGGGATGAGTGAAGATCTCATCGATCTGATCCTTAATTACTTTATCAAAATAGACTCAGAAGAGAAGACCCATCTTACCAAATGAGCCTCGTATCAACATCCCATCCCCCCCCCCCCCCCCCCCAAAATACATGCTTCTAACCAGTTCAACTAGCTAGACATGTTCAGTAGCTATAGCATGTTTATGAACAGAAAAATCATGCAAAAGCACAATAAAAATAAAACTTTTAAAGCATACGCTGACGGGAAACATCAAGCGGGTTTTGAAAGAAAAGAAGGAAAAACGTACTCGTGGCTTGAAAACTCCGCGAGTCTTCCTTTCTGTGAAAATATGATCACCGCAACTTGTGCATCGCACAGAACGGATAGCTCGAAAGCTTTCTTCAGCAGCCCGCTCCTCCTCTTGGAGAAGGTTACTTGGCGGCTCGCCACATTTTCGATCCTCTTCATTTGGATCTTGCCTCTCACCATGTCCTAGTATGAAATTTATCAGTCGATGATCTTGGAGAACCAAGTTATTGAGATTCCTAACCCTAACCCAATAGAGTAGTAAATCCTTCTAAATTATGGACCAAAACCCTCACCGAAAACTTTGCAAAGCCCGGAAAATTGCCGCCTCCGAGTTCAGGTATTCCAAATTCAATGATTAGATGCAAAAGGAGTAAATTTTAAAGAAATCTGAAATTTTGATGAAAAATAGTGTATCCTCTGGGATTCCAGGGCCCCTGTGCATGTAACTTAATACAATAATGAAAACCCAGAAGCCCTACAATTTAATTATATTGTCGAAGGCAAAGCCTTGTATAAACAAGCATACAGAAAATCTAGAGAAACATCCACAAAAAGAAGCATGTCGATTGCAAAAAGTTTAAAATGGAAAAGAAGAAAAAGAAAAGGCAACAAAAACCCTAGAAAGTTCAGCAGGAAAAGAATCGATCGTCAGGTATATATATATATATATATATTTATTATTATTATTATTATTATTTTAAGGGGTTGATGTAACAATCTCTTTAATTTGAGACCACTAGAGTGAGCCTGTGGTCGTTTAATTGTTCGTGCATGAACCAACCCCCCATAATTGTCCCTTCTTCTTAAAAAATCTAACCCCACCACCCCCCCCCCCAAAAAAAAAAAAAAGGAAAGGCATCTTTATAACTAATTTCCAAAAGAACCATTAGAAAGCAAGCAAATTTGTGTATTTCAGTGAAAATGAAAGCGCCAAGTGAGGAGGTAGAAAACCTGATTGGTAAAAATTAAGAAGGAAGAGAAAGAAAGGGTAGACCGAGAAAAGAATTGGGCGACGGGGAAAATAAAGAACAATAAATTGACTCACTCAGGTGAGCGCCGGGGGCTGTCTGTCTCAAGTCGAAAAAAATCCTTCTTTTTTTTAAAAGAATGCGGGGTCCACAATGGTTCAATTGCGAGTGAAAATGGTCAATCAAAAAAACAGGGGGGAGAATAAATGGATAGAAAATCCCGACGTGTCATTACATCGTACGATGAAGTGCGCAACAGCGAATAGATTAGTGACACTGAGAAGACAATGGCAATGAGAGGAGGCCCGTTCACGTGGGTCGCCTCGCGTACCGAGTCCGCGCACCCGTGGTTTTGCTTTGCGCTGTTTTTCAATAATATTTTCCCTCTTCTTTTATTTTTTTTTATTTTTCGCTTTTGCTTTAAATCTGATAATATAGGAGCTTCCTGTTAACATTTTTTTAAATAATATATATATATATATATATATATATATATATATATATATATATATATATATATATAATAAAAGAGCTCGTTAACGTGTTTGTTTGGACAATTAGGAACTTCCTTTTTCCTCTTTTATTTTTTTTATTTTTGTTATTAGGAGGGCGTCACGTAAAGAAAACAAATAGAAACTTATTACGAAAATTATTTGTAGGATCCGATAATTAATTTTTATTTTAAATCTTACAAAGTTTTCTTTATTAATTAATTTGAAAGATTTTCATAACTAACCTAAAAAAATAAATAAAAACTAATAAAATACAAGAATAATAACATGTAGGTTATTAATTTTATTAAATATTTTTTAACTAATGTAATAAATCATATAATATTATTTTCAATTCTTCAGTTTACTTTCTCTCTCTCTATATATATAAAATAATAATGTATGTTGAATATATAATATTAATTTAAATTTATTAATGTAATAAAGTTTTATTTAAATTTAATAACATTTAAATAATAAATAATTTTATAAAAATTAATAAATACTTTTAAAATTTAACTTATAAATAAATAATAAATATACTCACGAATTTTATTTTTATTATTATTATTATTTGTCTTTTCGACGGAGGTTAAAGAGGCATATCGCTTTGAAAGTGCGTTGTACGTTTATTAATGTGAACAGAAGATCCGTCGGTTCAAAACTGAGAGAATATATTTAATGGCACAATATTATAGTTGAACTAACCCATTAAATTCACCCTCGAGACTTAAATTAAGGTTTTATGACAACTAATACAGCAATGTTGCATTCACATTATATTATATCAAATATTATGTGCATATAGGTACGTTAAAGGTTTCTCTATACCCTTTGTTAGAATCAAGATAATATTATGGAAATTAAGGCCTCGATGGCTTCAAACAACCTTAGGAATTGCTAGAGAGAAATTTCAGCATAAAAAAAAAAAAAAGAAATTTAATTGTGTTGTGTGGGAGTCAAAATGCCTAATTAGATAAGCTTATTATAGTCAACTAAGAAAATTTTCATTTAATTGTTTTTAAAAAAATTATTTAAAAGACCCCTTTTTTCATTAATAACAAGAAAAAAAAGAATTAATTAGGCAAATACAACTTTAATAAAATTAAATGAATAAAAATTGAATTTAAATTACATTTTTATTTTTAATGTCACATCATTGTAGATCAATGAAGTATAAGATTATAAAAATATAATATAAAATCTTTGGTATTTATCTAAGTTCATTAAATTTAGGTCTCCCAATTTTTATATTTAAACAAAAAAATACTATCGTAAAACTTTTGATAGAATCCTAACCACGGATTCGAAATCAAGAGCTAGAGTCCATTGTTATTGGAAAGTGAAAGTATGCCACAAAAGTAAACTGGGCTTTTTATTAGACCCAACAGAACGATAATCGGCCTCCTCCATTAAAGCCCGACGGTGATTTGTTTGAGATCTTTGACGAGGGAATGGCAGACGAAGGAAAGAAGAGAAAGATGGGAGACAGAAGAAGAGACGGAGGAGATGCTACAAAGAAACCATCAACAAAGATGAAGTGGCCTCCTGTTAAATCCAAGAAAAATCTTCTCGTTAATCGCCTCAAAGACAACGATCTTTTTACCGTATGTTTATCATTTTCCATTCCCTGTTTCTCCGTGGATTTAGCATCGCTAGACAATCCTGGTTTCCAGCGATCCTACCCTTTTGATTTTCTTATTTTTTTTTTCAAGTAGTACTTCTCCTCAATTGCACTGGATATTGTTTTGATCATAAAGCTTGAATCTTTAGTTTGGAGTATATTTAGTTCAGACTTTATTCACTTGTCAAACTTATTTGGTCTTCTTTGCAAAATGGGTTTTCAATGTTATGATCGGATTGATAGCATTACCATAGATAAGAAGATCGTATTTTGGCTTATAGCTTTCTGCTTGAACTGACAGTATTTGCTTAATGTTGATTGTGTTGTAATGATGTTGTTCTGTTCAAGATACTCAGGTGCGTGAGTTCTTCACATCTGCTGAGTCGAAGGCATTCATTAAAGCTGCAGAATCTATAGGGTTTGTTCACCAGGGGAGTCTCGGTCCAGCAAAAGGAGAAGCTTATAGAGATAATGACCGAATATCTGTGGATGATCCTGTTCTTGCTAAGGCAATATGGGAATCGGGGCTCAACAGATTGTTTTCTGATATTAAAATCCGGGGGAAGATTGCCATGGGCTTGAATCCCAATATCAGATTCTACCGGTCTGTTGAGTATCCTTGACCTCGAGTCGTTCTCAAACTTTTGTGCAAGTGGATGGCAGCTTCTTCTTTTCTCTTTATTCTTCTTCTTCTTCTTCCTCTTTATTTATTTATTTATTTATTCTCAAATTTTATGTGGAAATATGAAAGAATCTCTTAGCCTGTGAGCTGCAGTATGACATTGGATAGAACTCGATCAGCCGGAATTACCTTGCCTAGGATTATTATCATACTAGTTTGGTACTATAATTATCTGGTGCAGTGAATTCCCTTTGCTTTGTGGAGTGATTTCAAGTTCTTTACTTATTGGAGTACAGCGAAATTCAATTTTCAGATACAAGGTTGGTCAGCGCTTTGGTCGGCATATTGATGAAAGTGTTGACCTGGGGGACGGGAAACGTACCCATTATACTTTGTTGATATATTTAAGTGGGGAATCTAATGCTAAATCTAAAGATGATCTGAAGCTCCCAAAGGATTCTTTTTTGGAGCCTCTAGTCGGAGGAGAGACTGTCTTCTATGGTTCAAGGAATTCCATTGTGGCTGAGGTACGTGCTTATTTGCCTTTTATTTTGATAAATTCTAGTTTTTTTAATCCCTCTAAATATATTTTTGCTTCTACTGCTTTCTTTTTTCACTCACTAATCTCTATTATCCCCTTCCATGTGGGTAACCTGTAAGTTTCATTGGTCTATTTTGCCTGCTCTCTTTATCAAATTGATTAGGTAGCTCCTGCTGAAGGTATGGCTCTTCTACATATTCATGGGGACAAGTGTATGCTGCACGAAGCCCGAAATGTTGCTAGAGGTGTCAAGTACATCTTCCGTTCAGATGTAGCTTTTGCTTGAAGAATGAAACTGCTTTTTCAAGCCAGCAAATTCAGTTAATTTCTATACTGTATTTCTTTGTACGGCCTCTTCTATATCTCATTTTCTGCATCTTCTCATTCATCTGTTCCTCTTAACAGTCTCGAGACATACTCCAAGCTAGATCATTCTTCCCTGAGAAGGATGTAGGAATGAATTTTCTGCTCTCTTGTGCCAGTTAAACGACATTAAATGCTTTCATCTTGTGGATAAACATAATTCTTGTCTATTCTAGCAGGAGTGAATGGGGCATTCTTAGGATCATCTTGGTTTTACACCTGAAAAGTTATCAATTCTTTGTAATTTTACTATGCTGCTAAGGTAGAGGTGAGTTTTGAATGGCTCAACTTCGATACTGAGCAAGTGAAATATATCAGGCCATCCTTATTTGTGTTCAGTTATAAGATGATTAATCAGAGTGAAGTTTGTGATTCATCTTTCATTTATATTTCCCCAGGTAAGAGTGATGCATAGTTGCATTTGTGGTTGTTACCATTGGTCTAGAGGGAGTTAGACATATCATGGCTGCATTAACATTCTAAGAGCACAAATGATCAATGCCATGTCCATATAGCAGAAATTTGACTTCATATTTCCATGTATAAATGCAGGTAAATAATTCAAATATCAGTAGAAGTCTTAGCTCAATTTAATCTTCGCATTGGTGTGAAAGTATAATGGAACGGAAGGGTCTCCTCAAAGAAACTAGAATTAAGAATTCACTTTTATTCATTTATTGGCTGTTCACAATTTGTTTAGGTTTACATCACTCTGCGGCTGGAGAATCAAGAAAATTGCTGTGAGATTAAACAAATTTTGCCTTAAAATGCAATCACGCATCCTCAATTGATAACTCGGCATTTGAGTCGCACTTCACCATTTTCAATGACTTGAACATTTCCAAGCTTCACCATGGAGGCTGCATTCTCTGAAGAACAAGTTTTGATCCTTGGCAAACAATTCTACAATCCATCTTGTCCTGTAATTGCCAAGGAGTGCTTGATCCGATACAAAAACACCTCCTCCTAGCATAAGTTGCTGGTAATAGACATTGTCAAAAGTTGAGGATGTTGAGTCCAAGAACTCTCCGGCGTTGTGATCTCTGTTTGGTTTCAGACATTTCTTTCTCAGCTTCTGTGCAAGTTCATTGTTCATGCTCGGATCAATGTCATGCACTGAACTGAAGTTGCGTAGCCGAGCTTCAAAAGAAGAACAATGTGAAAATCCTATGGTGTGGCCACCGGACAAAGCAACCAAATCCTTGGCACCGAGGCCTCTCTTATCAAAGCTTTGAATGAGTTGTGTAACATTAAACGTTGGAGCCGGCAAATTAGTGGTATCGTTGGCTCTTGACACCCTTCCATCTTTCCTTCCTTTTAGTACATCCCAGTGAGGTCCTCCAGACTGACAAAACATTTTAAAGAAACAAATGGTTATTAGGACAAAGCAAAACAAGACTTTTCTTTGATCAACCATAAAATTAAGCATCATGTATTGTCCGTACATATCCAGTCAAATTCTATGCAAGATTTCAATAAGCGCAAGTTCTTAGTCTAAACGTAGCACATCGATTACCATCACGACTACATCTCTTGCTGCAATGGCTATTATATCGGCGCAGGAAACAGTTTGTGGGCAAGCCTTTTCAAGCTTGGCCTTGGCATCATCCAGTACGTAGAATGATCGGACTGAGATATTGGGAGGGCCATCCTTCTCTGCTTTGTTATCAGGGGTAGAATCCAGCAAAATGGACGCGTCACATCCCTGTCCATAAATAACACGAAGAAAGAGCACATAAACCTTACATTCGTTTAAGGGCATAAGATTGCTAAAGTTTAAATGTGGGTTGCAAATGCACAGAGCCAATTTTTACAAATTATCCGGTGCATCCGAGAATGCATACGTGCTAGGTGTTCATGTTCAATAAAAGCAAAGACAAAGTCGTCCTACCCTTATGAAACAGTCATGGAAGAACATTCTGAGAATACGAGCTGGGACTTTAGGATCATGCATGGAAGCATTGCGAACTGTCTCAAAGATTATCTTCTCGGCTTCTGGACATGATTGATCATAATAATGAGCAACCAGGTCAGCTTTTGAAGGTGAAATGAAGACTAGGATGAGGAAAATGGATGCTATTGGTAAGCTTTTCAGAAGGAAAGCAGCCATTTTTATTTTTCACGCAAATGGTATTATAGAGATTAAGAAAGAACAGAAGCATACCAGTTATACAAAATTCAGCAAAGTTATCGCACATATATAGTGCATAAACAATTAGTCGTGATTTTATGTACTTTCAAGTTACTCAATAAAGGAAACGAGAGTACAAATAGAATTCAGGCTGCTTTTGCTGTCCTTTGAGACCAAGTAAGTCCACCCAATCTCTTGTGTTCTCCTGGAACTGCAAACTTTTTCTACAATTTGTTGGGGTTCTTTTATTATTATTATTATTATTAATGTCATAGATAGAAAGTTTGTTGAAATGTGAGCTATAAAATAAAAATAACTTTTGTTTTATCCTAATAAACCTCTCATTTCTTTTTCAAAATTAAAATTTTAAAATTCAAAGATAAAAAATTAAGTTTTTAACTGTTAGATTATTCTAAGAAACTGTTAAGTACCTTTGCAAAAATGCTCATGCATGTGCCTTTTACTCTTGCTGTTTGATAATGATGAAAATAACTTTCTATGTTACATGATAATCCCTTCATTCACATATAGTATGAAAATCCAGTGGTTGATGTGTTTTTCAGACAGAAAAATATATGTAACCCAAAATGAAGGCTCCAGATCAACGTTACGTGAAGGTTTCTGCTTCTGAATTTCTTAACGGCGAAGTTAAAATCTTAAAATAAATAAATAAAACAGTGGCCAAAATGTTGGTTTCCAACGACTGCCGTTGGCTTATATCTGTCAATTGGGTTAATGCAAAAGTGGTCGCGGTTGGTGAGAGTTGATGAGTACAGAAATCCTGTACTGCAACCAGGTATGCCAAAGAGAACATACGACATGCTCCGGAACGAACTCTTAATTCGTTGCCACTTTCCAGGAACGGACAAAGATGAGCAACAGCAATTTATGCTAGATTTCATTATTCTCTCTTCTAAAACTCATACTAGCAAACTGTTCTTTGGGCATTAGGGTGGATGGCCGAAGCCCACAATATGGGTTAGGATTTTGTGGATTCTCGCCCCGCACTTTATACGGACCTGACCCAATTAATTTCATATTGACTCGCAATAAGTATATATAATAATAATAATAATAACAACAATAAAGAACATTTAGTAACGGTATCATCTTGATGAGACGTGCCAGAGTCTTTAATAATCACGATTACGTGTCAAGCAGATTTTGAACCTATCCTCACCAACACAGCTAAGCGTGCGAGGCCAGCCTCACCGTAACCAAAGCAGACCTAAAAAAAGCTGGCTGCGTCATGAAGGGTACCGCGAACATGAGGCTCGCAAGCAGGCAGCCTCCCAAAAAAGGTCTTCCAAAGCCCCAGCTTCTGGGTACACCTGCCAACATCATGTACACTTCCTTCTTCCAATGTACCAAAGATCTGACCCTCTCGTGGCGTAACCCTTCCATTCCAATATCGGCTCGGAGCGGGCGAGCACCAGCCCACGTTTTGCTGGCCCAAAACGGATAAAGAAGAAAATTTTGACAAGTAATTGGAAGGAAATCACGTATGTAACAAGACAAGACGAGGGGCATTGAATCCATGAAGTAACAGAGTCACAAAACCAAAGGAAAAACTACTTCTCCCTTCTTCCAAGTAACGCATTGCAGAACCAGAAGAAGAGCCTAAAAACTTGCACTTACTAACACTGTATCATTAAAAACAAACGAAGCCTTGTACATTTTAAGACTTCGAACAAGATGCTTGCTGAGTAACAGGGTGATGACCCAAGAATTGATGCTCCTTCTTGTCATAGATCTCCAATGAAAAATCCCTAAGCTTCTGAGTTGTACCACTGCTCCTCGTATCACTAGCACCACCATCGCTGCAACTAACGCCTGCACCGTTACCCGTACTCGTACCCGTACCCGAACCCGAACACAAAGGAGACCCACCAGACGGCGTTGAAACTGGGCTCAATTGGAAATGGACCCCAGGTTGCATTTGCATAGCAGAAACGAAACTAGGTGTGGGTCTGGCGGCCAAATCCAGAAACGGCGTAGCAGCAGCAGCAGCAGGGATTGCCCACAGTTGTTGTGGCTGGGTGGACCCACCTCCAGATTGTGGCAACAAAACAGTGCCCGTGCCCATAGGCCAAAAGTGCACCAACCCTCCTTGTGTAGCACTTGTCATTGGCTCAACTGGTGCCAAACCTGAAGAAACCGTGTTCTGCTGCTCATTCACGTCAATGAAGTCGCTATGTGACGGCCTCTTTCGCCGTTTCCTCTGCAACGGGTCGTCGCCGTCTGGCTTTGCAGGGGAATTAGTTGGAATCTTGAGCGTTCCGTTAACAGAGACAGCAATAGCAGGTACAGTACCGGTACCTGTGGCTTCGATGATGGCCGGCTCGGCCCGCTCCAGCAGCCACCGGATTGTTTCGCCGTCGGACTTGTGGCCTAGCTCTCGGGTCAGCTGAAATATCCTGGCGGCGCAGGTGGCAGGCATCCGAATCCTACGGCCGCGGCCATCCACCTTTGTGTGGCGGTCCTTGGAAGATCTCCTTGCCCGTCCCAAAGAACGGTTGTTTGCTGGTTTTGAGGTCGAAACAGGCAGGTGTACCAAGCCAATTGGAAGAGGGTTTTCCAATTCTCGGCCATCCGTGTCTGTTAGGTCTTCTTTTTTGGGCAAGATCGTGGAGTCGGATCCGTTTCCGGGTTCTGGGTACGGTGGGTCCACCATAGATGTATTAGATGGAGAGAAACTGGGGTGATGCTCTGTTCTTGGTCAATTTCTTCTATGGCGTGATTTGACTTCATCAAAACAGCAGACAGGATCCCAACAACACAAATAATAATAATTAAACAAAAAAAACCCTCACCCTAGTGAGCGTTTATGGCCTGAAAACGGAGGAGAGATAACGTTGGGTTGACCGAGGCGGTTGAATTTGTCTATCTCTAAAGGCTCTTATTGTGACCATGAAAGATCAAAGAGGGTCAAGAACAAAGAAGTTCTTTATATTAAAGAAAGCAAAAAACAAAACAGAGAGAGAGAGAGACTAACGGAGAGAGAGAGAGAGAGAGAGAGCCCCACCACCGATGTCAGCTCAGATTTGAAAGGGGCCCCCAAAGTTAGAATGTTACTATTTATTCTGAAGTGGCGGCAGAAATCGACGGCTGGGAGGCTATGAACTGACTCGCAGCTTTGAGATTTTGACACGTGGTGGATCTTTTCAGTTTTCTCCAAACACGTGTCGATGCAGCTGTAGGTGTTCATCGGTCAGAGGCCACAGGTTATGGATGGACTTTTTTTTTTTTTTTTTTGGTAATTAGAGATATATTTGTGTGTATAGATACATGCCAAATCATCTCGACAACATGCCAAGGGCTAACCAAACTCATGATATGATATTTGACCCTGATTTGAATGATTTCTGAAGCCACAATTTCATCAGGCCAATTAGATGCGAAACATCATGCTTCAATAGTCGAGCCCTTGCGTATTCCAACGCACAACTTGGCCGTGCACTTAGTAAGCAGCACTTGGTGGAGTAGTCTTTTGGTGCACTTAGTAAACTGGCACCACGATAGCCGGTTTCAACCATGCCAACGAACTCCTGCTTGTCTTTTGAGAGCCCAACTGATCTTCTTCTTGTTTCCAGTCCCAAGAACAATCATTATGTGCTCGTTCCTGAAGAAGAATATGACCGTCAATGGATCGTACAGCTCGTACATCGTAATAAAATCAGGAACCGCTGTGCTGTCCACAGGACATCTCACTGCAACGTCCTTTATTTTCTCAGCGACTGATGCCAGCACTTCATCCATCTACGAAAAGAAAATCGATTTGATCATGTGCTAACATCACATAAAAAGAAGTCATTACAACCGCACCAGGAAACAACTAAATAATGCAACCATGACTCATCCGTAAGAATGATTCAGTAGAGAAGAGCATTATCGATCAACCGAATTCTGTGAAACATCTTAAGTTAGCTAGATCGAGAAACTGAAGTCTCCCAACTCCACTTTTGTCAGCAACCAAAACTTCTCAGCTTCATAATAGACTACGACGCGATGAAACATCCAGACATAATGCCCTCTGGCCCTTACTGAAACACCAGAACCCTCTTGACATCCGAATGGGACAAACTAAACCACAGATCAACAAGAATAAAATTCAGGTCATAAAAGGGTTCGGCTATCTTTGCCTGACCATCAACCTACTGCAACCCTTATCACTTATTTGGACATGGGACTGACAATGACGAACACAATATTTAGTTGGATTCGACGCAGTGGGATTTCAACAGGAATAAAATATGACCTTAAAAAAAAAAAAAGAATGGGTATCCTAGAGAATCACATTTAGGATATTACAAATCATGGACATAAGATATGGGTTCTTCCACTATTCCCAGGCATAACAGAGAGACAAAAGAACAAATGTCAGAATTTTCTTTTCCAGAGATACATGTCAATGCAATCCTAAAAGAGTGCAATTACATGTCCACCCAGGGTAATTGTCATCAACTAAAATATAATGTCCAGATATCTTCACAGCCTAACAAAATGCAGAAGAACACACATGGCACCACAATTTTTTGATTTTTCCTTCTAACCACGATCATTTCTTACTCACAACAGCAGCGTCTACTTTTCTTTTTGTCTTTTTTTCTTTGGGTAATCAGCATGAAACCATTCTCAATATCAAGGACTTCTAACTAGTTTGATCACACCTCATCTCATGGCTAATTATCATCGTGCCCAATGGCTGAAACTTCTAGAAATCTTTTTGTCAACGGAGTTTCATTAATTCAGTTGGCTAAAAGAGAGGGAGATGAGAACAGAAGCAAAAGATAGCTGCATACAGGTTTCGTCCCAGTCGTGGCCGAAGCGCATGACCACGAGACGCACTCCCTCCCCAAGGATAGCCTGATCCACGGCCACTCCTGAGTCAAGGTGTGACAGCAGATACGACATGTCTTCTGCCACCTCCTTTTTTTTTTTTTTTTAAGCTTTTAGCCAACCCAACAGTACCCACTACCGAGTAAGCGAATTCAAAATGACAGAAATATTCCCTGCTTTCAATGTTACGTCGAATCTGGCGCTGCTCACTGTCTCGGACTCCAATGCACCACAGGTTTTTTTTTTTTTTAAAAAAAAAGCCCAGAAACTGATTCTAACTCCGGAGAGTTTTGTGTTTTTCAATGTAAGCCCAATGGGGCGGCAGCAACAGTCCAAACTATGGCCACTTGGGAGAACAAACTTCAAAATTGTTCAAAGATAACCTGGAGTTCAAATAATACATTTTATAAAGCAAGAGTCATGACAACTTAAATAACACCAACTCTGATTTGTTCGAAAGGGATTTCTTGTAATTTAAAAAAATTAATCTGTTGTTTTGTTGGAGTTTTTTTTCTTGGTGACGTCGAAAAAGAAAAGAATTTTTATTTCATGGGACTGGAAGCTAGTGGAAGCACAAGCGATGGATTTCATTTTCACGTCGCGATCAAATGGCCAAGCCTTCTATTTTGCGCTCCTTCGTTGGAGTTTGTTTTGAAATCTTTTTCGATGATCCCATCATTAAAAATAAAAAACGAAATAAAATGGTAATCCTATCTGATACTCTTATAATTTCATTGCATGTTTGGTCTCTTTCATAAATTTGTCTGACTTATAAAAAAAAAAATCTTGCATCTGTCAGTCTTCTCTCTCTCTTTCTCTTTTTTTTTTTTTTTTTTTCAAAATTTAAATAAAAAATATGTTAAATTTACATTATATTCTAAATTAATATCCAATAAAAATGATTAATTACTTCTAATGTTGTGTATAATGTTAGTCTTATCAAATGTAGAAATTTTAATTCATAATTTTATGGTATGAACAAAATCTTTTTATCAATTAAATTTACAATAAGCGGTAACTTCTGCAAGGTGTCTCCAGGGCCTGGCATATTCTTACATTTGGAGGACTTAACGAGCTAATAAACTGCTGTCTGAGAGGTTAACCGCTAAAGTGCGCTGGTCGAATGAAATGGAACTGGTTCGACTAAGATGTGCAAGATTGTGCATTCCCTCAAGAGCGTTCTTCCAGACAGCATTAGTAGATGTAGGAACCTGGAAACTTTCAACAGAATTCATGCACTTCTTCTTACCTCAGGGATTCTCTGCAACGACTTGGTTATCAGCAGAGCTATCGACTTCTTGGGACAATCTGTGGACTTTGTGGACTACGCATGCAATTTTCTCAAACATTGTGATTTCGGCTCGAGCACATTGCCCTGTAATCGATTAATCTCTTGCTATGCTAGCAGGGATGGGTCAAATGCTGCCGTTTTGGTTTGCAGACGGATTATGAGGGATGGGTTTTTGCCCGATAAGTTTACTTTTCCCGCTGTTTTGAAATCGTGCGCCAGGTTTGTGGGGATTCTAGAAGGTTCGCAGTTTCATGGAATCGTTGTTAAAATGGGGTTTGTGAATGATCTCTACGTGCAGAACTCACTTGCTCATTTTTATGGTGTGTGCGGCGATTTTGGTCATGCCAGTCAAGTGTTTGAGGAAATGCTTGTGAGAGATGTGGTGTCTTGGACAAGCAGCATATCTGCTTATGTGAAGGCAGGTTTGTTTGATGAGGCTTTGGCTTTGTTTTTTAGGATGGACGCGGAGCCAAATATTGCAACGTTTGTTAGTGTGTTGATTGCTTGTGGGAGAAAGGGATTTTTGAGGTCGGGGGAAGGGATTCATGGGTTGATTTTTAAGCGTTCGTTAGTGGTGAATTTGGAGGCCAGTAATGCTCTCATGGATATGTATGTTAAGTGCGAGTGTTTGACTGAAGCGAAGAAAATTTTTGATGAGTTGCCTCACAAAGATATTGTTTCTTGGACTAGTATTATAAGTGGATTGGTGCAATGTAAACGGCCAAGGGAGTCGTTGGAGTTGTTTTCCCGAATGCAAAACTCAGGTGTTAAGCCTGATAAGATTATACTTACTAGTGTGCTTTCAGCTTGTGCCTCCCTTGGGGCTCTTGATTATGGTAGATGGGTCCATAAGTACATTGACTGGATGGCCCTCAAGTGGGATACAAAGATTGGAACTGCTATGGTCGACATGTATGCAAAATGTGGCTGTGTAGGTCTTGCATTACAGACCTTTTGTGGGATGGCTCATAAGAATGTCCTTACATGGAATGTTTTGCTAAATGGCTTAGCTATGCATGGTCATGTCCATGAGGCACTCAAACTTTTCAAAGAGATGGCTAGGTTAGGTTTGAAGCCAAATGAGGTGACATTTCTAGCAATTCTGACAGCTTGCTGCCATTCTGGCTTGGTAGATGAGGGACGTTACTACTTTCATCAAATGACAAGTCAGCAATGGAGCCTTTCTCCGAGGTTAGAACACTATGGCTGCATGGTAGATTTGCTTTGCAAGGCTGGACGGCTTGATGAAGCTTTGGAACTGTTAAAGTCTATGCCTATGCCACCTGATTTGATGATAATGGGAGCTGTTCTTAGTGCTTGCAAGGCCAATGGAGTTGCGCAACTGTCCCAAGAAATATTAGACCACTTTATGGAACTTGAGTCTTATGATAGTGGGTTTTATGTGCTCCTCTCAAATATGTGTGCTAGCAATCAAAGATGGGCTGATGTGGGAAGAATAAGAAGGTTGCTGAAAGAAAAGGGACTCACAAAGGCCCCTGGTTTGAGTATTATAGAGGTGGATGGTGAGGCTCATGAATTTGTTGTTGGAGACGCTAGCCATCCTAAAAGTGAAGGCATTCACATTTTGCTAAAATTTCTTGCTAACCAAATTTTTCTTGAAGGACCACATACACAATCTTGAGATGGTCAACATGCTTCTATTCTGTGTGAGTAAAGACTTCATAGATCTTTTATTTCATTTTCACAAAGAATTCTAACTGTTGATAATTAATTGTGCAATTGACATCACTAGTGTCTAGCATAACTCTCATGGTATTCATTTGATCTAGATTTGATCTCTTAAATTGTGCGAAAATGATAGCTTGTGCAGGAGAAGGAAGATTGAGCTTGAGGCCACTGTAGATTTGGGGTTTATGTGGAATGCAAATTTATCTAATAGTCGTTGCATGCACTGAAATCCAAATAGCACTCAAACCATTTGGCTCCTACTGATTTGGTCTTGTCAGCTAGAAACTTTATCGAACGGACCCACTATATAGGTCTCAATATCCTGATACGTGAACAAGTGGCAATTGTTGAAGTGTCTTCCTAAAACAACCACGAAATCATTAGCTAGCTAGCATACTTGACATGATTTCAAAGTAGGACAATATCAAAAGGCATGTCTTTATGCTTTTGCTGCTTGCAAAATGTAAGTCTCATGAGGGTTCACTGGCAGGAACTGTTTTTCAGTTTGTTTCTTGGATTTGGTGGAAGTAGTATTGCGGGCCTTGCAAGCCTGCCTTCCTTTTTCCCAATGCCCTTTTCCTCCTTTGCTAGATATGATAGATTTTAACAAGACATTTGAATGGGATAAATGATAGTCAAACTAATTGACATCCTTGAATGGGATAAAAGTAAGGCTTCCACGGCGAACTGTTTCTTGGGTTTGGTAAAAGTAGTACTGTGGGCCTTGCAAGCCTGCCTTACTTTTCCTGTCCTTTTCCTCCTTTGCTAGGTATGATAGATTTTAACAATACTTTGAATGGGATAAATGATAGTCAAACTAAATAGCATGCTTTATTATTAATATTAGTCTGGTTAAATAGTTGCAGTATATCTACTTTGATTCATTACTTGCAATATGACTCATGATAATCTTATATTTAACCATATAATCTTGTGTTTGAAAGATTGGTAGCAATAAGCTTAATCACTTTGCTTTCTTCTTGTTGACATGGCATGTAGGGTTTTTTTTCCTGATGGAACATGTATGGTAGTTCTTAAAAGTAAAAGTCTGTGAGTTCTAAATATCTAAAAGGCAATTAAAATATCTCATTGTGGTTGTCAGTAAGCTAGTAAACTGCTCATGAATAGGCTATGAGTGACAGTAAATTGAACTACAGGAGGACATATTAAATAACCACAATCTGGGGCTTGCTACTTAAATATGGATCTGTGTGAACCATGAACTAGAGATTCAGCCACACCATTGCAATCAAATTTTGCATCCTGGTTGCTACTGTCAGCATGCATAAGAAGTACAACAAAACAGAGGAGGGTTTCAGGCAGGCACATGACAAGCAAGTTGGTCACAATTTACACGAGTCTACTAGATTAGCACTTCGTGTCATGAAGAGTTTTGTGCTAAAAAATTCACACAACAATATGCTGTTAAGAACATATAAAATGGCACAAACAAGACCATGAACCCACGGCAAATTTATGAGTTTACCAGACGAAAGAATAGTTAGGCTTACTGAACCCTTCCTTTACAGATTTCCTGTTAAATAAAACTCACTTGTTTGCATAAGCTCCTACTGAGTGAACTCCGTAAATCTGGATAGGAAAATTAAATTCTTTGTTTAAACTTCAATGGTGTCCTGGTTTAAAGCCGTGTATCTCCACTTTGCCTTCTCAACAAAATCCGCATCCAAAAATCGAGCAATGAAAGACCAAAGCCTGTAAGCATCTCCAAAATTGGCCAGGAATCCCAGTGCTACTGTTACAACTGTTATTCCTGCATCATCTTTCTCTCTCCTCTTGCTTATCAGCATTTCCTTTGTTCCACTTGTTCTTCTCTCTAGAACTCTTGTTTTTTCTTCTTCATATTTGTCTGAGAATGAGATGTGATGTAAGAAGCCATAGCTGAGAGATATATTGCTTCGATCAGCTAGCTTTTGTACAAGAGGTGCATTGACCTTCTCTCCCTTCCAATCAAACACATTAAATGCCAGTGCAGGTCCACGATCAAACTTAACCTTTGGTCCATACACTCTAATGAGGGGAATTTCCTCAGTTTTTGGATGCTTGAGCTTCATCAAAGCATTCACCAGCCAATTGATTAGGCATCTTCCTCTGTTTCTAATTTGAGTCAATCTCAATAAATTGACATGATCCAATCCTCTGCATTCCATTTCCATGGACCCATTTGTGTTTGCTTTTGCATTTTGTTGGATTAGGCTTGAGGTGTCTAATGCCTTTTGCATTTCAGTTGTTTCTGCAGCTTCAAATTTGGAGGTTTCTCCTTGTGCCATCCCTCCAGGGTGAAGCATTTGGCTTGATGTAGGACCTGAGAAAGAGTTTGACGAGGATGATCTGTCTTCCTCCTCCACAAATTTCAATGGGTGTTCCAGTTCCATGCTAGTTCTCAGAGATTTGCCCTGTAAATGAGACATATTTATTTCTGGTAGAAGACTTACCATTCCAGCACTTGTGGAATCCTCCATTTGTGGAACGGCGGTTTTCTTGACAAAGAGACAGCCAAATCCTGATGGGTTTTCTCCGAAAATCTTGTAAAATGAACAAATGAGGAAGTCTGGACGAATGAGAGAGAGTCCAAAGCTGTCCATGTCCTTTGATCCCAATGCACAAGCATCTATCAAGGTGTGCCAGCCATTCTCCTGTGCTATGCTCATCCAGAGATAAGGATATCTGGCTCCAGTCACTTGCGAATGAACTGGGAAAACAAATAGTCCCCTTTTCTTTCTCTTTGTAGCTTTCCTGACCAGCATCTTCCTCAGTTTTGCTGAGTTTATCCTCAGCCTAGGCCACGAGAACTCTGCCGACAATACATGTGCTCCTTTCTTTTCAGAGCTATTTATCATGGCTTCAACGGCCTCACTTTCGTAGTCATAAACAGTCAAGAGTTTCTTACTGGACTTGAAAGGGTAAGATTCTGCTATAAGTTTGAAAGCAGACGTTCTGTTGGCTGTGAAAACCAGAGTAATCGTTTTCAGATATGCGGAGGAAATTCATAATCTTTTTCTTCATTGCTGACTCTAATTCTGCTTCTTGCCCACCATGAAGCAGTTGGGTCTTCAAATTCCCTGTCTTGTAAGATACACTGAAGAAGGGAATGTGAGGGTTCTGGGGAGGCCAATGCTGCGGAGGTAAAGAAGAAGAAGAAGAAGAAGAGGTAGTTTGGTTTTCTTGGTTATGTTTCTGTAGCTGAGAATGGGAGAAGAGGCCGATGCCAATATAGTCGAGGTAAGTACGGTTGGAGACTAAGAGATGAGAGTATTCTTCGGCCCTTATACGATCAACTTGGTACGTTTCCAAGTATTGCGGGTAAACTTTGGAGAATTCAGAAAATGATTCTCCCAAAGATGGGAGGGACTCTGGATTGGTGAATTCAGCGTTTGGCAAGATAGAGGATGTAGTGGTTGCAGCGAAGTTCCGGCGACTTGTTGCCAAGGTGCTTCTGCTCTTGTCAGCTTTGTTTAACGGCTCGGGAAAACCGAGGAGTGGGCCGGGGCAGCAGCCATGAAGACATACCTGGGAGGCTTCTTTCAGACAAGGTGACTGCATCGTTTTTCCTTTATCTTCTCTCTTTAACGTTACCAATTTCTATTGGTTTCTGCTCTGCGTTTGCCTTCTTGTTGCTACCTACCTTTTTGGGTTTTTGGTTGGCTAGCAGCTTAAGCCTATATAAAGATGAGGAATGATATACACTCTTTTTAAAATAAACTGCAAGAATTGGTCTAAGAAGCCGGAGTATTTTTTAAGGGTGATTGGGACGGCGTGTCTTACTGAAGTGGTCGTCCAGCTTATGAAGTTGACCAACTTGACTATTTCTCCAACCCGACTTTTCTTCATATATTATATCTTTTTTTTTTCTTTTTGAGCATTAATGTATTACTGTTCACTTGCTAGTTAGGATACCCCCGAATCTTAGTAATTTTATAATGTTTGGGACTTTGTTGAACTCTCAGGAGCTTAATTTTGCCGGCTTTATCGATAATGGGGGAAAATCTGGTTCTTTCGGTTTGATTGCATATTGCTTAGTGTTTGAGGTTTTGATTTCTAAAAAGTGCAAAGCACCCACCGCCTTAATTGCTTAGCGGCAATTAAGTATTTGCCCACTCCATGGTTGAGCAGTCTCCATCCCAATAATTAGGCTGGTAGTTGAACTAACAGGGGCAAGACTCCCAAGTCCTAACAAGTGGGGTTGTCCTTTACCATTTCCTGCTGCCCTTTGCTTTTTCAAATTTTCTATCTTGACTTGGAAACAAGCTTGTTTCCCCCAGGGATCAGAAGCTCCAAATTACTACCAAAAATGAAAAGTGGAAGATGACTAAGTTCAGCTTTAATTAATCTCTCGTTAAGAGAAATCCATTTTCATTTCATGTTTAATAATTGATCTAAATTATACTAGCTTCCATCAACAACAAGGGGATCAAATCCGCCTTCTTCCCGAAGATGATACTTGCCCCTTAGAGAAGAGTAGGCTATACCTATTTTGCCGCAGCCCAAGAGCCAGGGAGACGGCCACACCGCGTCCGATTAGCCAACTGGCTCTTTATTTTTATTTTCTTTTCTTTTTCTGTTTTGGGTGGGGGGTGGGGCTGGAGGGGGTTTAGTCCAAAGGGCTCTTCTATAATCACGAGAAGCGGTATGCTAAGCACTGTCGTCTCTGCCGGCACTTTATACCACAAATAGCCACTGTCCATCTTTTTATCCAGGACCCAGCCACTTCCTCTCCCTTTCCCTTTTAGCTATCTCTTTATTTCCTTTGAACTACCCACGTAGCAATATTGGATGTTAAAAGACTCGATAGCTATTTTTGTCTACCGAATTCTTTTGACATTGAAATTTGCACACGTAAATTAGGATTTAAAAGTATGCGGCAGGCGCGGCTTTCCCCTGTCTAGTGCGTCTTGTACGTCGGCGAATTTTCTCTTTTCCTTTTCCTTTTGCTCGTCGCTTCTCTCTCTTTTGCAGGTGTGATCTTGAAAAGATCCAATTGACTACATCGTTCTTTCTGTAATTTCCTAAAGCAACCAATAAAGAACCGACAACTTGGTTTGGCAGCAAGGCCCCATTTGCTAGGAAGGGTTAAAAAAATTCTGTTACTTGTTTGTAATGATTACTTGAAAAAAAGAAAAATTATGGGGGTAATGAAAAGGACAATTCTCTCGTTTATTAAAAAGTTCTCTAAATTCAAGAACTCCAAGATATAGGTATTTAATTTTCTATAAATTGTTAAACTGCTAGTTCGCGCTGTTAAATGGAAAAAGACACAGTAGCGTCATGTGTTTTTCAGTTCAAAATGCTTTTGAGTGAAGAGAATAAACATTTAACATTTTTTATGTTTGCGACAAATATATATGGAAGGTGTTAGAATTCTTAAGACCCTGCGATTAGAATCCTGTAAATCATATCAGAAACGATGTCCACAAGTCCTCGGAGAAGGATTGGCTTAAAATGAAGGAATTGTAAGTTGATGCTTAAGAAAGGACAGGAGGAGGAGGAGGAGTATAGCTGACACACACACCCACGCACGCACTCGCACAAAAGTCGGAGGTGAGGATCGCCCCGCAGGATAATTTCTGACGTTGGGAAGAACAAAAATTGCTTGGAAAACCCACTTGTTTGGTTAAGTTTTACATATCCATGAGAAAGATTTAAGCGAATTTAAGGAGCCAAAGATACTGATATCAGCATTTCATTTTCTTCTCTTCTTTTTCTCCCCCTGAACCAGTGTTCGCCAAAAGCAGCAGCAGCCGGGGAACAGAGGTCGTGGAGGGGGCAGGTCGTCGGTCTGTCTAAATTAAACGACGTCGTTTGAGGAGCACAAACATTGACCCCGTTCACAAGTCAAATCTGACGAAGGATTGTAAAAGCGTACCATGTAACTTCTTACTATACGTATTATCATGATTAGCCGCCTTTCCTAATTACCGATTCTTATGGCATCTTATGATATTGACTTAATTTGATTACACTATTATTACATGTAAGATACTATTCCATGTATAATTGTATGTTTTTCTAATTGATATAAATCTATTTTATTTATCGTGTAAATTTTATATTCAATAATTATTTTTATCTATACATGTGTGTGTGCATTTTTATTATTGGTGATTATCCCTATTACTTTCACATTTAATAAGTATGTGAGTTTATTATCAGAATAAACTTTAGTTTCGTATTATATTTATTAAAATACATGCATGAATACGAGCATATTGATTCATGTAAGATTTCTCGAGTAACGGGCAGGATAAAAGTTAAAAGGTTATTATTATTATTATTATTATTTCTTAATCTCTAATAACTTTGCAATCTAGATGGAGAGGAGTAGAACTTTACCGTGCTTTTTCTCGAGTTGCCGCATTTGTCAATGTATGAAGCTGAAGGGCACTGGAGGCTACTAGTGCGTCTAAGCTAAAGCAGTCACAGGGCAACTCTCCTTTGGCAAGCTATTGGGATAAAGTCATGTCCAGTACCCCCTGGCATTGCACCCATCGCCAGTTCCCACCATGGCAGAGGTGCCCCACTACTGGTTTGCTTATCAGTTAAAAAAATAATAAATAAAATTGAAGAACATGAAGGAATGAGAAGAAAGTTCTCTAGCTGTGACTTGCTCACAACTGCTTCTTGTTTTGGCATACGCCTGCAAAGGTTCTAGGCTTTGCAAGGACTTTAAAGTGTGGTGACCGTAGAATAAACCCTCAAAGCAACAGCATACGCCATGAATAATGCTTTGGATATCCTTCTCCAGGATCCGCTTCAATCTCGGTAGAGATTTCGAAACGCCTTCAGGGGTTATGTTCTGGTTGATAGCTTTATCTTCTCCATATCCATTTTCTTAGAAAAGCCATCCGGCTTTCAAGTTTCAAGCATATAGATTCTGTATTCAAGGCTAGGAGGGGAAAACAGCTTTCAGAAAGAGATTCTGTCGTGTAAATGGAGGTGACAGAGGCATAAGGGTCTTAGAAAAGCATATATGCCCATGCCTTTTTTCCTTTTCTTTACCTTTACATTTATGTTGGCCTTGCACTGGTTCATAGGCCAACCGAATGAGACTTTGTTATGGTTCATTTTCAATCCCTAAAATGCAACATCTCATTGGTTTATTAGTGGAATTTGGAAGCCGCTTAATCACAGAGTCATTATAAACATGGTCCAAGTAGAAGCTACGTAATTAAATAAATAAGAAGGCATATCTCTACGATTCACAGAAATTGACCCCGCCCAAAACTCCAACTGATGAAATTTATTACTGATACAACACTCTCGGCCATACAAGATACCATCCTACTTGCTCACGCTCGAAAGTCTGTCATCGAGAATCCTCCTCCGCATATATCTGCATCACAAAATCAAATGAATTTCACAAATTACTGGAAAAGAAAATGGTACAAATTCTCAACGATGGCAATGACGTGATAATGGTAAAATGGCCAATTTTTACCTTCCAAGCATCACACTTAACCCATCCATGGTAATGCCATATTGTCGTGACAGTGCCCTTGCAGAACTATTCCAAGGAAATTGTCGTAGTGTAAAAAATAGAATGTAAAAACTAGAAGAATTAGGGAAAGTAATTTTCATGTTCCTTTTCTCATTACAATCTACTATATTTATACTAGTACAATGTGCACATCGATATCTTATTTTTTTTGTATAGTGTGCCTTATCTTCCTAGAAAGTGTGTTTTATCAGCTTTGTATAGTGTGCCTTATTTTTCTAAAAAGTGTGTCTTATCTTCTAATACCCCCCCTCAAGTTGGAGCATGAAGATCGGAAATGCCCAACTTGCAAAGAATGGCATCAAACGAACATTTGCCAAGAGCCTTGGTAAGGATATCAGCTAGTTGATGAGATGAGGATACAGATTGAGGAAGAATGATACTACGACGAATCTCATCACGAACAAAGTGACAATCTACCTCGATGTGCTTGGTGCGTTCATGAAACACAGGGTTGTGAGCAAGGTGAAGAGCTGACCGACTATCACAATAAATCTGCATAGGAGATGAGTGAGGAATGCCAAGAGAAACTAACAAACCCTTAAGCCATTTCAATTCACAAGTTGTAGAAGCCAAAGATCGATACTCTGCCTCAGCCGATGATCGAGAGACAGTATGTTATTTTTTCGTTTTCCAAGAAATTGGAGAATCCCCAAGAAAGACAAAATATGCTGTTAAAGAACGTCGAGTCAAGGGGTAATTTGCCCAATCTGCATTACAATAAGCCGTAAGATGAAGAGAGGAATCAGACCGGAGCAAAAGACTTTGCCCAGGATGAAGTTTTAAGAAACGAACAACCCGAAAGGCCGTCTCCCAATGACTATGTCGTGGCTCCTGCATAAATTGTGCCAAGATATGCACACAATAAGATAATTAAGGTCGAGTAATCGTTAGGTAGATAAGACGACCAATAAGACGCCGATAAGGCATAGGATCAGTAAGAATCGCGTCTTTAGCCAAAGCGAGGTGATGATTTTGCTCCATTGGTGTGCCGGCAGGTTTAGCACCTAACAAACCGGTTTCAGAAATAATATCTAGAACATATTTTCTCTGACAAAGAAAAATCCCAATCGAATTTCGAGCTACTTCAAGACCGAGAAAGTACTTCAATTTGCCAAGGTCTTTCATGTGGAAACAAGCATTCAAGTAAGTTTAAACGTATGAATGACATCACTATCAGTCCCACCTATCACCAGATCATCCACATAGACCAAAATGGTCAATTGAACTTGGCCATTTCGAAATGTGAATAAAGAATAGTCTGAATCAGATTGCTGAAATCCATATTGAACCAGAGCTGCAACAAGCTTAGCAAACCAACACCGTGGTGCCTGTCGTAGCCCGTAGAGAGACTTGCGTAGACGACATACTTTATCCGCTCCGGGTGTCGTAAAGCCTGGTGGGAAATGCATATAAACTTCCTCCTCAAGATCGCCATGCAAAAATGCATTGTGCACATCCATTTGATGCAATTTCCACCCACGAATCGTTGCTACTGCCAAGAAGGTACGAACCGTCACCATCTTTGCAGTAGGTGCGAACGTCTCATTGTAATCAAGACCCTTGATCTGGTAATTCCCGAAAACAACCAAGCGTGCCTTGTATCGCTCGATTGTTCCATCTGCATTATACTTGATTTTGTAGACCCATTTACTACCAAGAGCCTTCTTTCCTTTAGGCAAAGTAGCGACTGTCCATGTCCCATTATCTTCCAGTGCCTCAACCTCCTTTTTCATTGCCTCACGCCAACATGGATGTTGTATGGCCTCTTTAAAACTAGTTGGTTCAATCCCTGTAGTTACTGCACCCACGAATTGACGATGCGACATGAAAAATTTAGCACAATTCACATAGTTTGTGATGGAATAGGGCGTACCTGAGGATGCCAAAGAAGAAGAATGAGAGCTCGAGGGACTGAGGGCAACTGTATGCAACACATAATCATGCAAACGAACTGAAGGCTGTCGCACTCGTTTGCCACGACCAAGATCATCCGCTGCACCTGTAACCTCTGCAACATCATGTACTGGTATGACCCCATCTGCTGTCACATCCTCTTCCACAGACTGTCCGTCATATTTAAAAGCTGACGAAGGTGCCTTAATCTCAGGCACAACCTCCAATATAGTAGGCTCAATGACAGTAGGTAGAGAATCTGGAGTTGCTGGCCTGACAGAGTCCGTATGGACAAAAGGAAATACGTGCTCAACAAACTCAACATATCGACTTTCAAAGCAAACTTTCCTTTCTAAATCGTACACCCTCCACCCTTTTTTACCATAAGGATAACCCATGAATATGCACTTATGACTTCGACTTGCAAATTTATCCTTTTCCCGATTAATGTTCTTAGTATAGCATAGGCAACCAAATACTCTAAGATGAGAAATAGATGGAGGGCTTCCAAACAAAATTTCATATGGAGTTTTTCCACCTAAAATCAATGATGGAGTACGATTAATTAAATATCCTGCAGTGAGAATGCATTCTCCCCAAAATTGAATAGGTAAGTTAGCTTGAAAACGAAGCGCCCTACCAACATTCAAAATGTGTCGATGTTTCCTCTCAACTCTTCCATTTTGTTGAGGTGTCCCAATCATGGAAGTCTGATGAATAATGTCACATTCCTTAAAATAATTACTTAAACAAGTAAATTCTGTACCGTTGTCACTGCGTATAATTTTGACTTGTTTATTGAATTGTCTCTCGGTCATAGCCAAAAAATTCTTAACAACCCATGGGACTTCATGTTTCCCCTTTAACAAATAGACCCATACACCACGAGAACAATCATCAACAATAGTCAGAAAATAAGTAGCACCACAAAAACTAGCCTCTCGATAAGCTCCCCATAAATCACAATGAATTAATTCAAAGATATCACCAGCTTTATTGTCACTAATAGAAAAAGGAGTACGGGTTTGTTTTGCCCATCACAAGGTTCATGAATCTCTTTATTTATTTTGATACTAACTCCTATTGTAGGGAGCTTTTCTATGACTCGCATAGAGGGATGTCCCAACCTTTTATGCCACAAATCCATATTCTTGACTTCAATGGCTCCATGAGCACTGACCAGAGACTCCCCTCATGTGACATACAGCCCCTCAAGCTCCTCACCCACTCCAATCAGCATCCTCGAAGTGCGGTCCTGAACAACACATAAACGATCAGTGAACTTCAAAATATAACCTTTGTCTCGGGCTAATTTTGAAACAAATATCAAATTGCATCGTATTCCAGGGACATATAAAACATCTTTGAGAAATAATTTTCCTACAAGAACTGTTCCTTCTCCTGTTGCCATAATGTATTCCCTGTTTGGCATTTTTACAGGACAAGGAGGTATTCCTTGAAGTTCTACAAATACAGTTTCCTCGCCCGTCATATGATGCGAAGCACCTGTGTCAAATAACCATTGTAAATACGCCTTACCATTAAGCTTTGGCTGAGCAACGGATGTATTATTCGTGTGAGCGTTCCAGAGAGACTTCAAAGTCTCCCAATCATCTTTGCTCAAGGTCTCTAACCCAATTTTATCAGAATCATCAAGTGGTCTTCCATGAGGAACATTAGCAGCCACCCCTACTGTTCCTTGTGCAACATTAGCCAGAGCTACTCTACCATGATCACGTCCCTGGTTACCTTGTCCTCTGCCTTTTTCTTGAGACGAATTTCCTGTCCACCAGTCAGGATAGCCATGTAGACGAAAGCATGTGTCCAGGCTATGTCCCAGTTTCTGGCAGTGAGAGCAAACTACTCCATTGTCTTTTGGATCTGCCATCGTCTTAAGATTTATAATTTAAGGATTCGGTATTTATAATTGAGGGGTTTGGATCTTGTAATTTAAAAATTACAAAAAAATCTAAATTGCTGAATCTTAAAAGAAAAACATAAACATGATAGTTATAATACTGCAAAAATTACAAGAACAAGAAAATGTAGCAAATTAATATTAATTGAACATTACAAAAGTTTCGGACCCAGAACGCTTGATTCCCCATCCATGGATGCCTCAGACGTCCATGACATTATTTTTTACTTAGCATACCTCTAGCTTGATCAAAGGCCATCTAGAAGAAAGGTCAAATGATCATTTCAACGAAATGAAAAAGAGAGCTCTGATACCATGTAAAAAACAGAATGTAAAAACTAGAAGAATTAGGGAAAGTAATTTTCATATCCCTTTTCTCATTATAATCTACTATATTTATACTAGTACAATGTGTACATCGATGTCTTATCTTCTTTGTATAGTGTGCCTTATCTTCTTAAAAAGTGTGCTTTATTTACTTTGTATAGTGTACCTTATCTTCCTAGAAAGTGTGCCTTATCTTCTAATATCTTGGTCTGAAGTTCACCGGCAGGTTCACCGCCAGCTTAACGAGAGATTCCACTGACATGCCCTTGTAGCGGAACTTCGAAAAGGTACTGGAATTTATAACATTTATAATGGTTTTCATCTCTATAACATATCTCTTCGGGTCTTCTGGTTCTTTGAAGTAGTTAAATGTAACTGATAGGTTATCATTTGGATTCCCGGCCTTGAGATTGGGTTCGCCTGGGGAAAGAGGACCCGTCACCTTCTCTGACCATGCTTTCAGGAGTCACACTAGAGGACATTTTTTTCGAAGTACCAAAATATGTTTAGGGCACAAGCCATGAAGTAAATTAAAAATGGTAACTTTGATATTTATTTAACTGTAGTCAGGTAATAGCCTGCCACTGAAAATCAAATTTCGATTTGATCAATTGACTCTAAAGCTAAGCTCGAATTAAAGACTTTCAGTCACACTATCCGTCCCACTTACTCAAAGCTGATGAATGAGATTAATCGAAGGGGCATCCGAACTTGCTCGAGAATACAAATTTGGGCTGCAGTTAGTCCAAACCAAAAATCTTGGAAAGGGCTTCTTAAGTCCTCATCTTCTGGGCCAAATTTCAGTTGAAGAAATGTACCTTGTTGAAGAACGACCCATAGTCTCTGACAGCTATTTGGGTCGAAGAGGGAGAAATGCTGAAAGGACTAGCGAGTTCAATATAGCTACAAAATCCGGTGATGCCCACAACCTGGACGAGCGACACGTTGACCAGCTGAGGAGAAGGAATAAGGAGAAGATTCATTGGATTGTTAGCCATCCCTTGTCCTACCATGGGCTGGTTCACCAGCACTGGGATCCCGTGAGCTGAAAGATGGTGCGCAGGCCCGTGTGGAGAAGTCCAAATGCAACTCGGCAGATCACGCCGCAAGCTCTAGGTGTTCGTCTTAGGCACCCTGGCTTAGCAAGCAAAAAGTAGGTATTGGCAAGAACAACGAACATAGGCATACAAGTGAGGAAGAGGGTCATAGGAAACATCATGCCGACGCTGAATCAAATCTTCTTGCAGGAGGCTAAGTCAGCGTGGTCGGATCCATGATTAGATGACGTTTAGCTATTCAATAAGCTTATGGATTATGGGAAGCCTAGTGCATTTGAAGAAGTGACTGATTCCGTGGCCTCCAAAGAACTAAAAAACAGGTTTGGCCCATTTAGGAGAACCCCCCTCCATCCCGGCCTTCCTAGTTGTTTTTGCTGTTAGGTGTGTAGGATCCGTAGATCCATGGGCCCACTGGTCCCAACTTGAACCTCCCTAGGACCTTGTCCAAACACACCGTGTAGGCGAGCCGTCAGTTGACGCGCAGCATCAGGTAAATCCTGGACCATGACGGACTTAGTTTCACGTCGCTTGGACATTGGATGTAATGATTCCCAAGTTTCAGCTGAAATCAAAATATTTCACAGCGCAGTAAAGTTTTGATTACAACTTACAAGCTTTGTTCCCTCGTTATATTATTATCTGTCAATTGAAATGGTAGTTTTCTAATTTCTGAAGTCATGGCATTTGTCGCCGCATCAACCTAAAGTCAAGTAAAAAGGTCCCACCTGCAAAAAAAAAAAAAGGGGGGGGGGGTTTTGATGTGGTAATAAGCCTATTTAGGCACATCAGTGGTAGGTGTGAAGGGCAACCCTCAGTGGAAATTTACAATAAAACCGTTTTCTTAAATATTTTTCTCAATTGAAAATGTATATTGCATTTTAAAAACTTTACCTTATATTTCAAAAAAAAAACAAAAAAAAAAAGAAGGATAAACTTTACTAATTTGTCAGAAATTTGTTCTGGGTGGGCGGCCCCGAGCCCCCCAACCCTTCACGCCCCAACCAAGGTTTGCCCAAGTCATAAATGGTGAGGACACGTGTACGCAGCACGAAAAGTCTTGCATCACAATTCCACCGAAAGCCTTTTTATTTTCTTCCCACGCTTGAAAGAACGGGGCAGTAGAAGTGACCCAACATTCTCCCCGTCTTATGGTTGGCATGTTGCCGTGTGACCCTGCGTTACAATCAATTTTTGGAATTCTTTTTATCTCTGTTTTCCGAAAATAAACTTCGTAATTTATTTATCTTTTCTCGAAATATAAAAAGACACGATGATGTTTTGATAAAGGGAAGGAGAGGACATATCAAAATTAATCCAAATCATTCAACCAACCATTCTAGAGAACCAAAATAAAATGACTTCGTTTATAGAGGGAGACGCCCACTTCTTTTATGCTGTACACGGTGGGGTGGAGGGTGGAGGGTGGAGCTACAGTACAACATGCGTGCCATTTCGGCCTGTTGATCCCACCACATACGACGCTGCCCCCTCCGCCCCACAAATTCCAAGTAGCCAAATTGACGTGATTCATGTGGATTCTTCTTGGATAGATTTCTGTTCTCTCTTTGGTCTCTCCCCCAACCAATAGGAAAACAACGACACTTTCAGAAAAAGGAAAAAAAAAAAAGAAAGAAATCGTTGCGTGGATTAGAAGGAATTAAAATATTTACCAATCTTCAGCCAGTATCCTAATGGGTTGTCGGGATCCTTGCCCGTGAATTGGGTCGTTGGATGACTGCTTAATTATATATATCATGAGTGAAACTACACATCAAGACTGCCTCGTTTTTAGTTAGTGCACAGGAATATACGTACTGCAATTTGAGTTTCATCCCCCGCATGTATTGGTCGAGAAGCCGTCAGAAACGAATATAGCCATGTTTTAATCACCTGGCTATTTTTGTACGAGCATTACTTTTGTCCCTCCTTCATCTTTTCCATTGGATTGGCAATCACTGGAAACTAAAAATCTATTTTGCTTATTAATCTGTTGGACCAATATTATTGTCTGTAAATCTTTCTTATAAAATACGATTTGCCAAAAAAAAAAAAACAAATAAAACAGAGAGAAACAAGAAATTCCCTGGCTTAACGTACAAGAAGCTCTTTAGACTAAGTCACACCGGTAGACAAGAAATTTTACCATCATCCACTTAGACTCTTTCTTTCCTTTTCCTTTTTTTTTTTTTTCTTTTTTGGTTTCAATTTTTTTTTTTTAAAAAAAAGGAGTGGTAGTCTATATTCCGGCAAAAAATTTTGATAAAAATAAATTATGAGAATCTATGTGCTGACGAAGACTCGAACCCACTCAGACTATTTCTGGTTAATGAGATACTTAACAAGATAACTAAGAATCAACAAGATTGTACTGGCACAACCGCTGCAGCGCATGAACATCATCACATATCTCGATAATTTCTCTTAGAAATACGGAAAAGGAAGTAGGCGGAACAAAGAAAAAAAAAGGGTTCTTATTCTCTGTTTTATATGAAATCGGATAAAAGATTTTTTCCTTTTTTTTTTTTTTTTTTACTCTGTACACGCCATCGAGGGGCTGAAAGCCTACAATTCTTGAACTTATTGAACACTTCGCCCTAATCGTTTTCCTTACTCAAAATTACAACAAGGCAAAACACGTAATCTATCTAATGAAACACTAAATCACTTGTAGACTTTTGGTATTTCAGTATATGTAAAGATGAGATTTTTTTTCTATTTTTTTTCCCGGTTTTGTGGGAGCTACCTCAACGACCTTCCAGGTTTTGAAGGAGTGATCTTGATGACAAGTCCGGGAAACACATCGTCCGGGTCATGGATATGAGGGTTCTGCTCCACGATAAACGGGTCACCGCACTTATCGCTGATGGTGTGGAGGGTCTCTCCTTCTCCGACAACATATATCTCGTCACAAGGTCTGTCCAAAAGCTGGCTTCCTCTCACAGACTCATCTTGATCTCCAGACGATATCTCCCTGACCGACCCCATTAAAATTAGGCCCAGTAGCACCAAGGCACAGTACCATGATGCTGCATCGGCTATTGTTGTTGACGTCCGCTTGGTTTTATTTGTGGAAGAGAAAGCCATGGCTGTGTACAATGAGACAGAGAGAAATTTGGGTAATGACGAAACGGCAAGGATATGGACTCTTGTAAAGAGAAAAGAAGTGGGATTACGCGTACTTATAGTGTGTATATGGGTGGACTGAATCCACATATGGTGCGAGAGAAAGAGAGGGCGGCTGACTTTTGGACGGTCTGGGCTGCGGGTTGGATTAAATGACACGTCGGCCTGTATTTTGGCCATAATGGTTGATTGATGTTAATCCAGTCAACAATTTACTCAAAAGGATTTGATCACCCATTTGGCCCTAATTAAGTTCTGTTTGTGCCGTCTCAGCAATGCCTGGAATTTAGAAGTTAGGCTCATTTAGATTGTAGGATGGGAAAAAAAAAAAAAGAAAAAAAAGGATGGACTTTGCCAATTTTATTTTAAGTTTATTAAAATTAGGAAAAAAATTAGACACTGAACATTCATAAATTCATACGGTATGATAACAACAATAATGATAATTTATTATTATTATTGTTATTATGTACATATTTGTGAACCTTAATTGTAATTATGTAATGAAATGCTAAAATATACAAAAAAAAAAATAATCAATTTCTATTTTATGTCAATTCATTTGTGCCCACATAATATTTCAGAATTGATTATAATTATGTGCAGTAAAGTTTTGAGGTGGGAGGAGATGGTGCGTTAGTCAAGAAGCACCTAACTATATTTTAGTAAGTATGAACAACTTGCTCAGTCTGAATATCCACCAAGAGACGCTGCAATTGGCTAGGCTTCTTCGTTTTGTGGGGGCAACGTCAGCATTCAAGTACGAAAAATAAAAGTAAAAATAGAAAACCTAACCGGTGTAATGAATAACCCTGTAAGTCAACGAAGTTATAACTTCTTTTGTTTATGATTTCGTTAATTGGGTAACAATATATCTTCATGTGACAACCGCTCTTTGGTATGTATTGATGATCTCCCTCGCTATATAATAATACCCATCATGATGCAACTGAAACCGTCAATTTATGTATCAAGAACAAAAGAAAAAGAAAAAAAAAAACTAATATACTGCATCTTTGACTGCGATATGGTATCGTGGTGGGCAGATGAAGGAAAATCTCATTTTTTCAAAATCCTCGTCTTACACGTTTGTTAATATAATATTCAACTGTAATTTGGATTCATTATATAGATTTCATATTCTTGTCACTGGGAACAAGTTGCCACGTGTATGAAATATTATAGCTGACGCATAAAGATGACAATTAATAAATCACTAATTATAAAGTAATCCTGATTATGTATACCCAGCACTAGCAAGCTAGATAAAAGATTACAACTATATCTGGTCAAAGGCTTAATGTGCATACTTTTACTACTTCAAACCTCCTCAAAATTTAAAGAAGGACGAGTTTCAATTCCAAAGCCCTTCAAATAATCGGTAGCTGAACCGAAAAACTTGACCAGATGCACAATGTTTTCCATTGCTTCAACCATAATTGAAATAAATAAATCTCAGAAGTCAGACTGTCAATTGTTGGGGCAATGAGGTAGAAATTAATTATGGGGTAGTTCGAAAATTTGAATGTTGAGTTTTGACCTCAAGTAGTCGACGAAACGGATGCGTTTTGGTTGGGATGCGGTTCTCGGGGGTGAGAATTGGATGGATGGAGAACAGGCATATGCGTAAAGAAATTGTGCCCTCCCCACTCGGCAACTTTGCGAGACCGCAATCGGAGCCATCATTGACCCAGTAACCAACTAACCTCAACCCACCCCTTCAACATAATGTAGACCTTCCTCTTGTCTGAACCATGGCCCATAATGGGTTCCCCACCGAGTCCTTTTGGAATATTTCTCCACGCAAGATATTAACTTGACCTTTGAGGACCAGCAGAGGCTGCTGACCCAGTCATTTTTGCACCCGAACGCACGACTTCCAGCTTCCAGGAGGCCCCCCAAGAAACCATCATTTTCGATTCACCACCGCGTGAAACAACAAAAATATATAAATTTTCAGGGTCATAAATGGCGATCGTCAATTGTTATGTTCCAAAAAATAATAATAATAATAACATTAATGGTTTATTTAGAAGTTCTAGTGGAAGGTAAATGGACGCCACAAATGAACCGAATGAAGTTACTGCAAGAATCTGGCAATGAAGATAACAAGATGCCGATGTATGATATTATTAATTATCAACTTTTGATTTTGAAATGGTCTGTATTAGTGTAGCATTAAGTGAGGGAATTTTGTAATTCAAATAAATTGACTTTCGGTTCCATTCAAGAAAATTGATATGACGGGTCGGGTTATTGTTACATCCAAGATAGACTTTGTAGACCACCGAAAACACCCAACCACCTTTATGCTTCACTGAAATGCGAGATTTAATTAGGTCCAAAGCTAACCAAACCTTTGGACCGTCCTTGTTCGTCAATGTCTGGCCAATTAAGTTAACTGCACAGGCGTAAATTTAAATAACTCTGATAAGGTCAAATCACTTTATGGCTAAGCAGAAAACAAAATGAAGGCCAGAAACTTAAATAAGCGGAAGTACTCAGGCCAATGGCTTGACCTTCATTCTTTCCGGCCTCTAAGAAACCACGAAATAAAATCCGTGAAGAACACGCAAATTGTGACCCGGCACACAAAAAAGGAATCGAAGATAAATTGCCCTTTTGTTTTTTCAATGGCTAGTCAATTTCTATCATCATTCAATTTGATGATAATAATATCTAATTGGGCTGAAATGACAGCCACAAATTGAATTGCGCATTAAGCATCACTAATTAATCGGAGGCCAGATCCTAAGCAGCAGCAGTCCCGAAAGTTTTAATTGCATTGCATTGCATTTTCTACGCTGCAACTGTTGGATTTCACAGAAGGATGATCTCATTCCCGCAATTCACGTGCCAAAAAATTGCTAGAAATCAATGCTAGGATGCAAACATTCAACTTAATGGCTTTGTAGCTGTCTAGATAATTATTACGAACTCTCATCAGGGCCATCAAAGCTTTAAGCGGGGATGGCATTAGACTGCAGGGCGGCGTTGGAACTGTATAATTCGGGCTGCATCCAAACGGTGAAAAAGCAGGAATCTGCCGAGTAAAACAAACATGTTTGCTAGAGATTTTGTACCAGTGACGGAATAACATCGACAACTTGCTTCAAGATTCTGTACCATAATCATTTGTATGCGAAGGGCTCTACATCTTTATAAGATTTGAAAAGTTTCATGCTTCTGCCATCAATTTAGGCAGCTCTCATATAATATCGCCTAGTATCTTAGATAAATTTGAATCGTTAGTGTTTTTCTTTTTATTTTTAAAAATCATTTTGAGGGGGCAGAACCAAAAAAAAAAATGCAATAGCGTGCTCAACGTTTATTAGTTATAAAATTAACGATCTAGAGATGGGTCGCGTTAACCCTAGGATTGAGCGGAGGCGAATTCCGTCGATAAATAGCGTGCTCCCAAGAGTAGCCAGGGGCGTAATGACTGAGCTTTAGTAACATTATGCTGGGCTCAAAACTGGTCCTGGGCTGATATAATCTCCAGCCCAAACAATCAAAGGAACCGTTTCATTGTACCCGGCTGGATATTCAAATAGCCCATAATTACTCTCGGCGTAATCACGGAAAATCCCATAGTTAGCTTAATCCAGAACCAAAAAGCGAAGCCATGACCCTCTGACGGAAGTCGCATCGGTTGGTGCCGTGGTATGGGTAGTGGTGGTCCTTGTTGGAAGACAAACGCTCCGACAGAACCTCGTTGGTGGTCCCGACAGAAGTGGCTACAGTGGAGGACTTGAAAGCCGAGCGGGTCTAGGAGATTATGCCCGCCCCTCGTTGTAGCCCAAGACTAGAGGCGGCGTTGGTTCTTGAGGATTTTGATTCTCCCAAAAAGAGGTTGAAGAAGGCTTTGAAACAAGCGCGCCCAGTGGAATTACCGTCGACTATGGTTAGGCCGAAAGATGAAATGGGCCCTGGCCTCTTCCAAGTAAATGCCCCAATGTAAATGGGCCGGTGAAAATTGTATGAACTTGCTGGTATATTTGGGCTTATGGCTCAGTGAACTACCGAATCTGCCCGAGTAAAACTAAATAATTACGTGAAAACAACATTTTATATATAATATAAAATATTATATGTGTGTATATAGTTTTTTTTTTTTTTTTTAAGTCGAACGCAAAATAAATATCAACCGCACCACCCGGACTGAGTCTGGGGCTCTGAACCATTCCGTACAAATATCAGCCCTGCTTTCTCGAAAGTCAACGGAAAAAGGATAGACACAGAAATTACTGGTGCCAACCTGTGCCGGTGTCAGACGTCCGGGGGAGCAAGCAAGTGGCAATATGGCCGGAGAAGGGATATCAATGGAAGGAGAGAACAAGGCGGTTTGGCTTGCTGGGGTTAACAACCTCAAGGTTCTACCTTTCAAGCTGCGGCCTCTTGGTACCTTTCGCTTGCTTTGGAGAAATTTTTTGCTTCAATAGTTGTTCTTAGCTAGCTTATCGGTTGATGCTTTTTTTTTTTTTTTGCGCTAATTTAATTTCAGGACACCATGACGTTAAAGTCAGGATGAAAGCTGTTGGTATCTGTGGAAGTGATGTTCACGTGCTCAAGGTAGCTAATTGATTCCTCATTCAATCCTCATGTGTCTGGGATTATAAAAATAATAAATAAAATAATTTTATTTATATTAAAATATTTTTATAATTATATTTATTTTATTTTTAAAAATTTATTATGTATGTAAATTCATAAGTTAAATTTAGTTTATATTAAATATTTTTTATTAAATACAATTATATGATAATATGTCAGTTATATATATATATATATATATATATATATATTATGTTATTAAATTTATTTATATATTTTATGATCTAATTTTTTAAAATAAAATTTTAAAAAGTAATAAAATAAAAAATATTTAAAAATATTATAAAACTATAAATTTTAAATTTTAATTTTTTTACTTGAAACATTTAATAATTCATTACAGTATAAAAAGAAAAAGACATATAAGTAATTATTATATAATTATAATTAATAAAATAATATTTAATATAAATAAATTTTATTAACGGGACAAATTAAAAAAATAAAATAAATATAATTACAACAATTTTCTAATCCTTTACGAAATTCTCATCTATGTCTGTTTGCAGAACTTAAGATTGGCATGTTATGAGGTGAAGGAGCCACTAGTTATTGGGCATGAGTGTGCTGGGATTGTGGAAGAGATTGGAAGCAAGGTTAGCAGTCTTGTCCCTGGGGACCGAGTGGCGCTGGAACCAGGAATCAGATGTCGGAGATGCAATTTTTGTAAAGAGGGCCGATACAATCTATGCTCAGAGATGAAGTGCTTGTCTGCGCCACCTGTCCATGGTACACTTGCCAATCAGGTTAACACATGTACAGTATATTCAACTCAAAGTCAACAGGTTTCTGTGATAGATTTGATATGGTCTCGCTTCTAAATTATGACACCTTTATCTGTTGACTCAGCAAACATGCAATTTACTAGGAAATTGAATATGCCGCGAGTTAATTGTTGGGCAATTCAATCTGGCTTTGTTTGTTAAACAGGTGGTGCACCCT
Organism: Ceriops zippeliana; assembly: GCA_037897445.1. Lineage (NCBI taxonomy): Eukaryota > Viridiplantae > Streptophyta > Magnoliopsida > Malpighiales > Rhizophoraceae > Ceriops > Ceriops zippeliana. Next base: position 4,559,451 of record JBAPLH010000144.1, read on the forward strand.
GCAGAACTGTGTTTTAAACTGCCGGACAACTTAAGCTTGGAGGAAGGGGCAATGTGCGAGCCTTTGAGTGTCGGTGTTCATGCTTGTCGTCGGGCTAATGTAGGTCCAGAAACAAATGTGTTGATCATGGGAGCTGGGCCAATTGGGCTTGTTACAATGCTAGCTGCCCGTGCCTTTGGAGCACCCAGAATTGCGATTGTGGATGTCAACGACTATCGCTTGTCTCTTGCCAGGGATCTTGGTGCTGACGAGGTCGTTAAAGTTTCAACAAACATCCAGGTTTTGCCATCTGATCATCTGTCGTGACTGTGTTATGACCGCCAGCACTAGTGTCTCAAGACTGGAATTTTACAGGATGTGGCTGTAGAAGTCTTACTGATACATAAAGCCATGGCATCTGGAGTGGACATCACCTTTGATTGTGCAGGCTTCAACAAAACCATGTCAACGGCACTCAATGCGACGAGGTCAGGTGGCAAAGTTTGCCTCGTTGGCATGGGCCATAACGAGATGACCGTCCCACTCACTACAGCTGCTGCAAGGTACGCAATTTCATTTTACTTCTTTCTCCGTCAACTTTTTGGTTAAAATCATGCTCGAAGAATTTGAGTTCTTTGAAAAAGAAACTTGAGTAGCGTGAGAAATTGCTTTGGGATTGGCACTCTGGATTCTGCGGACAAGGAAGTTATGGCGTGGGAAACAAAATTGGGAAAGAAAGGCACCGTATTTGAAAATCTTAGGAGTAGATTGAAGTCACAAGTATAAGAAAAGCTTTGTGGTGCAGGCTAGAGACATAATCAGCATATAATAAAACAGCGGCTCAATGGTCAGGACCCTGGATCCTAGCAGAGCTCACTATTTTTGTTCCTTCTTTAATTCCTTTCCTTTCATATAATTAAAGGGACTTGTTAGACCGTTCCTTTTATAAGATGGATAGTCTATTGTTCTATGCTGTTTCAGGGAGGTTGATATAATTGGTGTCTTCCGGTACAAGAACACATGGGCGCTATGCCTGGAGTTATTGAGGAGTGGTAAGATTGATGTGAAGCCACTTATAACCCACAGGTTTGGGTTCTCCCAGGAGGAGGTTGAAGAAGCCTTTGAAACAAGTGCTCGCGGTGGAAATGCCATTAAAGTCATGTTTAATTTGTAAAAGTATCTGCAGCCTTGCAAAAAAACTGCTCCTTTGAAGAGCTTACTCCCTCGAACCCAATAATTGCACACTTTCTCCGTCTCTCACACCATGTCATGACCGACCCGTCCCCAGCTGGATGCCCGATTAAAATTGGAACCCCTCCTCACGGTGGGAGGTCCCGAAAACCCGAAATCACTAGGAGAAAGATGGCGCTTGGAGGGGCCGCCATTGGTGGCCGCTGCAGCAGCGGTGCTAGGTGTGGGCAATTCTCCGTGGAGGAAAGGGCAAGGGTGGCGGGTGCAGTTTCCCGCCAGCCGATGGCAACAGACCTTCTGTTGCTTCGTGGCATAGCCTGATTGGTCGCCTAGCCGGTGGAACACGCGGTTGTTCAACAACGCAAGTGGAAACAAAAAATAAAATAAAATAAAAGTAGAAATAAAAGGAACACGAAATCTGATTTTGACTCTCTCACACCTTACCGACTTGTCGTTGCCTACTTGTTGATGGTCGTGCAGCGCACTCGCCCCCGAATGCGGTTTCACGACAAAATTTTATCAATTTATTATAAAATATTATTTATTTTAATAAAATAATATTTTTATAATAAATTAAAAAACAGTTTCATGACATTTGACATTACCCTTTTCGTTCGCGAGCCTCGGTACGCTGCGCTTGTTTAACGTAAGATTATATTTTTTTGCAATCCATACACGATGTGATTATTTTTGGGCTTTTTAAAAAAAAAAAAAATTCCAATCGGGTTAATGGCCTCGTGTAACATTATTTCAGACTTGAGGCTTTGGGCCACCTATAACTAACTCGTTGAAATGAGTTCCCAGGCTAGGCAGGAGGTAGTAGTTACTATATAACATATCCAAGAAAATGGTACAAGGCTCACTAATCAGCAATCAGGCCTGGGCCCAAAGCATAAAGACTCTTGTAAACTAGCTCAAGCTCTGTGGACTCGGTCCTTGGGCATAAAACATAGATGTGGTCATTCCCTCTCTTCTGCTTCCCCAACCTACTTAACCTTGGAGAACCCAACATGCCTGTAAATCTAATGTTTAATGATTTCTCTTTTAATGAAAATTTTGAGGTAGTCCAGTGAAGCAGGAAACACAATGAGGAACGGTAATAAATTCATCAAGTGGACATATTAGGCATTAAACCATGAGCGGACAGTATGCCTTGCCGTTGGGTCACTATAACACTGCTTGGCCAACGTCACGAGGTTAACAATATGATCTTACGTAACCTTAGCATCTTACGTAACCTTAGCCCTGAATTTCATGTAATCACAATTTGCCGGGAAAAAAAAAACAGGACTAAGATTTTGCTTTTGTTGTTGGTGTGTTCACAATTTGCAAGGAAACAATTTCCAGTAACCACAGTAGGTGAAGGGACATCGCATCAAAGCCTTGTATTACAACTCAATAAAGCTCACCCCTAAAAACAAGCCATGATGGATGTTGTTCGCGTATTACCTCCCTGCATCAAGATCATCAACCACAGGAAGGCAGGGGAACTAGCAAGTAAAGAAAACAATGTAGCACCCGGGGAAGGGGTGGGGTGGAGGGAAGTCCCCTTCCGCCAGCAAGCTTTTTGGCTGTGCATAGCAATCTTCAAAGCCTAAAGATCAGTCCATGAAAAGAAAAGTGCTTAGCAATCTCGGAGAAATTAAAGTTCAGCACATCAAAACTCGAGATGGAACGGTTGGAACTACAGAAAGATAGGATTAAAGAACTTTACAGGATCATGCACGTCCAATTCATCAAATTAGGAATTAAACTTCAGTAACTCAGACAGCTTCAAAAACAAGACTAACTAGCAAGCTTAAAAGCATCGATGAAGAGGCCATAAGTGAAACCCATCTTGAAATTGTTGAGAAGAGCAACGGGGAAGGTCACCTTGGGCCGGCTATAATAGAATTTGGTCACATACTCTGTCAAGAGCACACACAAGACAGCAGCAATCACATCGTTAACACCCAAAGCTCCAAATGACAGGGAGATTGTCTGCGCCACATAAAAGCCACCCAACAAAGAAATACCCCCAAAAAGAGCCCTCCTTGAAGGACTTCGAAAGTAGTTCCTTGACAGCTCTGGTACAAGTCTGATAACATCCACCAGTCTTCTGGGCCCTCCATTTTCTTGTACGGCTTTAACAGTAAAACGCCCAATATAAGCAGAGGGCCTGGATACAAATACGCCATTTTTACCGAGCGAAACCCTTCTCTCATAAACAAAGCCTACTTTGCCAGGCGGGGTCAAGCTCATAGAAAGTGCCATTAAAGGTTACAACTACAACGCGTATCCTGTAAAAGGGGCATAACAAAGAAAGAATAAATAAAAAAAAAAAAAGGGAGATGTATGAGATGCCGATGAGACTCTGGCAAAGGGGAAAATCAATTCAACGAGAATCGCACACGCAAGAATCAAGAACAGCAAGCAGATTGAAGTGGAAATTTATTTACCTATATATGCAAAAGCCACGCCTTTTTCACTTCCATTCCTTGTGTTTTACCCACCAGGGCATCCGACATCTTCATGGGTCTGGAAGGCGCAGAGCGCGATGAAGAGAACGAAGGATTGGATCCACAAGCGACATATCGCATCTTGTTCCCTCAATTCGCAATACGCGGTTCGTTCTGATCGCAGCTCAGACTGACTGAGGCCCACGAACGAAATAAAAAAAAAAACACTAAAACCTTGTATCTGACCCATCACTACTTGGGTCGAGCCCAAAAGAGAATTTTGAAAATCCAACCATGCCTTGTTGGTTTGCATCGCATCTTGCGAGTGAAGCGCATAACCCGACCCCTGCGGGCGTGAAAAAACAAGAACAGAAGAAGAAAAGAACGCAACAGAATTGAAATTGAATCAATCAAAATCCAAACGAAAGAAAATGGCAATTGAATTAGTCCATTGTGACAATTCTGTTACGATTCTTTTTTTTTTTTGGGCTTTTTCTTCTTTTCGATCATAACAACTAATTTAAATTAAATTCAAAAGTACATAATTCGAATAGCCATGCATACTTTTGCCAAAGAAGACACTAAATTTAAGTTGCCATCCACCCTTAAGTATATTTTAATTTCTAGTGAACTCACAAAACAGAATGACTCTCAAGTCAACTGGATTCATTTGTACCCATATATCATTTGACTCGTGTTTTCGCTTTTTGTGTGCAATTGCGCTTAATGTCAGAGTTTATCTCGTGCAAATATAAGACAAGCTTCCTTTTTTTTTTTTTTTTTTGGGAAATACAAGTTGTCTGTTTTTGTTGTTATTGAAGTATAAAATATGATTGATATCTCATATCTTATTTAATAATTTGAATTACCAAAATTTTTATAATTAAATGATCTTGATGTTAGGTTTGAATCAAATGAATTGAATTTTTTTAGTAAAAAATGTGTTTGAGTATAATATATAATATTTATGCTAAATTTTATTTAATAATTAAAATTTTTAAATCAAACAATTTCTTAATAATTGCTTTGGAGAGATACCGTCAATATGTAGGGATCGGACCCTGATGGAACACGAGAAGGCAGAGTGCTGTGCCGCATCTGCCTATGTAATCTTATTGCATTTGACGTTTTCTGCATTAGACAAAGTCATTTTGTTTGCATTTCTGTTTTTCCATCGGCTTTAACACTAAGGTACACACATTCCACTCCTTTAACTTGACGTGCGATGATAACAAAACTTCCGGCGACGCAAAGCAAAGCCAAGCCAAGCCAAAGGCAAGGCAATTTCGCATACACAAAATATAAACTAGCAAAATTACGCGCAGGAAAAATCCAAAAGCTGGCACCCATCGACACTGCTCCATTTCAATATTTCTGCGCTACCCGCAGAAACGTCATGCATCTAAGCATTGCGGCAAAGCAACGCATCCGTCCAAAATGGACAGAATTTTAGTTATCAAGTTATCCCTTCGCTTGTTTAGTTTTTTATGAACTACTATATCAATATGTGGCTAATGAATTTCAAAGCTCAACAGTGTTACCAATTACAACATTAATAAAAATCAATAAAAACATTGATAATCAAAATTGGTGTAATGGTTACAGAATCTCGTTGAATACATGATTAAATCGACGAGTTCATAACTTTTTCGGTTTTCTCTCTTTTAATTTCCCAACATTTTATTTTTTAAACATCTTTAACTTTTATGTTGTTTATATAATGTAGAATTCGAAGAGTTGGAAACACTTTTTTTTTTTTTATATCACACTAATTAAAACTCAAGAGCTCTCAAATAACCTAAAATTCCTTTATTCCATTAATTAAAACTCAAGAACTCTCAGATAACCCAAAATATCCAGAGTTGACAAAATGAATTAATTACATATTGATTGATTTGAAATGTAAGAAATCTAGTATAGGAGAAAAACACTTCAAAATCACCAAAAAGCTATGTTAGATGCAATATATATATATATATATATATATATATATATATATATATATTAGAGTCCACTAAGTTAGACCTCATCGCATGTTTACTAAATTAAGCGACATTCTAAATTGGGCCTTAACTTTAGCTGAACAATAACAAACGCTTTCAATTTTCAAAAAGGCAACACTACAACCAGCGACCAAGCCGAAGCCAGGTCCTACAGTGCAACAACTGAGAGCGCGTTGTTGGGTTTTTCGGCGAACGGCGAAGAGTTTGAAAAAGAGGAGACCATAACGGGGACCTCTCATGAGAGGCTCTCTGTCTTGGGGGGCTCAATCCTTCTCCAGCGGCCTCCTCCTCCTGTAGCCCTGTGGTCCTCTCTCCCTGTCTCCTTTAGCCAGGTCCAGTCCCAATATTTCTCTCTCTTTGCTCCGCCCCCTTCCTGTGTCTATACATCTGTATTTGCTTATGTTTTGTGTTTGTGGGTTTTGGAGAAATTCGGGGATCTGGGCTGCTTTGTTTTCAGATGTTTTTTGATGGGTTGTTGTTGGATACTTCCGTTTGGGAGGTTGGGAACATCAGCTGCTGTTGTCTTTTTTGTGTTCCTGTGTCTATACATCTGTATTTGCTTATGTTTTGTGTTTTGTCTTTTGGAGTTTGTTTTGATGTGCATTGTACAGTACTTGCAACCACTTTTAAGCCCTGGGCTTGAAATGGGAAACTTGGTTATTGTAGGTTATATCAGAAAGTTGACAACTTTACTGTGTTTTGTTATGTTTCTTTGATGTCAGATTAAAAAGAAAAAAGAAAAGCTGCTAAGTTTGTTTCAGATCCAGACTTACTGTATTCGAGACTTAGTTTTGTTACATTATAATTTGTTTCAGATCCAGGTGATCAGCGGATATTTAGTCAAATTCCGGCTTTTGATATCAAGCTTTCGCCGTTGTTAAGATTTTTGTTTAATCTTAGTGCCACGTTGTCTGGGTACACATTATCTTACCCTTCACGGTAAGGGTCATTGTTGCATTTTAAGTCTAAAACTACTGGTCAGACGAAGCTTCTTTGACTTCGAATGTGGATTTGGTCAACAGCTATATGAACAGAAATAAAAAGTTTTGACTTCAAAATTTAGTTTTCCTGTTACTTTCTTTTGGGAAAACGTACCTTGCGAAAGTATAACCCTGACATTTGAGAATTATACGATGGGATTTTGATTTGAGTCTTTGGGTTGGTGTGGAAGCTACCATTTTCCATGGCTGTTGTTAACAACAACTGCAGCGTTGAAATCCAGAAGCAACCATTCAATTCTCACATAATTTCAAGCTTAACCGGATCCATTTTTGACACAAACCAGCCATCAAGTTTGAATGATAGATATGTTGTTGGGGAACAGTTGGGTTGGGGACGGTTTGGTGTTATTAGAGTATGCACTGATAAGTCCACTGGAGAAGTTTTGGCATGCAAGTCAATTGCGAAGGATAGATTGGCCGCCTCAGATGCTGCTAGAAGTGTCAAACTTGAGATTGAAATAATGACTAGGTTGTCTGGCCACCCAAATGTTGTAGATCTCAAGGCTGTTTATGAAGATGTGGATTATGTTCACTTGGTTATGGAGCTTTGTGCAGGAGGAGAGCTTTTTCACCAATTGGAAAAGCATGGGCGATTTTGTGAGGCTGAGGCTAAGGTCCTTTTTAGGCATCTAATGCAAGTGGTTTTGTATTGTCATGAAATTGGTGTTGTTCATCGGGATTTAAAACCAGAGAATATCCTTTTGGCTACGAAAGCTTCCTCTTCCCCAATTAAATTGGCAGATTTTGGTCTTGCAACATACATTGAACCTGGTATGGCTTTGTTGTTTGTTCTTTCCTCTGTTGACTGTGTAATTGTTGCCTCTTAGCCTAAATCTGAACTTGTAACAGGTCAGAGTTTACATGGAACAGTTGGAAGCCCTTTTTACATAGCTCCTGAGGTATTGGCTGGGGGTTATAATCAGGCTGCTGATATATGGAGTGCAGGTGTCATTATCTATATACTTCTCAGCGGGATGCCACCTTTTTGGGGTAAAACCAAGTCACAGATATTTGATGCAGTGAGGGCTGCTGATCTGCGATTCCCATCTGTACCCTGGGATTGTGTAACCGACTCCGCCCAGGAGTTAGTCAAGGGGATGCTTTGTACGGATCCTTCAAAGAGGCTTACTGCTCAGCAGGTTTTAGGTAGGTTTGGTGTTCATATCCTAATCTCTTATATTTTTGCAAGTGTACTGTGAATGTGGATGCTAATGCTGTAAGCAGGTCAAATTTCTTGGTACGCCTGAATCTTCTTCAAACTATATATATATGTGTATCTATATAAACCTAAGAGAAGTATCTATAGGCCATTCATTTTATGTCCTAGGTATGCAAAGAACTAGACCATGTGGGAAGAATCAAATCTGAAGAGAAATTTTTACAGAAATGTCGGTCTAGGTGTTGCCCCAAATTCATTAAGAAGATCAGTTCATTTAAAATTGAGTTTGCATAAATCTTCAACATGTTTTCATCTGAGGTCTTTGAATTTCCATGTACATATGTTGTTTCTTCTTTCCTCAATAATGTTTGCCTTTCTGAACCATGTGCTTCTAAATTTATGCTCTAAATGATTGTCAATGAATGTAATTCTGCATGCATCAAGTCCATTCGTAAGGTGCATGCTCCATTTTCTTATCCACTACTTTTCTCGTTTGTAGATCATCCATGGATGAAGAATGGTGGACCATGTCATGAAGAACACAGTCAATGTGGCAAGCAAAATCTGGAGGCATGGGATTTCAGTGCTAGCTCATTCTCCGTCTTGATGGCAAGGAATCAAGATATCAGCTTTGGAAATGGGTCACCTATCATTTGTGATGTCCAATCACCTACTTTTACATGCAGATCATCTCTCTCTTCTTTTCTTGTAGAACCATCAACACCTTGCTTTGTGTCTGGTGGATTTTCTTTTCATGAAATTGGTGATTCTGATGCCTTGGAGTTCTCTTCACCTGTACCGTCAATGACAAGCTTTGCATTCTTCAGCCCTGGTTCTGTAATTGGGCAAGGGGGCTGTACATCAGATTTGTTGGACATGTCCAACGCAGATGCAATTTGCGGAGGTAATTGATTTTCCATTCTCTTAATGATATGCGGACTTCTTAGGCTTCATAACTGATATGAGTTATCCTTTCCAACTGTCCTATCTTTTAGAGATGGACAAGGGGCATATGCTCATGTTACCAGAGGCTTCTCTATGCTGTGGGCATGAAGCTAGAGAAATGGAGCGCAAGCCAACTGACATTAAGAGAGCAGGAGGAACGATTTGGTCTAGGACATCGGGCATGCGCAGTAAGAGGAACCGTACAATTGGTCTCGGTGAGTCTGAGCAATATGACTACTTGATGAGTGAATCAGTTATCCGTTGGGCATCGTGCACAAATCTTCCAACTGCTTCTTCTCTAACGTCTTCATTAGTGTGTTGAAAGCCAAGTGGGGGAACATTTGACAACCTGACTTTAAAATATGGAATTATACATTGTGAAAAAAGAGTTGAACCGTGGAAGTCGCGCATTGCTAATGTATTCTTGAATCATGCATGGTGGTTTATTCTGGTTTCTTTTCAGTCAATTTTTAGGCATACTCTGAAATGAGTGGTTTCTTTGCTTAAGAGTCGTTTTCGATTTTGTTAGTACTGCCTGTGCTTTATGGGCCATTGCCCCGTGCTGTGTATAAAAAGGTGATTCCACGTGTGAAGTTTTCCAACTTTCATATTGCAACTGTTTTGATCAGTTTCTTGACACTGCTGATGAGTGAAAGCATCTGAGGCTAAATATTATTATAGTGCGATCATGCAATTTCTCGTGCCAAATTGGTCATGATAGGTTAGAATGGTGGAATTCCTTCTCCTGTTGCCTTTTACCTTGTCGTGCCCGATATATGTTTATAATTTTTTTTTTGTGTATTTTGTTAAAATTGTTAAATATTTAATGTTTATAATAATTTTTGTCCAAGTTCCGATGAATGCAAGAGGTTTAAGATTAAAATTAAGCGAACAAGAGTTTATATTAAAATTTTTTCAAAAATTTAAAGCTAAATTGAGTCCCATGTGTTTCATCCCACATTATTAAATTCATGTTTCCTCTCGTACCGAAATTCGCTCGTTGATGTATAAATACATTATATTAAATTGAATTTGTTGGGTGCAAAATTGGGGGGCACTTGCTCCGTTCGTCTTGTCAGTATTTTGCGGCCATTGCTGGTGTGTTGGATGCGGACGTGCAGAGGGATTGCCTGTTGCGTACTTCGTCAGCTATACTTCCTTGTCCTAGCTGACGTCCGTTGTATGGCACATCGACGTCATAGCAACCGAGGCTCGGCCTTACATATATATAAATTGTAGATAGAATTTTCACAATTCAAAACTGAAATTTTTGAGGACCACAAACTCATTTTCGTCCGCTAATCGAAATGTAAGGCCCAAAATCAAAACTCCAATCAACTTCACGTTTTAATAAGCCTGGATACATGTAACTACGGAAATCTGTGCTTTTTGCCTACGCCACGTCAATTAACTCAAACCAAGGTCTATCGCCAAAGACCTAATTGTTCCTGATCTTTTGGGACCTCAGTTCCCATAACTCAAAGCTACCATCAAATGGGTTGTGGGATAAACACGCCAAGCCCTACCCCTCCAATTCTATGTAAATTTTCCGGAAGAGAAGCGACGTGTAGAATCAAAATCATTTCTTTCTCGTCTTCCAGTCCAAACCAAGAATCCATTTCTACGACTACGTTGCCCAAACATGATGCTTGCGCTGCTAACTTCAAGACTTTGGGAGCTTGTAAGCTTGGCATCTCTAGGTATCCTGACTTCGAATACAATGCTCAAGGGGGCACAGGAACTGGGATTGTAACAAGCACCCACCAGGAGGATCTGAGCAATGACACGTCTATTTCCTTCGACCTGGAGACCCTGTACATTCCACCATTGACAAGTGCAACGACCAAGTTCTTGGGATTTCCATTGCCGCCACCATTGAGAATAAATATATCCCCCGAGCTCTTCCAGGGAACCGTTGAACGGGAATCTGGCAAGGTTAAAAAATGCTATTGTGTCTCATTTCACACTTTACATGAGCAGGTGCGTGACAGATAACCCATTTTAAATACAGCTCCTGACATGGATTTTTCGCAGGTTGAACTTGAATTCACGGCCAAGTTCACGTTTTCTGTTGGGAGTATCTATAGGGCACCTCCACTGCTTGTAAAGACAGTATTGACAACAGAGGAATCAAACGGGAAGATAAGAAGTGGCCGAGGGGAGAGATTGGATAAGGAAGGAAATTGCAGATTGGTTGGGGTAGCTTTTGTCGATCCAATAGACGACGTCTTCATGAACACCTTCCTTGGTCTTCCTACTGAATGTATTGCGGAACTGAATGCTATAATTTCTTTCTCAGATCCTTGTTGAAGTTGCCGAATATTCAATCTAGTGTTCTGCGAAACATGCTGTTTGCCTTTCTACAGAAAACAGAAGGGAAAAATAAAAAGATATGGACGGTCCACACTGTCAGGACGAAGTGACACAAATTTTCAATCATAAGAACCTGGCTTTGAATGTCTGTCCTCATCATGTCAGCCACCACAATGCACTTCTACTCACAGAACAGATTAACTGAAATTAATAGATGTGACAAAACCAACACAGAAAAGAAAAAGATGGGCTGAAAATTTGAACCGGCAGTTCCAAGTTACAGCCTTTACATTTATTTTCTACCACTAACAAAATGAAAGGTACTACATCACTGCTTTGTGAACTTCAACTACTGATTAGGGCCGAGGAGCTAGAATCGATGGAGGCATTTGCCTGTTTTCAACACAGGAAATGTCCTTTTGCAACTTCCAGCATTATTTTTGTCTGCATATTAGGAAAGAAAGCACATCGCTAACAAATATTACTGCAAAAACTAGTTAGCAAGCAGTATAAATTTGGGTTAGAGGACTAACACGAGTACCAAAATGGCATTTTCCCTACCCACTGTAAGCAGTATCCTGAAATTTCGCCATCAGTCAAAGGCCAGCCTTTGTGTGCCAACCAATGAATCATACTGGCCCTTCTTAACCAGCAACCGAAGATGAGTTCCCAGTTCTGCAACCCTCCCATCAGAACAAAGTTCACTCTGATGGGCACTCTGCATTGTGCTTAATCTATTGGCAATGTTCAACGTTATCATCCCGTTGATAGAAGGGTTAAGGGCGTCCTAAGCCAGGTGCTCACTGTGTCCAATGCACTAGCGGGCTAGTGGTCTGCAGTAAAGAGCGTGAAGAAAGGCTGAAGGAGAAAGGTTTCAAAAAATTAAATAACAGAATGTTTCTAGGCTGTGTCCAACTATGAGTGGCTAAATCTCGGACAGAATGCACTTCAGCACTCGGAAACAAACAAAAAGGCCTTATTGATTAACTGCCTCTATCCCCCACTCAATAAGCCTACACGTTCACCAACTAGAGTATCGTAGCCATTTTTATCCACAGATGGATTCAGTGCCATGTAAAACTGTAAAAATTATGCAAAGCCGAATTCATGAGACGATGAACCTGTAGAAGCGAAGTTATAATTTCATGAGCATTTGCAGCTTTGGCGTTCTCTATGATGTCTTCTTGGGATACATGATCATCTGGAAGCCCATATGCAGTCTTTTCTCCGACGGACAATGAGAAAAGTACAGGTTCCCGTGTAGCAATAAAAAACCTACCCCCACCCACCTGGGTGGACAAAAGGAAGGAGAAGCGTCACAAGGCAATATAATTTGCAATTGAATTACCCAAGTCTGTGTATCTAAAAGAAACTTTTTACCCCCTGAATCAAAACTCTTCCAAAAATCTGGGCGGACATATCATTCTTCCACACGGTATTCATGTTAACAACAGAAATTACCTTGAAAATTGGTTCCAAAGAGTAAAAGAGTTCAACTTTGGTAAGCAGCCGCCATCTCAAAAATTGGTCTTACACGTTAAAATCTTAAATATAAATATAATGAATTGTGTAATTAAAAATTTTTATGTAAAAAAAATTAAAAATAAACAATATATAAATTTAACGTTTTAAAATTTTAAATTAAAATATAATACATAATTTCAAATTTTATTATTTATTTAAACCTTCCATTACTTATACCCCATTTAAATTTCTTCAATAAAACGACCATACTCTCAATTTGCTTTATCACAGTCAACAAAAGTAAAACCAAACATACCAAAAAAATAATTTTCAATCACATAACCGCCTTTTTCTTTTTCCCTCTCTTTTTCTCGGTAACCTAACAACAAAAGAGTCACACCTGAAAAAATGGGCATAGGGAGGGTAGAAGTGGTGCAAACAACGAGAGTCAGAACCGAAACCACTAGTTTGACTTGTGTTTGAGAAGAGGATTCCTGAGCAGTCTCCAGCTAATTGATCTCGACGGATAGGGAAGGCTTCTTGCTCTGACGATCGCCGGAGGCGTCAATCTTCGGGGCACGTAAGCACAAGGGCATTGCGTTGGAGATTGTCTTTGCTAAGCGCGTGGCCGTTGGGTATTTCCCAGCGAGGGGGCCCAATATGCATAAGCCCTGGCAGGCGCAGGTTCTACTGTGAAAGTAGAAAATCCACCCGAATTATTACCTTCTTTTGAAAAGGTAGGTTATCAAAGTGTGTGAGTCGTGACTTTTTTTTTTTTTAAAGATAATCTATTAAGTTACGTAGCGTCAACATCTATAAAATTTAATTTTTTTATTTAATATAAAATTTCGTTATAAAATTTTTATCTTTTAAATTTTAAAAATAAAAAATAAAAATTTTAAATAGATATAAATAATTTATAATTATATATATATAATTTACGATAATTAATTATAATAAAATAATTTTTAATCTTGTGTCCATCCTTTTCTTTTTGTAAGGTAAATTGTTGAACTTCTAGCTTAATTACATTAATTCTTTTGTGAACAAAAAAAAAAAAAGATTAATTACATTCATTCCCACAACTAGGTGGTTAGAATATTTATTGGATAAGGGATTATTGTACAAGGAAAGGTTCCGTTGCTCAAGTTCATGACCCGCTAAGACTAGACTAGACTGCCAAACGTGGGCCTGGCTCTTGTGCCAGCACAACCACATCTATAATTATTTTCCCTAAAATAATTTATCCGTGCTAGTCAAAAATATTAGCACGTAATAAATATCTCTTCCTATCCCCTAATTTATCTCCAGAAAAAACAAGCTTTTGCTAGATTTTTTTTTTTTATTTTTTCTTTTGACCGAGTAGCTTTTGCTAGATTGTCCCCAACACAAAATTACATTCAATAGCTCCATAAGGACACGTCAGCATCCGATTCCATTTCATCCTTACTCTCTGCCACGCAGGGCGGTGGAGTCAGCAGCATTCCCTCCGCCATATTTGCCAGTAATCCTGGCATCCCGAAGACCGCCTCCTCATCCATGAAAAAAATCTCCTCCGACGACACCACCGTCGCCGCCTCCTTGGGCTCATGCTTGTTCTCCTGCCTTAACACATCCGCCGAAACCCTCTCCGATCCCGCAGGCCGAAAAGCCTCTGCCGCGTCTAAAGCTGCCCTCCGAATGTCCTTTGCCTCCGCTGATGCCGGAAGCGGCAGTCTCCAAGAAGAGTCCGCGAAATTCAAGCAGGCTGACCGCCCCCTGAATGCCAGCGCCGCCACGTCATGCGCCCGGGCCGCCATTTCCGCAGTAGGAAAGGTCCCCAGCCATATTCTCGACTTCTTGTTGGGCTCCCTAACCTCACAAACCCACTTACCTGAATCCCTCCTGCGGACCCCACGGTACACCGGGTGGCGGGTCTCCCTAAACTTCTTTCTACCGGCCCGCTTTTTTGGGTAGCTGGAGGCTAACATCACTTCCTCATCGGAGAAATTTGCAGGAGGAGCAGTGCGACCATCTGAGGAAGGGGAAGATGCCGCTGGCAATTCCAATGACCAGTGCTCGGAGCCAAGTGGGTGCGGGTCCGAATAGTGAGTTAATGCATCCATATCTAGCAAAGGGTCTTTATTATCCATCGAACGGTGAAGGACTTGAGTGACTTTTTTAGTAACTAGCGAGGAAAGATACCAGCTGTGGGCGCAATCTCCGAATTTGGAGTTTGTGTACTTTTTTTTTTCATAAGGGGGATTAATAATTTTGGCGGACTCTGAAAGTGAGAGTGGGCTTTTATACGTTATGGGGAAGTTACGAGGCTGGAGGCAAGACGACGGGGAGTTCTTGATTCGAGAATGAAGACAAGCCGACACGGAATGGGTGATTAGGAGCCAGCTGGCTTGTAAGGAGTGGACTACATCCTGGCTACAACCTATACCGCACCAGCTAGACACATGTGACTTTTATCTTATTACTGTTTTGACTAATTGGATAATAATAATATTTTATGTCTAACATGTGGCTTAATCTATCTAAGCCGGTGGAAAGAGTCAGAGTCAGAGAGGGGAAGAACTCTCAAGTAGCTAGCGTCAGAGGCCATGAGTCCACAGAATGGGTCAAGTCTCTTTCAGTTCACTCCTCCTCCTTTTTAAAAAATCTTGTTTTGTTTGTTTGTTTGTTTTTTTTTAACTATGCTTTCTTTAATCCTTTCTCTGTCCTAAGGATGTAGTAATTCTGATTTAATTTCCCTTCGAATTCCCCATCTCTTCCTTCTATCTCTCAGATAGAAGAAAAAAGGGACAAACCTTAAAAAAAAAAAAAAAGAACAAAAAGGAATCACGAAAATGTCGAGGGAGACAAATGAACCCAAAAAAAAAAAAAAAAAAACAAAGGTACAACAATTATGAATAATATAAGGCGAGTATAATTATGAATAATACTATATTTCAGTTGGTCGCTAAGCAAAAATTAGCTATTTCGCACAAAAAAATAGAAAAAAACTCCGGTGATCTTTTGTTTTTTTTTTTTTTCATTTTGAATAAACATAACTCCATGTTTTTAGCCAAAAAGGATTAAGTTAACGGATAATAATTCATTCAAAATTGTGAGAAAAAGGCAACAACTCTACCTATTGAACCCTATGGTAAAATATATAATTTTGTGAATAATTGCCATATCACATTGATCGACGAGAAGATTTTTTTCACACATCAAAGAGCATTTTTGACTAAAAAAGAAGGTCTATTCCAGAAGTTACCCGGAAAAGAGATACACGTGCCGTGGGGGTGGGGAAACAACTGCCTGCCTGGTATTGCACACAGTTCCCGAAATAAGGTTGACAGTTAATCCAACTGCCTGCCCGCCTGCCAGGCTAGTGTGACACAAAGAGGCGGTCGGTTTTCCCGCGGAAACGCGTGGACCCCGATAGCCTATTGCATTCTGTGGGGCCCAACTAGATTCGTAGTATTATGACCTTTTTCCTATTGGGTCCCACCGATTTCTGATTGTAGTCAATTTGATATATAGATTTTTTAATGTCCAGATACACTGTTGCTGGAAGAAAATAGCGGGGAAACTGGGTCGAATGTTCCTTTTTTTTTTTTTTATTGTCCAGATAAAGTGTTGCTGGAGGAAGATAGTGAGGAAACTGGGTCGACTGGGTCGAATGTTCTTTATTTATTTATTATTATTATTGTCCAGATACACTGTTGCTGGAGGAAGATAGTGAGGAAACTGGGTCGACTGGGTAGAATGTTCTTTTTGTTTTTTTTTTTTTTTTGGTCCAGATAAACTGTTGCTGGAGGAAGATAGTGAGGAAACTGGGTCGATTGTTCGCACATCATTGAAATCAAGTGGACTGCGTATGCATAGAGACAATTATAAAGCCTAGCTC
Organism: Ceriops zippeliana; assembly: GCA_037897445.1. NCBI lineage: Eukaryota > Viridiplantae > Streptophyta > Magnoliopsida > Malpighiales > Rhizophoraceae > Ceriops > Ceriops zippeliana. The sequence continues at coordinate 4,575,827 of JBAPLH010000144.1, forward strand.
CGTGTACATAGAAATGTTTTTCCATCCTTTTCTCGGAATCCAAACACAGTAGCTTAAGGAAAATGTCAACTTAGGTAGAAGAAGTGGGTATAGGGCCACCAATTTTGGGCTTCATTGCTCAGTCGATCCCAATTAAAGACTTAGGCCGAACCCTCGTCGTCGTCACGAAAACACGAGATGCGACTTCTCGTACTCTAAACTTGTAGACTGGGGGCACCGACCAGCCAGGGTATGGTCCAGCAGTTCCATAGTGATCGGCGCGGACCAAGTCAGGCCTCGTGCTTTTTCCCAACGGCGAGGCAATGTCATACCATTATAAAACAATAATTTCTTTCCAGCAATTTTTTTGTTTTTAAAAATAAATATCAAAGTGTAGAGGTCTGAACGTTTGTTAAGTGTGGCTTTCTCTCTCTTTTATGGATTATCCTAAGCATAAATGCATATTATAAAACACGATTCATAATCATCTTTAAAAGCCACCACATCCAGGGGGATTAGTCCAGAGTACTTCTCTCAATATCCGTGCCGTTGAAGCATTGTCGCAAGCAGAAATCGGGTTTAGATTAGCCTAATACACAGGCTTTTCATTCCGCAAAAGCACAACATATTGTAACATATTTGCCATAACATGAGGGCTGGTGCCTTTTAATATGCACCAACCGGCATTGAGAGTACTACAACTCGCAAATACCTCATATTTATGGTCCAGTAACGATGAATGAAACGTATGTCTACTTCATAAAATGTTGAACGAAAAAATGTTTGCATAATCGCATTATTCCTTCATAAAGTGAAAACACAAAATCTCAATCCTACTTGCTGCCACTGGGATTTATGTCCCCATAATTGATAGTGTAATTTTAATAGGGAATATATATAAAAGGAGAGACAAAGTCCGGCACAAAAAAGAGAAAAAGAAATAAAACTTTTTAAAAAGATTATAAATTGAAATAAATAACATATGTTTAGTTGGTTTAAAAGAAATACTATAAGAGTGTCACCCATAGGCACGAAGCACTTTGGCATTTGACATGTGATATATAGTAAATTATTACATTCATTAATTATATATTTTTTTATCAATTAAAAATTGATAATAATTGTATCTATACAGATAGTTTTTTCTTACTAGTTATATATATATCTATACAGAAATATGTTTGTCCAAAATTATTATATTTTGTTCAAATAATTAATGGAGTTATGATAATTATATATATATATGGAAAATTATAATATAAAATAATTATATCTCTAAATAATTATGTCCCTAAGGTATTTATACAATTATACATAATTAACTTAAATTCTATAAGATGATCTATATTAATTCTATTTTATTGTAGAAAAATATAATATAGAACCAATAATATTACCATACACAAATTTTTTATTGTGTTGATTTTACAATTGCACAAGTGTAATTAAGAGTTTCATTTTAACTTAAAAGAATTTACATTAACTTTTTTTTATATAATAATTAGAGTACAAAATTTATCTCAAAATTAGTGATATTAGTAAGCAACTTGAAGTAGTTTTGCAGATTTCAAATTTTAAATTTATAAATTTCTATTTCAATAATAATTGGGTTCAATACATGGTATGACAGAACCGCAAAGCAATCCCACGTCAGATTGTCTATACCACCACCTTTGCACCTTTATCTGCAATCCTCGTGAGAAAAATAAAAAGGTCAGTCTTGCGCCATTTTAAGCAAGAGGTTTTTCCTTTTCCTTTTTTATTTTTCATGTATTAAAAAAAAAAGGCAGAAATAGTATTTTATAGTAATGTTAAAAAAGATGCCGTTTTGCTAAAGAAGTAGACTCTGGAGATTTATGTTTAACCTATTGAATACATTCAGAAAATCATAAATCCATGGCTAATCGAGACATTGTGCGTGTGTAAGCAAGTGAAGGTTGGAGATTTTCTCAACTTAAAGCGTCAAAGGACTTCAAGGACGGGGTGGAGCTACGCCGTGTGACAACAACAATCTTATATCAAGCTGGAATTGAAAGGTCTCCCTTGTGGCTTTTAATTATACAGTTAACGGGATAGCAGCAAAGTAACCTCACTAATTATCTATCTATATAGATCAAAACCGTTCAACACCAACCAGAATTGCAAAGACGAGATGCAAAAAGAAAGAAAGGAAGAAAAAAATAATAAAAAAAAGTATACATTATTGTAATTGAAGTCGATACGAATTAAGGTTTTAATGTCGAACATTTCGAATTTCCTCGAGAATCATCCGACGGCACGAGTTCATCCTGACACGACTCCATACTAAAAGTACTGGCGCCAGACGAAGAGCCCTCAGTTTCAGACTGACCCGCCTTAAAGTTCTCTCTCGTTTCTGGCTTAGCCGACGTGGCGGTAGTGGACGATGAAGCGCCCGCGGTTTCGAGTCGACCGGCCTCAACGTATGGTGGGCTTTTTTTTTTTTTTTTTTTTTTTTGTCTCACGTTATATTGCCGGGGAACGTTGAGGCAAGAATGGTGTACGAAAATATGGACGCCGGGAAGTTTAAGGCGGTGTCAGGACCTTTAAGAGCGAGAGTTGCCGTTTCAAAAAGAGTATTACTAAATATAACAAACAAATTTATTACATTTATCCTAAAATATTATTTTTTATTTAAATAAATAATTTTTAATTATAATAAAATGAAAAAATTATCATGATATTTAGTATTATTAGAGGCGTACGTATCGCACCATACAAGTGCAGCCTTGCGTGGCTCTCGAATCTCAGACACTCATTCCCATTCCGGCTCCGATTACCTCTGTAACTGGGGTGCCTCCTACTGATAGCGGGACCCGGAGACGACCCTGCACACGGGAACATAATGGGTCTGGCTGACCAGTTTGTGACGTGGAATGTGGTGATTGCTCATCGGGGAGCAATGGAGGGTGGAGGATCAACTGGATTAATAGATGGATTTGTCGGCGGTTGGTCTGATTGGGGCTCATTAGCAATAGGATTTGCCATATATAAAACGCAAAAACACCTAAATTGGAAAAACGTGGCGTGCACAGATAAAACTAAAACAATGGAATTAGACATAACATGACCGAATGTGTCAGGATTTCGTTTGGTACATCTTGCAAGGAGAGGCGAGCCAATGGACCAAAGCACGGGGAATTCGCAGACCTTTCTTTCGATAACTCAACCCCTTCATATTTTTGGTGTTTTGATACCGTTGAAGGGACTCTAAAAGTTGAAGGATTATGGTGGGCACAAGTATTAACCACGAGCTTAGCTTTGATTAACCCTAAATTAGCTGGTTAACAATTTGACTTGTATGAAAATGTCTTCATCTTGGTGATCACAAAACATTCAATCTTGGTGACCACAGGACATTCAATCTTGGTGATCACAAAGCATTGATCTTGGTCAACAGCTCAGCTTGTGCTCGTGGAATTCTTCAAATGCATTTGTCCCATTTCTCACAGGCTTGTAAAAAGTTGACCCAGAGCTTTGTTGACAGTGAATTGACATAATTATCCTCGTATAGTCCCAACGAGCAATGTGAACAAATGCAGTTGGTTATGTTAAACAAATTACAAGAACAAAGAAAAGGCAAAAATGAAAGGAAAACAGAAAAACCAAATTTTCTGAAAAAAGGAAAACTAAATTTTCTTGAAAAGTCATCCTCATTTACAAACTTTGGTTACACAAGGAAAATGAATATTTATTTTCTTTGATTATGTGAATAATAATAATAATAGGATGTAACATTTTTGTTTGCGTCTTTTTCTTACATATGTGATTGCCCAGTCCTAATTTAATAGCGGAATATTTCTTTTTGACTTTTTTTTTTAAATGTATATTTCGTTTATTTCGAGCCGTTAAAGCTAGTCGGGTTATCTCTTCCCTTGGTCAGGAGCACATAGAGCCCGCCAAGCTTTCACAACTCTTCAAGACTTTCATCCATGGAAACCCTCCAAAAATTGGCATTTCCTCTCTTCTCCAAGTACCCAAATATTCTCTCAACCAAACCCACCAAAGCCTTAAAGGTTTCAATCCAACCTCCACCACAAGACTTTGATTTCAGGACTCAGATATTGCAAGAATCCAGGACGGCAATTGCCAAAACTTGCCCTGGATTGCTTGACCTGGCTGATATTGGTAGCTTAGTACTCATCGAGAAGCGCAAATTCAGTCCGGTGCCGGCCTGGAGGACAGAGTTTGTTGAACCGGAAGCTATATGGTTAATTGGGACGACTCACATTTCGAGCCAATCTGCTGCAGAGGTGGAGCGCGTGGTGCGGGCTGTGAAGCCTGATAATGTGGTAGTTGAACTCTGCAGAAGCAGGCAAGCTTTATGCGGTTCTAATTTGATTTTGTTTAGCAAATTATTAGATCCATGGATATTTCCGGTAGAATTGCAGTAAATGAATGAATCCGTTATATAAAGTTTTGTTCTTGGTGAACCTCCTTAGCATTACTTACTGCAGAGTTCGCTAGCAGGGCTGGGATTATGTACGCTTGTGATAAAAGTGAGCTTAGCCAAGGATTACGGTCCAGTATGTTCTCTTTAAGTGGGACTGGATTTTTCGGTGCTGTTGGTCGTAGTATAGAGTTGGGTAAGCACTAAGCAAGCAAAAAGCACTAATTTCCTGTGTCCTGTTGGCCAATGACTGTAATCTAAGTTATGTGAATTACAGGTGGTCAAACAGCTCTGGCCATTCGGCTACTTTTGGCACTTTTCTCATCAAAAATTGCTTCTGATGCCAATCGCCCATTGGGGGATGAGGTAGTTGTCATCAAATAAGTTGATGTCCTGAAAAACCATAACGGCATTCTGCAATCCTGGTATCATATGATGGTCAAATTTCATTGAACTTGCAGTTCCGTGCAGCTCGAAAAGTATCTGAAGAACTTGGTGCCCAAATTGTATTAGGAGATCGGCCAATTGAAATAACAGTATGCACATTTTGATTCATGAGCTTGAGCTTTGCCATTTATTTGCTTAGTCCTAGGAGAGCTTCTTTTGGAGGGTGGAAATTCACCTGTGAAATCTATTGTCCTTGAAGCTTGAAAGGGCTTGGAGCTCGCTAAAATGGAGGGAGAAGCTTACTCTAGTGAGTTCAGTTGTTCGTGGGATTGCAACATCTCATGATATATCTAGCAATAATAGCAGGGTTAGTCTATAAACATAACCTTTGCTCCTTTTGATTTGGATTTGTTTCGTTTGCATCTCTGTAAAATAATGTAAGGACAAAATCTTGGAGACACTATGAGAAAATGAAGGACAAAAGTCGCGGTAAAAGTTATAAATTATGAGAGAGAATAATTTCTGTGTGTATTAAGATGTAAGAAATTATAATTCTGTATACGGAGAAAGATATAAAAAATAAAAAGGAGTGTAAATATTAATGAGATATTTATTAAATTATATTAATAAAAATTCATACATATTAGTAGTAAAATTATAATATATATGTATAATAACTGCGAATTTTATACAAGATTATTTATTAAAATTAGATAATATTATATTCAAATTTATAAAATGATGATGTTGAGAAAAATTTATAAAATTCTAGCACTTGATCATTGTTTAATATATTGATTTTGCTCCCCTTCCTGCTTAGCGATTGGCTTTCGTGCAAGGCAATGCACAACGATTAACGTGCAGATTAAACATTGTCCGGGTCATTCTCATGTTTCTGTTTTCCTCTGTAGGCATCCGGTACACATGATGGCACCTTTCAGCTCTATGACCAACTAAGCTTGTCATACCCATCACTCCTTCGGCCTCTAATTCAAGAACGAGACACTGTATGTATTCTTCCGCCATCTTAAAACTTGACGATAAACTCATAAGCTCAGTTATTTATGCATTCTTTGAATGTTTGTTGATTATATAGTACCTTGCGTGGTCTCTGAAAAGGAGTAAAGCAGTGAATAACAGCAAAAGAGTGGTGGGGGTGATTGGAAAAGGTCACATGAATGGCGTAATAAATGCACTGGTATCAGATCAGGGAAACTTGAGGTTTCAGGACCTTGTGGGAAAGAGACCTGGTGATGGGTCTAATGGCAGAGTTGATACCCTTCTCAAGAGCCTGCTCAGAGACACTGTGATTGGAATTATACTGTGGGAACTGTATGAACGGATAGAAGGTACAACATGGTAATGCAACTAGTGCTGGGATCGCAAAATCAGAAAAGTTTTATTTGTCTAACATCCATACAAAGCCCCAAACATTCCTCTTGTTGATTAATGACAAATATTATTGATGAAGAATGGATGCCCCAAGGCTTCAAGCAACGTAATATCGATCTCGTGTCAAAGTGGGTCTTGGGTTAGGTACGTAAATTTTTGTTTTGGATAGTCGTTATGTACAAATCGATTTCTATAAAATGAAACAATAATCGTTAGCCGCACTATGGCAGACAATGATGTAGCTCTCATTGTAATCGCATGTCCGTTATGATGATTTCTTCCCACTGTGAAGAATCCAATAATCAAAGGAATGTTTGGGGGGGGGGGGGGGGGGGGACTGTGATGGGGAAAAGGGGAAATAGACGGAAAGAAGGAAATGAGTCCATGTCATTTCATTAATGACCTAGAAGCCAATTTTCCTGAAATGAATACCTGTCTGTTAACCTTAATAAATGCCAAGCGCTTTTAGACAACCAACTTAAAAGCAACAAACTAAATTGCGAGAATATCCGCAGCCACTCAAATCTCCTCACGGTGGCCTCTGACTTGAATGTGGAGAGAGATCACGTGACCTCATTAGTGCTTCTACTTTATGGGGTTTTTTTTTAATATTTAAAACAAACAACTATAATAAAGCAATAAACTAGTGTCTGCAAATGGAATCTTCCATGCGAAAGGTTAATTAGTAGGCAATACTGTCATGGGTATCATAAATCGGTGTTCTGACACGCATATCAGCAGCCTAACCGGGGGGTGGGGGTGCAAAATCCATCAATATTATGTCATATTTCAACAATGGGAAGACTTACTTTTTACTCATATCACAATTGGATTAGCACGGGACATAATTGAAGTTAAAATAAATGAAACAAAACAGCGCACTAGGTTATATTATGTTGAATTGAACCGAAGAGTAGAGTTGAAGCTTGAAAGCAATTAAATAAAGTAAACCAGACCAAATATTAAAGCATAAAAATGCCTCAGCATTATGGAGCAGGTTAAGGTATTATACTTTATTAACGTCGGATCTATTCACTTAGCAACAGGTACAGTAGAACCAATGCACTTGTATGATCAAACCACGAAAGGTGTTTTTATTTTGTGGTTTACATTTGGAAGCCTGATACTATCATGCCCAACGAGATAGACGTTCTCTTAAATTTTCCATTCGAAAATTTTAAATTGTATTGCATTAGATTTGGGTAGACAGATTTATGGGTAGGGGGATGTTCAGTCATGTGATGTGATAAACATAGCTTTTTAACATTCCTTATATGTGCCAAGTGCAAAGCTTTAATAAAAAAGCGATAAGGACTCCTTAATGACAAATTAATTTCCATTATCTACATCACAACTGGTGACGAGAGTCAACAAAGAACCGTCATAAATGACACAAACTTTAAGGTAAGGTTGGTCTATCTTTTTTAGGTAATCCAGCATAAAGCCTGCACAACTAGCCCGACAAGTGGCGGAAACCGTTGGCTAAAGCCGAGTTGTTCTGTTGCACGCTTTCTCCCTTCAAACAGTGGCAAAAAGGATGAGTTTCACTCTGCAGTTGGGCAATTGGCTTTATTGTGGTAATATTATACAATTGATAAACTGCATTTACATGTTGAAAGATTGTATTTAGTAAAGATACGTAATCAAAGCCAAAAAAAAAAAAAAAAAGATAAGACGAATCAACTGGTCACTCTCTCCTTTTATTTTATTTTGTTTTATTTTATTTTTATTTTGGCCTTATCTTAATTACAAGTCCAAAAGTCGATATCTCATTATTGCAAAAGAGAAATGAGAAATCTGCTCACTCTTCCACTCTGACAAAGCGAATGGTTTAAATACACACAAACCATTTGAGACATGAAAGCCGTGATTTTATTTTATTTTATTCTAAGTGTGATTAATACGAAAGAGTTGGCCACTTCATTTTTCCAATATCCCTTAGAGAGTAAATTTTGATTATAAAACTACTAAATTATATTGCATGGTTATGATACCCAAGTCAACTCAGAATCATTAAACGTGTAGAAGATCAAGATGTTAAATTTACAGTTGATACGTTATTGTCATTGTCTCTATTATTACATTTTATGTTCGTAACGACGGTTTTAAACTATTTATTTTTAGCAATTTATTGTTATTTTATTCATACAATTATGAGTTCATCTATGCTAGTCAATTAAATTTTCATGCACTTCTTTATCTCTGAGCATTTTTCTAAGCTTTTCCTTCATTGCTGCATGGCTGAAATGTTACTTATTTCACGTTTTCTTGAAACAATTTTGATTTATCTGTTTCAAGAAAAATTAAACCTTGCATATCAAAGTTATTAAGCATGTCCCATTTTACCATACAAATTGCAAGAATATGTTTCATTTCTTGTGCATTGAAATGGAGATATATATTTCATCGACAAAAAATATTGAAACAATCAAACTTGAAAAGAAAAATCCATCATTTATACTTCAACACATTTTTCCATAAGCTGTTCAAAAATTTATAATGCCAATATGCAAGTTCTTAAACATTAACCAACAGGCCACTATAAGTACGGCATGCATGAATTTGAAAAAAAAAAAATATTATTCTGTAGGGAATTCATAAATTTGCTTAAAATGGGTTTAAAAATAAATAAAGCAAAGTGCAACTAATTTTTCCACTAACATCACTAATCAATGTATGTCTGGATAAAGACATTGATTTTCTTAGAGATAGAAAATAATTTCCAATTTCAAACGTCGTGTTTTAAAATTTTTGTTTTCATTATAAAAAGATTTTGAGATCTTCTTAAAGGAGAACTGTTTGCAATTTTGGTAAATCGCATTCAATGTTCTTTTGGCAAAAGATTTTTTACATTAATTAGTGATGATATCAGGTTGACTGTTAAATAGGGTTGATACTCTGTTCTTTGTAGTTTTATCTCTACTACTCCATTAAGAGATTTAAATAATTTTTCTTCAAAAAAAAAAAAAAACAAAGAGAAGGAAGAAAGAATGACAAATTAGGAGAAAAGAATATTGGAATTTGCCATTCCAACATCTGTCTCGCTCTACATAAGCAGTCCAAGACAACCGTTTGCTTTCTTGTCATAGCTTGAGTGGCACAAATTAGCATAAATTTCCCATTCCATTCCTGCAATTTTCGGCAGAAAATGGGTCCTGAGAGGGCTCAGTCCAAGCAACATTTGAAGACCAAAGCCTCTGTTTCGAAGATACATGTCTTGGTCGTGGACGATGATTCTACATCTCTTGCCATTGTGTCGGCAATCCTTAAGAAATGCTGTCAGAAAGGTAAATATATATACATACATACGTTGGAAATATCACTGCTTGCTCACTTTCCTTCTTGCATCATAAAATTTATGGATCTTGTTAGTCAGGTGCATATATTTTCTATTAAATCCGACATTTACATGCAAGTTTCAACCTCTTGACTTATCTGGGGATGTTGATCTTTAAGTTTGATCGTTTGTTTGCCAACATCAAATTCTCTGTTTGTATCATCATACATGTCATGGTTTGCCAATTGGGTTACTGGTCTCAAGAGGATTTGCAAGTTTGCATGCAAGTTATTTCAATTAATCTTTTTTAATTATTTTTTAAAAATGAATAATTGATCCTTTCGAGATCTACACCACTTCTAATTTATTTTCATGAACAAATGATAGTTTCTTTCTTTCCTTTTATTTTTTGTTTTTGGATAAGTCAACAAATGATAGTTTGTATACTGAAAATTTAAAGTGGAAGGGTTCGAATGTTGGAGGGACGCAACGGTTCGTTCTTTTTCTTTTTTTTTTTTTTTTGGTCAGAACGCTTCGCCCTTTTTCTTTTAATGGCCACAAAATTCTGTCCTTATACTACCATGCATTATACAAATTAGCACAAAGACTTTTCAACTAGTTTCGCCACGCGCTCCCCCTTTTTCTTTAATATCCTCCTCCTTTTTCTTTTTCTTTTTTTTTTTTTTTTGGTTGGGATGCTCCTTTCTAGGAAGAAATTTTGGTTATTGTTACTTAAAAGTTTCATATTAATTTCTTGAAACTTTGAATTAATTTCCAATTCATATTTGCTTGGTTGTGATATGGCGCACTCTTTAAATAATTTTCTCCATGCAAGATTTTGCTTTCTGGATTAATTACTCTAGTTGGATATTACCATTTGAGGTTAATGTTCCCTAGATTTAGTTTTGGTTTTATGTTTCTTGTTTATGGGTACAAAATTTAATCTAATAATAAAATTATTCCTGCGGTTTGCTCATGTTTTCTTTTCCCCAAGTATACGATTGTCTAGCCCAAGAGGAAAACTTTAGACTACTGTTGATGAATTCTTTTTTTTTTTTGGGGGGGGGGGGAGTGTTGGGGGGAAGACTGATGGTGCATCATGTTCAAGTTTAAAATGGAGAAAACTAGCAGAAAAAACAATAAGGGATCCCATATTTATAAGGGCAATAGGTCGGAATTATATATGTTCTTTAGAATATTTTTAACTGACTCTCAATAAATAATATTATGTTAGTTCTTCACTGAACTTGGGTTTTCATAATCCTTTGCTTTCAATTTGAATTAAACAGAAAAGAATTTGATCTTTTCTCTTTTTTTGGTGGCCCTATCTAGTTCTGCTTTCCTCACTGTTGTGGTTATTATGATGTGTTATTCTTTGCCAAAATAAGATCTGTTTATGACCCTGATGTTTTGTTTTTTGGAACCATTGAAAAAAAAAATTATCGAGCACTATATATATATATATATATATATATATCTCGCTCTCAAAGCTACAATTTGTTTTTCTTTTCTTTTTTATTATTATTATTTGTGAAAATACAATCTAAACATGTTTCCCAAAATCAGACTACGCATCGCATGGACAATATACAATTTTTTATCATACCTGTGTCGGAGCCAAAATTTTATCTTATTATTATTATTATTTTGGGTTGACAAATGAGAGTTAGGCAGACTACTTGTATCCCTAGTAATGTGGTTACCGCATATATCAATAGGGTTAACTTTACCATTTGTGGCCAAACTGAGAGTTAGCTAGACCAAGCATATTCCTGATAAGAAACCGTCGTAATCATGATAAAAATTCCTTCAAATGAGACATAAGATGTAGACATATCATTAACCTGGTTAGACTACATTACTTGCATTTGAACTCCCAAGTTATTAAGATTACTCGTGAAATCACTCTTGCACATACTTCTTTCACCTAACAGATTACTATTGTTTTTTTTTTGTAGTGCTCATTCGAACCTTAAACCAACCCCCCGAAGCGCCCCAAATGGAATGATTCCGTTTATAATCACTCTTTAATAGCCAAAATAAATGCAGTCACTTATACTTAATGCCTCCTTTATTTTCCTTCCATTTTAGCAGTCTGGCACACCTTAAATAATGTGAGGAATATGTAGTCCACCGAATATATGTCATTGCAATTAAAGCTATTCCCAAAGTACAAATAGCAGTTGTTGACCCTTTTACCATATTACCCTTTACGTTCTGCAGATTTATGTCTTCTTGCATAAATAACAGTTGTTAGGACTTACCAAATACTGCCTTGGTCTTGCATTCGCAGATTCAATCTTTGAGCTCTCGGTTGTCACGGTAAAGAGCCCACTTGACGCTTTATCAACGCTCCGATTGCAGCAAGAAGTATTTGATATCGTTGTCACCGACCTCCACATGCCTGAGATGAATGGAATTGAACTGCAGAAACATGTCAATGAAGACTTTAAGCTTCCTGTAGTCAGTAAGTAACCCTATGCGTCTAATGATATATCCATTAAATTCTGGTGTCGATTAAATTTCGTTCCTCCAATGGATACATGGCATTAATTACTTCACTATTATGGATTTGTACGCAATCTATCACACTAAGTTTTATCTCTAGCAATAGTTTAATTTTGGAGTTTTGTTACGTAATTTACATAATTTCGCACATTAAATAACCATTCAATTTAAAAACTTAATAGGCAACGTTAAAAATGATTCGTATGAATTCGTGTGTCATTATCTCATTTTCATATTTACTTGAATTCGCACGTCTTTACCTAACTTACATATTTCCGTATATGCATTAAATTATATTACTTTATATGTATAGAATTCAAAATAATTTATTATATATGATAAGATGGAGTGAATAAATTTTACCTTTTTTTTTTTTTTAATGAAGAGCCTTTTTTTTGTTTTTTGTTTTCTAATTTATTACCATGTCTCTTCCATTGTTGTTGCAGTAATGTCCTCCGATGACAAAGAAAGCACCATATCAGAGAGTTTAGAGAGTGGAGCTGCAGGTTATATAGTGAAACCAGCCAAAGCGGATGATCTCAAGAACGTTTGGCAGCACGCCGTCACGGCTAAGAAAGGTAAATCCATTGCTATTAGGGAAATCGTTGAAAGGGGTTCATCCTCATCTTCTCATGACGAGGACGTGGATTCTTCATCGTCCGTCAACGATGGAGAATCTGGTCGAAAGGATTCCAAAAAGAAGAAGAAAAGGAAGACGAGGGCAGTGGGAGATGAAGAAGAGAATCGTCCGGCCGCTCCCAGGAAGGCTAAGGTGGTGTGGACAGATGCCCTTCACAATCGGTTCCTGCATGCTTTACACCATTTGGGCCTGGAGAGTAAGCAAACTTCAATCTTGCTCGTGATTCATTATTTGCTCCTTTTGTAAAAACCCAATTATATCCTAGGTTTCAATCGAGTTGCTGTTTCGTTCTTTATGATGGTTTCGTTTCTGTGTTTGATGCACATGCAGGGGCTGTTCCGAAGAAGATTCTTGCATTTATGAACGTGCCTGGACTAACCAGAGAAAATATTGCCAGCCATTTGCAGGTTTGCTCGCGAAATTATGTTTCCCTCTTTAAGAATAGGAAAACAAGTGTTTGTGTGTGTGCGCGAGCACGCGCTTTTTGTTTTTTTGTTTTTCTTTTCTCAAAAAAATGGTAAGACTATTTTGTATAGAGCATTTACTCTTCATCACTGAAGAAACATTGAGCTGTACTTTCCAATACAAAATTCAAGTGCGAGTTCTCATATCTCGGCCTTGTAGACGATCTTCGTTTTGGTACATGAGAATTAAACCCCATGCTCTGTGAAAATTTGAGAAACCGAGATTTGAGTCCGCAACCTGACCTCAAAAGTTTTACCCTTGTAGCAAACAATTCTGATTAATTTCATAGGTGACATTTTCAAATTATATGCCATGAATTTAGCTTAAATTAATCTTTTGCTTCAGTTTTAAATTTTGCTATGAATAAGTGACTTGTAAGTATGAAAGGAGTCATAAACGCAAAGATAAAACAATTATAAACCGAATTGATTTGAATCTTGACTTGATGAGAGCAGTCCTCAATCTATTTTTGTTTCAATAATTCTTATTATCTTGTTCATAAATGTGCCCATTCTCTCTGTTCGACTTCCCAAGCCGCTTGCGACCTAGGAGAATTTGTAACAATTTAAGACAATTTTTAGTAAGAAATTTACTTTTTGTGTAACATAAAATGCGGGACGGTAGAGGTAAGTTCAGCGCCTACACTTGTGGATGTTGCGGTTATATGTGTTTTTGCATTGCCTTGGAACTTTCATCAATTTTAGGAGGTTTCTTAATTCTAACAGTTACATATATTGGATCGAAGCATTCTTCCATTCACAATTTCCTGAATCTCTCACTCTCTCTCTCTCTCTCTCTCTCTCTCTCTCTCTCACACACACACACACACACACACACACACTCAAGGGCGCATGCACCTGCATCTACACACCAATTGTTATATTTGAATGGAATATGATACATGAAAAGTGCTCACATTTCAGCTAGTGGCTTAGAATTTATAAGAATTTTTGTCTGAACAATGCTACCTTTATGAAAAAAAAAAAAATCATTCAGATATTGTTATGAGTAATGAAATCACATCACCTTACACTCTTTTGCGAAATTCGTCTTTGTAATTACATGTTAAGATTCGTTAGGTGCCATATATGTTCGTAAGATTTGTTCGTATGTAGAGTATTGTTCTTTCGATTGATGTGGGTGTTTGTTTGCAATGTCTTAAAGAGGTCAGATATTGCCCTTTGAATACAATAAAGAAGGGTGATTTTTCAGGAAATAGCATAACCTGATTTGATTCCATGCATAGTTTCTTTTCGATCATTCTAATTCCCTTGATATCACCATGTATATGCAGAAGTATCGCATCTTCCTGCAACGGGTGACTGACAAAAGAGCTAGTACATCAAATAGCAACTTTTCCAAAAAGAGGTCAGTCTTTGCATCCGGCGAAGCAAATTTCATGCTCAACAATTTGCAGCAGAAAATGAGAACATCAATCCAATCAGGAGTTGGAGGAAATGCTATCTCATCAGTTCTTAGAAGCTCAAGGTTCAGCTCTCCGAGGCTTCCTATTCATGCAGCTTTACTCACCAATTCTGCCTTGCAAGGTCGACATGTAAAAACTTCTCGTTCATTTGGCAATCCGGCCAGAGTACAGCCACCAATGTTTGGTGAGGCAGTCAATCCTCCTCACCACGAAAATAGCACGAGGTTAATGGGAATGACATCCAATAGCAGTATGACAAATTTGCCATTGTCACAAGGACTTATGGCCCATAGACTCAGCGATACTGCGATAAGCGGCCTGGCAAATGTTGGTCCAACTCCAATGCAAATGGACGCCCCATTCCAGAATAAACTTGGCTTAGGTATTCGGAATACGGCAACTATCAATAGTTCTTATTCCTGCCCCATCAACAACAGTAATACAGGAATTAGAATGACTGGTTATGGAGGGCTCACTGAACCGGGGCAAAATGTATTCAATGCGGGTGAAGCATCAAGTGGTTGCAATAATGTTCAAGGCCTCGTGAATTGGAATTCATACGACAACATGAATGTCGCACCAATGGGGAATGGCTCACTTGGTTTTTCGGCTGACTCAGGGAATCCTACTACTGGTTTTGCCAGTGCAACTACAGGCCAATTCCCACCAGGTTTCGCTCCTGTCAATCAACAGAATATTTTAATGCTGCCACCATTATCATTGCTGCAACTTGGGCTTGTTGGGCAAGGTCCAACGCTGCCACAACTATCACAGCAGCAACACGAGCTTGGGAACCCTGGAGAAATTATCCAAAATGAAAACACACTAAATGACAGTCATACATTTGACGACATTTCTAATTTGCGGCGGTTTGGTGAAGGTGACCTTGGACTTGGTGATAGTACTTTGAAGCCCACCAGCCACTTGACTCCTTACCAGGTGCACAGACAGAAACTGCTAAAAAAAATTATTTTCTTCTCATTTTTCCCAAACTAAACAATTTGTGCTTCTATTCATATGTAAAAATTCATTGTTGCTTCATGATCAATTGTTAGTCTTAATTTCTCCAGCAACAAGGTGGAGCAGCGCTCTTAAATGACAAGTTTCTAGGAAGCTCATATTACGCCGAAGGAAACACTTCTTCTATGAATGGACTCACGAATCCTGAGCATTCTAGCTCATATGTTGCTGGAGCAAAAGCTCCATGCAATCAACAATCTTCTGGCGAGGCATGTTTATTCCTCAATTTATCTAGCAGCCTAATTAATGACTACATATTGATACTTGCCTATTTTTAATAAGTATCAAATTAACGTAATCCCGGAATTGTCACTACCTGCAGCTTCAAGATGGAGGAGTGGAGAACTTTGTGCTCAGTGACATTTCAGTGGATGACTATAATCCTACCATCAATCAGGTATGTCCATTTTTCTGTTCCTGAGCTCCTAGCCCTAACATTGGGGTCCATCATCATAACATAATACATGCCTTGTTCTGCATTATGATCGAAATGGGTTTCTCCTAATTTATGTGCTACTCGTCTGTGTAGCAACAAAGAGGTGGAACGTTGCCTGATTCTGAGGCCAGTGGCACGTTTCCGGCCAACAATGCTCTATCAGAGAATCAGGTACGCCAATATATCTACCTTAATCTTTTGTGAATGGACAAAAGACATATCTGCGTGCATGTCCTTGGCTTTAAATTCTTGGAAACTCTCATCAAAATTTTCTTAATTATTTAATAATTTGCAGATTTGGACGGACGAATTCCTGGATTCCTTTTTCGAAATTGAGCCCTAGCACCGAGGAGATGACCAGCAATCCAGTCATGGACACACTTTTATGTGTAGTATGAGATGGCTTGGTTGTTGTATACCGGAAAGGACTTGGTCTTTTCTTTAATTGGATTGGAACTTGCAGTTTATGAATGAAGAAATGCATCCGTCCTCAAGTTCACAGCCACAGTGGTTTGAACTGGATATCCTAATTTGAAAATCTCTAAATTTTGTGGCGTTATGAAGCTTTTGAACTTGATTTTAAAGGCAGATTTATGGGGAAATAAATTATTTCTCTATCTCTCTGCTTTTTTTTTTTGTCGGGTTGGGATTCAAAGAATCTCAACATTATGAGCTCCAATGCAGACAATCTTTATGATTGCAAAGGTTTGAGTCAAATTTCATGTTCTTTCAACTAGACATGGAAAAGCACAGCCTATTTTTATGGAAGACTGGGTCTGTCACTCTTACAATGCCCTTTTGGCATCTATACCTTTGTGATCTATGCAAGGAGTTCTGAGATAAATGTGTTGTGCACTTCCAAAAAGATATCCGTAAAGTAAAAAATAAGTTTTAAAATATAATTTTTAAATTTATTAACACAAAAGTAAGAGGAAAAAAGTCTATTCAATTTTAATAATATTTGAATTGTAATTTTTTTATAATAAAAATTTAAATAAAGATAACAAGTAACTCTTAGTTCGATTTACACATATAATAATTTACGTTCTTACAATGCATTTTTCTTTTCCATGCCTTAGCTGAGCGTGGTTCACGTTCTATGTGCCAAACGCGTCCTGGAAGGATAGACGTAGTACTTGCCTGCTTTGTCTATCTTGTTAGTTGTCACACTTTAGGATATCTGGTTCTTTGATCATGTAATCTACGACTTCAGATTTTTAATTGTGGAGTATTTGGAGATCTCCTGAAAAAGTTTTTTTTCTTTTTTTTTTTTGGCTATGTCTTTCATTTTCTTTTTATTATTCTATTTCTTTTTCTTATTTTAATCCATCATGCCAAACCTTGACCCCCTAAAAAAGAAAAGGCAGCCCACGTCACTTTAGTTAAATATATAGAGCGAGCAAGGACCCATGTATGGTAATTTTGAATAATTAAATTCCATTTATTCTGACTGTGAAAGCTACATGGCTATTTACACGAGTGTGATTTGGCTTCTTCCTTGACCATCCAGCAACTTCTGGAACGTGTACGAGCAGTAGCAGCGGATTCTTTGTATTACGAGGCAAGATGCAGACAGAATTCACGACGCTCTTTATGGCTGTTTTGCTGTCATTCCTCTGCCGCATCAACAAATGCAAAGCCTAGAGACCTAGCTAGTCAAAACCCGAGCCGAGATTGCTGTCCTCGCCTCTCAACCACAAGAACTTCCGATTTCAACAAGATGAAGAAGCATCTGAAAAAAGTTTTCAACAATTCCTTGTATGGGAAATTTGCAATTGTCCCTCGTCTTTCCACAAAACAAGGGTTTCTGTAGAGTTACTCGAAAACAAGAACACAAGTTGGTCATTAAGTTTTTTTTTTTTTTTACCTTTTTTTTTTGGTCTTTTTATCTTTTCTTCATAGGAATTCTGTTTTTTTTTTCTCTCTCTCTCTCTCTCTCTCTCTCTCTCCCCTCTTCATGGAGTGCATTCTTGGATTTAGAAGGAAGGTTCCTTCTTATATTAATTTAATCACAGAGTTATACTGTACAGGAATAGAACTGGTTCAGTCATTCTCATGGTTCAATTGAGCCTGTACAGCGATTTATTTATTTATTTGGTCTCTCTCTTTTTCTATTTATTTGGATTTGGAACTTATGCCGAAAGAGTTGTTGGATTGGGGTCTTGTTTATTAATTAATGGGTCAGTTTTCCTAATTTTCACCTTTGCATTTCTACATGTCTGTTTCATGGCCTCGGGAACTTGCCCTGCTAGACCCCCCCCACCCCATCAACAGGCGAAGTCTGTTGTTTCAGGACGTGTTTCGGCCTAAAATCAATAAAAGACATGGGGTGACTTGCTTTTTGCATGTGTGGAGCCCAAAATGCCGTGTACCCTGTGATTTAGCCTCATCTAAGATCCAAATGCTCGGCCACGTCTCCTTTTTCTTCAATTGACTCAATCTGGGCCAGGCCTATCAAAAGAATACGTGCCCATCATGCCCGTGTCGGCCCAAATGTCCAGCACATCGTTTGCTTAAAAAATAATGTTAAATATTATAATAAAATTGTACTAATTTAATATTATGAAATATTATTATTTTAATAATAAATTATCAATTTTTTTAATGTAATATTCAATGTTATTCACGCCTAAATTTTATTATTTCCAGCTACATGGGGTTGGTCAGTCCGCCCAAAGTGAATTATATATTTTTAAATTGAAAAACAATTTTTCGTGTGACTAATAATTCGATGGGAAAATGCCGGGGACTCATCCGGTAAAAATTAAAACGGCGTCATCATCTTTCCATTCATCAGATTCAGGCGGGCGTTGGGTAAGGAGTGTAGCCCGACTCTTTCTTTCGGAGTTGAGGGTTCTTCGCTGGGGGCGTAGGCCGGGGTGGGGGGGGGGAAGCTTTTGCACCCTCGCCTCGCTTGCGGCCTTGCGAGAACACAGAATATCTTCTCTCAACAGGTACATCCATCTGTTTTGCCGTTTCTCTTTCGTGTGTGTTTGGCTTTAGAGAAACAACGAGAAAAGACTTTTGTTTTCCTTTTCTCGTGGTTTCTCGGCAACTGGGCTGAAATTTTTCTCTGATCTGCAACTTTGGTCGTTGGAATACCGTAGATCTGGTTGCCTTTTTGTCCAGATCCGTTTTTGCGATTCTGTTGTAAGGCTGTGAAATTGCATTTTCTTTCTCTTTTAGGGAATTAGCGCTGCATTTTATGTTTTTTTTTTTTTAAATGTATTTGTCGAAGAAAGTTTTCTTATGGATTGTTGCCGATCATTTAAACGTTTTCTTGATTCGTTTGCTGAATTTTCTAAGTCGAATATTTTAGTGTTCCTCGAAATACTGTGAAGATCTGGTATGCTGTGAAACAATGCTTCTCTAGTTGCCTGTGGGGTTCGTTATCTTGATTAGACATCAGTGGGTTTAGTGATTTGCCTGTCTTCATAATTTGACTTTAATTGATGAGTGCACTTTCGTGTATTATTTACATTCTGTGAATGAACGTGCTTCACGCAAAATGAAGCCCATCTTCTGTGGAAACTGTGAGTACAATGCATGGCAGCCTGAGCTGGAGTGGCTCTTTAGGTGTTATGGCAGGTTTGAAAGAGTCAATATGAAGCCTGGTAAGTTTCTTCCTCACTGCCATGTGGCTTCAGTTTTCTTATTATTGTTGTATTGCTGTGAGAAAGGTATTCTTGCTTATCACGGGGCCCTTGGTTATGCAATCGTGATTTTGAAAGTGAAGGTGCTAAGTTATGAATGTTCTGTTAGAGAATTATAGGTTTATTCATCATTAAACTAACCAAACCATTGCTGTGGATCCAAGTTGTTTTCAAGTTATGAAAAGCTTTCAGCAAATTTATGCTGGGAAACAAACTGGACAATGTTTTTTCCTTTCATTACATCAAGAACTTTATTTGAGGTACGGTTACATTTGTTTCAAAATTGTTATGGTAAGCAGATGCCATGATAGTAGTGACCATGGCACTTTGCCAGACCTAGGTTCAGCTGGTAAGGAAAAGGCATGTTGATGCAAATTGAGAAATGAAGGAGTTACATGTGCTGTTTTTGGTTTCGCATTTTGTGAATGAGTAGGCTTGTAGAAATCAATGCTACATGTTTAACTGGGCATGATGGCCTGATAACCCTGAGGGAATAATTGATCTCTATATCTATCCCATTAAATTTTTCATACGGGAAAAGTTCTCCTATGTTAATATTTGATTGTGTTCTCTCTTTTATCAAAAATGTGATGTAAAATTCAGTTCACATGCACCATTCTGGAATGATAGCCCCTCCTACATTGACGGAACAATTCATTGAGTCCAGATTACCGTGCTCAGAAGTTATGGTCACTGGTGGTTTAGCAGCATTACTCACATCTGCAGAATGCATCAGCTGCCATGACCTTCCTTTGTTGAGTTACTGGGGGCAGGGGTTCAAAATGTGCTACAGAAATTAACATCTTTTCAAGCATAAACCACCTAATCAACATCTTCTTTGCTGCAGGGTTATCTTGGGGGATTCAACTCTCCCTAGCTAATGGGATGGCTCTGCAGAACTCTGTTTACTGCTTGTGACAAGCTTGCTCTTCTTGTTTTGGAGAAGATTCACTCTAATCTGCAATGGGAGAGCCATGCCAATTTTCCTCAGACACCATTGCCTTTCATTCCTCATGAATTTTGCCCAGCCTTCACCTTTGGACATGTTTCAAGATAGAAATCCTTGCCAACCTCATGGCAGAGACTGCACAATGGATGGAGAGGACACACTATGTTCTTTGCCCCATCATGAGACTTCCACTTTTGGATTCTAAATCCTTGACATCACTTAGTTCCTGACACAAGGTCTGTTGCTGTATTCAAGTATTTGGTTTTGATCACTTTGTAGTGCTGATTGAGGAATGGCATCCTGTATTGAAGAATCCTTTCAGAGGAGTACTCATCTTCATTTTATGAACATCATGAACTGTAGTAATATACTTCACTTAATTTTCTTTCGTACTTCTGTATAGGATTTGCTTTTATCTGTATGGAAGATGAAAGAGATGCAGATGATGCCATTTGTGGTCTTGATCGGATAGAATTTGGTAGGAAGGGTTGCAGGCTCTCTGTCAAGTGGACAAAGGTGATTCTGCCATATATTTGCAGATTTTCAATTGCAAGCCACATACTATAATACAGTTGGTCCAAATTGTTCCTCTTTTGGTATTTTAGATTACTAAAGTAGTTTTGATTTCTGTGGATATTCCTAAAGCTATTGTTCCTCTCCTCCCCCCTCTTTTCTTTGATCAACTGATACTATTGTTGTTATATTGTCGCAAGAACGTGGCATAAGAAGGCCTAGTGGTTCATGAAGGTCAGCTAATACAAAGGCCTTCTAAGACTTTGTTTGTTATCAACTTTGAGTCACATCATACAAGGACAAGGGACCTGGAGAGGCACTTTGAACCATATGGGAAGACAGTGAGTGTAAGGATTAGAAGGAATTTTGCATTTGTTCGGTATGAATTACAGGAGGATTCTGTCAATGCTTTGGATGCTACAAATATGAGGTTAGTTTCTCTTTCCATCCTAAGTAACCATCCTCTTTCTTTGTTTCCCACTGTGGCTATGTTCTTTTTTTATTTTCTCCCTCTGATGTCAATCATACAATTCCGCTGACAGTTGTCTATGCTATGGACCCACCTCTGGATTCCAAGTTTTTTGTTGGTTGCAACTGTGTCAATCCGCAACCATTGATTTGTGGTTTTGTTTTCACAAGCAGTAAGCTGCTGGATCGAGTAATATCAGTTGAATATGCTTCCGGTGACGACGATGAAAGATGGGATGGAGACATTCCTGACCAAAGTCGTGATAGATCACCAGATGGGCGATGTTATGATAGGAGAAGCCCAAGTCCTTACAAGAGAGAGAGAAAGCCAAGTTCTTGTAGAAGGGAGTGAGGAAGCCTTGATTATGGTCATGGTCCTAGCTCTTATAAGAGAGAGAGGGCCAGCCCTGTCTATGGATGTTGCAGAAGTCCCAAGTCCTTACAAAAGAGATAGGCCTAGCCCTGTTTATGGTAGGGCATCAAAGCTGTAGTCTTTACAGGAGAGAGAGGGTGGATGATGACCATGTTTGTGGCCACAGCTTTAGTCCTCACCATGAAGAGAGGATCAGCCCTGACAGTGGTCATGGTTCTAATAGTAGTCCTTATCAAAGAGGAATTTATAGTGCTGACAATGGTCGGGGGCCAAATCACAGGTCCTATGGAAAAAAAGAGCCGATGACTCAGACAATGCTTTTGGTTCCAGCTGTAGTCCCTGTGAAAGAGATGGGGTAGCCCAAATGACAGTGGAGCTGAGAGTCCCATGCATGAGAGATATCACAGGTATGGCTTACGCGGAATGTATTTTGTGCTATTATTCTCTGGCAAGATTCTCTGGTTTTTATATTCTTCTTACCTTCGATACAGTCTATCACCTCCAGAAGATGAATTATACTGAAGATGTTGTGCTTGATAGAAGCGCCTACCTGTCATACTGATTTGTCTTGGCTGGGGAGCCTGTTTGGTCGGAGTCTTTCCCTATGCCAGAATGACCTTGCGCAGAACTAGATCAGAGCTTGTCATCTTCTGATGTTGAATATTTTTAGTGTTACGGTGTTAGTTATGTCCTTCAAATCTGTGCTAAAGTACTGGTGGATATTGCTGTTGGTTTGAAATAGAAATGGATGTGGGGAAACATTAGACATATATAGTTCACCTATTTTTTTCTTTCGAGCCACGTTTGCGGCAAAATGTCTTCTAATATGTGCCAGGTCTTTTGATCTGGCCAATTTCTTTTGAAAATAAATGGCGCGCGCATAGGTTTTAGGAGCCTGTAAGTAAACCTGGTTTTGTAATCATGTTTTGCCTTGTGTTGTAGCCGCAAGAGATGCCATTCTGATCATGCGTATAAACGATGCTGTGATTTTCATTGAGTTGCAGGGCCGAGCCAAGAGAAACTTATTTGAAGTTTTAAATAGGTGACAGGCGGTTAAGGTTTGTTCAAGGATCCGAAAGCTTCTTGCTGCCTAACGGGCAAACATGGTACGAGTTAATTATATATTTGAGGACCAATCTGGTTGCGGGAACAATAGTCTCTTGGCTCACATGAAGAGCCAAGAAATTTAAGAATTATTCAACGCGGAAAGTTTGATTGATAAATGAACAATTTTGGCCTTTCACGAGAGAATCCTCAGACGCCTGTCCGACGCACAATAATTGGTTTTAGCCGCGTCGGCAGGGGGCAAAGGTGGGGAGTAGGGTGAAAAACGAGGGGCAAAAGGGTCCGATGGTTGCCCCGCGTTGCGTTGATGATGGTCTCTAGTTCTACTGGTCGTCGATAATGGCACTAGATACGCATCGTGTTAATGTAAGCTATTTTGTTTTTCAATTTTATAGGCCTCTCTGTGTCGGGTGCTGGCCCACCCAACTACCAATTAGATCGTGTGAGTAAAACTTGTCAAAATAATTTTAACGATCTCTCTATGATAATGTCTGTCTCGTCGTAGGTTGCCCTCAACCCCATGACTCATGAAACGGAGCAACTTAATAGACGCAAATACATCACACGCATGATTTTCAAAAGCAGAAAACACCGCTTCAATTTCTTTTCTTTTCTCTTTCTTTTGTATGGCCCTTACCCCAATGTTACATTCCCACGCACGTTAGGCTCGTGCAGACAATCGCTGGTTCCGACGCTCAGGGTGTCTTTCGCGTCTAAAAAACAAGCGCGTTGGGAACTTTTTTCTCTACATGCTGGCGCAAGTTAGGATATGGTTACTGTTTGATCCGAGGCCCCCCCCCCCCAATGAAAGTACGCCAATCACGAACTGTCACACGGAAGGAAACATTGGGTAAGTTGGGCCCCATGCAGCATTATTGGACTAAGATGTGCTCGTTGTGGGGACACATCAACAGCTGTCAAGATATCAGCGATTAAAGTTGTTGGTCTCCCGTTAGCCGGTACACATCTGTCCAAGTCTCTGAGTTTACGTCATTCTTTAAAATTTTCAGCACCTCCCGTTTTTTTTTTTTTTTTCTCAGTACCTCCCATATTGAAGAGGTACAAAGTGAACGACTGTATAAGAGAAAATAAAAGAATGACCCAAAAAGGAATTATTTTGACAAATCAACGGGGCATGCCTGGTTAGCATACTAGAACGTCCTCGGTCGAAGCGGTAGGCCTCTCTTTCGTAAATTGTAATCAAGAACATGTACAATTGGCATTGCCTTGTTAAGTTATGGGCTGCTTGGCCGAAAGAGATTCCTGGATAGACTAATCTATGAATTAATAACGATATAGAATTATATATGGACCACCCATAGTCGATAGACCTTATTTTCGTGTGTTTTTTGAAAGGTCTACAATTTTGTAACAACCCTAGATTATGTTTACTGAGTGTTTTTTTTTTTTTCTACAATTAATAAGCAACAACCTACGAGGCAGTTGGAGCTAAGCTCCAAAGTGTTGGCTTTAATGGGATTCAATCCCATTCCAAAATCCTGCTAATTGCAAGTCTTGCCAAAAGACGGGCATTTAGGTTTGAGTGATTACTAGTCATGCTAGGCAGGACTAAAATAATAAAAAGTAGAAATAATTTCCTTTATTGTTGATTTGAAGAGATTCATCGGACTTTACATTCGTGGAACTCTGAAGATACTTTGGAACGCTTCAAACATTACCAAAAGAGGCTTTAATTAAGTATGCTGCAATATAATAGTTATAAAGAAAACGGTGATTAACTTCATTGAACCAATCAATGGACAAGTAGCGAGACTTAGAGAACATTGTCAACACATTATCCCCATCTTTTGACATATGCATTTCTTAAAACTCAATCAAAATCATGACCATCGACAAACTTCTGTTGAATTTGCAGCCTATTCTAGAAAATTGAAGTTTGAAAAAGGACCCTAAGGTGAGTCAAGTAACAATCCTTGCAATTATTTTTATTTTTATTTTTGAGACTTGAGGGACGATTTTGAGTATCACTCGAACAAAGGTGGATTAGTATTATAACTGTATATTTGAACTTGTTGGACAGCTTTATCAATATTATTTTTGGTCTGCAAGTGATAAGTTTAGGGTTAACCTATCGCTAGTATCATTGGCGTACGTATTAAAGCTTAGAGAAACCATGTATCTGTTAGTAGAACCAAGTAGCTAGCTAGGCTTCGATTTGTTGCGTAAATTCCTTGTTCTGCCTAGAAGATAACTGGGAAGAGTTAAGGTCACAGCTGCAGAACATTTTATATTTAATGTTGTCCTGGATGTAATCCTTCAAAAGCCAAATGTGGCGGCAGATGTCATATTTTCAATACAATTAATTCTTGGGTGGAAAATATAATAATAATAATTATTTTTTTAATAAACACCTCCGTTTAGATTGCGATATACAGATACAAATTGGCAATCCCGTCATTAAAATTCTTTTTTTTTTTTGTTTTTTTCAATCAGACCGCAGGAAAACCCATTTTGGTTCGTGTCATCCCGTGAAACACGTTTATTTACAAAGCAGACCAATAAAAGGAATTATAAGTTAGGCAATTTCAGTAAGAAGATTTATGTTTTCATATACTATCTCCTGCCACCGTCAAAGTGCAGCTAATATTTCTTTTCTTCGTATAAAGATACACGCCAACCTCATTTCAATTCACTTAACGTGCTTATCAATATTTTAAATAAATAACAAATTTATAAATTTGACACTATAATTCAATTTAAAACTTTAAATAATATATGGATAATTTGTTATTTAATTATTTATTTCTCTCTTTTTCAATACAAAATTCATTAGGTACACAATTCACGTTTAGAATTTCTGACCTTTACAAATAAAATGGACAAAAGTCCTCCCATAAAAGTTGTAAATAGCAATACAATTTTGTACTTACGCTAGATTGAATTTATCCAAAAGCTTATCGCAAACGAACCTGCCATTATGGTCGGTGTTTTTATAATCTCTTTCACTCATGGGTTTGGATTTTTACTTCACGCGAAGGATCTACTGATTGAAGTGTGCATAAATTTCAAAGATCTTTACGGTCTAATTATGTTGCTTTCATCTCGTACACGTCTCGGGAAAGCTAATCACGTTGCTCTTGTTCTTGCTTTCAGATTCAAATTTTCTTTGTAATCATCAATCAAAGGCAATCAATCTCTGTTGTTATCTTTGTAGAAATTGTATCATCTCCATACGTTTGAACTTCTTGTAAATGAAGTATAGAGGATCCCTCACATAGTATTTGTATTCCTTTAAACGAAAGCATAGAATATGGGATTAGTCGTTTCGTTATTGATCCATGCAGCTTATGCTTTTGTTCTTTCCAAACTTGAATGATTGTTGCTATACGTATTTACTTGTCTCCTTTTGGTTTTCTCATCGTTTTTGTTGGTCATCACTTGTTTCGATTGGGATAACTTCCAAAGATCGGTCATCAATTGTTTCGATTGGGATAACTTCCAAAGATCCGATTCCCGTGGTAGATCTATAAGAATCGCCGAAAGCTGAAAGGTGACTTTAGAAGGCAAGACAAAATCATATTCCAAGAGGCTAAGGTCTGCAAAAATTGGTGGGGCCTAAAAAGAGACTTATCACTTTGTAATATTCAATTCAACGAACCGAGTTTCGGGCAACAAATTTTCCTACAGCCGCATCATGAATTTGGAGCTTTTTATACGTGGAGTTACGCAAAATGGCAGAAATGTTTCTCACTCTAAAACTCTCTAGCTGCACGCTTTTGTTAACGAGTCAAAAGGGATTCAAACCACGGTCTACTGCGCTATTCATTACAAGGGGGTCGATGAAAATTCATTGGCCGACCAAAAATGGAGACTAACCCACTCACTGATGTGCAACCACGACTGCCATCCACTTGGCGAAGTGCGGAGCCTTGTTGGTCCAGTGTGTGTAAAACGAAGAATTTTGATGAAATTTCCGTAGAGGAAAACCAAAGCTGACTTTTCTTGTTAAGTTGATCGGAAGGGGACGGCGTGCTCTCTTGGGGTGCGGCCAAATGAATCTTAGAACTGTCCTTTTGTCTTCCTGATCAATACCGAGACCGTGAAATGAACGATTAAATCCCATCCTCTCATTTGCTTTTCCGGCCCGAAACAAAAATCATAACAGAATTTTATTTTATTTTCATATTGTTTGCTTTGCGACTCTATTGAGCATGTGGATTAGGCTTCTTTTTTTTTTTTTTTTGTCTTTTTCAGTAAATAATGAAATGCTTAGACCATTGACTTGTTGTAATGTGAACGTACTGAATTCCCTTTTGAATTAATCCAAGAAGGTAACGATATGTTTATACTAATTCAGCTTATTAGTTGACATAATTATATTTTATAATCATCACGTCTGAGAAATTTAATGAGCCGACCTTAACAAAAAGCAACATTAGCGAGTCGGCTGGAAAAAGAAAAAATTTTTTTGTTGTTTTATTTTCAAGAATAATAGAAAAAAATCTTTAAATAACCTGGTAATACTATATCAGCCGAGAAAACGATAGTAAAAGACGACAACAGGAAGGATGCCGACAATACGAGCTTGAAATTATCACGTGACACACATTTTTTTTTTAATTCAATTTAATGTCGGCTTCAAGAGAAAAAATGTAGAGTCCTCCGGACACGTAAAGAGGGTCAAAACACTCTAATCCCACGGCGGGCACAAATGTACAAAAACATTGACTATGACCAATTCTAAATTAGCTTTAGCATTTTCTTGTGGACTGACACCGTTTATATTGTAAGGCGGGCCAAACAACAGTGAGACTTCGAGTGGGATTGACCGTAAAAGAACTTCTGTGCCGTAATCCCTAATAATTAAGCTGAATTGCCCCAGGTGGTACAAATAATGTCTAAGAAATATGCTACCTAGGCTGCCTTATGTTAAGAGAAGAGGTAGGATTTTGAATTTTTCCTCTTTCATTCCCTTCTCCCAGTATATATACACAACTTTTATTTCAAGACAAAAAAAAAAAAAAAAGAAGAAGAAGAAATCTACCTTGTTAATACAGTATATATGGGCCCTAATGGGCCTCAGGCTTTATTGAGAAAATGGGTCCATTTACAACCTTCCAAAACCAAGATTTGTCCTTTGTTTCCAGGAAAGGGTAGCTTGGATTCCTATAATACTCTTAAACTGAGAACGCTCAAAAAATCATTCTCTCTGGTTTGTTGTAAGGGAACAATTGAGCCATATGTCTGACATTATTTATTGAGTTGAAAATTAAGGATGTTTGTGACGATACTATAACATAATCTAAGTCGGCAGAAATGGATGTACTTCTCCAGTGGCTGTTCCCGCCCTACGCCAGAGACAACAGTGTCCTTAAAAAAGGGGAATGGTTTTTTGTGTTTTTTTTTTTCCGGGGGGGGGGGGGTGTTCTGGCTCCCATGAAACCCCTATAAAACCCCTCACATGCCCAAATCCCCTCCTCAAAAAGCCCCCCTCCCCCCTCTCTCTCTCCCTCTCTCTCTCTCTCTCTCGTCACTTTTCGCTCAATATTCACGCATTCCAAAACCCAATAGCACACCAGCAATGTGCCAGCTAAACTCTTGTCCTCTTTGCTGCCAATGCAATCAAGACCATCCTTACCTTAACTCTATCAAGGACCCCGAGGCCAACCTGCGTGCCCCATTTATCCCTGAAGAGCAAACACGCAAGCCACAGGAACAAATATTGCAGCGACAATCCCAGAAAACAAATGGCACGCACTTCTGTACTGCCATCAAAGAAGCAATATCCATTGCCAAAATAGCATTCCCTATGATACTAACGGGTCTCTTGCTGTACTGCCGATCGATGATCTCCGTGCTCTTCCTCGGCCGCCTTGGCGAGCTACCTCTTGCCGGCGGTTCCCTTGCCGTCGGCTTTGCTAACATAACAGGCTACTCTATCCTCTCAGGCCTCGCCATGGGAATGGAACCCATTTGTGGTCAAGCCTTCGGGGCCAAAACACGGCCTCCTTGGCCTAACATTGCAAAGAACTGTACTTTTTCTGATCTTTACATCAATTCCCATATCATTTCTATGGCTCAACGTGAAGACGATTCTTCTGGTCTGTGGTCAAGATACTGCTATAGCGACAGAAGCTCATTCGTATCTTTTTTACTGTCTTCCCGACCTCTTAGCTCAATCTCTTCTACACCCATTAAGAACATATCTTAGAACTCAGTCCATTACATTACCTCTAACAATATGTGCCAGTCTAGCAATTTTGTTACACATACCCGCAAATTACCTCCTCGTCATACATTTAAATTTAGGAATCAAAGGCGTTGCTTTTGCTGGGGTGTGGACTAACTTCAATCTTGTAGGCTTTTTGATCATTTACATCCTTGTCTCTGGTGTCCACAAAAGGACGTGGGCAGGATTGTCCATGGAATGCTTTAAACAATGGAGATCTCTCTTGAACTTGGCTATTCCAAGCTGCATCTCTGTTTGTCTTGAATGGTGGTGGTATGAGATCATGATCTTGCTATGCGGACTGCTGTTGAACCCAAGGGCCACCGTTGGGTCCATGGGCATTTTGATTCAAACCACTTCACTAATCTACATATTCCCATCTTCCCTTAGCTTCAGCGTATCAACAAGGGTAGGTAATGAATTGGGTGCTAATCAACCAAACAAAGCAAAGGTTGCAGCCATTGTTGGCCTCTCCTGCAGCTTCATACTGGGGTTTTCAGGCCTATCCTTTGCCGTCATGGTCAGGAAGACATGGGCTAGCATGTTCACTCAAGACAAAGAAATTATTGCCTTAACATCACTTGTTCTACCAATAATTGGGCTTTGTGAGCTTGGAAACTGCCCACAAACAACAGGCTGTGGGGTGCTTAGGGGGACAGCTAGGCCAAAAGTTGGAGCAAACATCAACCTTGGTTGCTTTTACCTTGTTGGCATGCCAGTGGCCGTGTGGCTATCATTTTTTGCAGGTTTTGATTTTCAAGGACTGTGGCTAGGCCTCCTGGCTGCACAAGGCTCCTGTGTCCTGACCATGCTTGTGGTCTTGAGTCGCACTGATTGGGAATTTGAAGCCCAGAGGGCTGAACAATTGACCGGAGGGGGTGCCCTCGTCGTTAATACCGACGATGAGCAAGAAGCTGAGGAAAAGAGGCAAACTGAAGCTGAAATCAAGGAAGATTCTTTATATTCATTGGGTGGTTCAGATGAAAATGATGATAATTCACTTGTTTAACTCGTCATTTTTTTCTGTCTTCCTGTTTTTTTTTGTTCTTTTTTTTTTTTGGTTTCTTCTTCCGTCGCATAGCTGTACATAGGGGAACAGGGTGTTTTAGAGGAATGATATTTAGTTTTGTCCTTTTTCCATTGAGCCTGAGGTGAGCAGACCCTGCCTCTGCCAACCTATCGAGGCCCCCCCCCCCCACCCCAAAAAATAAAAGTAAAAACTTATACGTACTAGTATTGCCATTTTTAGTATTCTATTAGAATCGAATTAAATGAAAATCAATTCTCCCTTTTAGCTCATACGAGTGTCTTGAATGCCTCTTTCTTTCCCTTTTTTTTTTTCAAGCCCTGTTTTCGTTGGAGTTGAAGTAAAATTTTCAGGCTAATTAAAGTCTTGCTGCAAAAGCGATTTTCTGATTGGACTGAATTGCGGCGGAAGCAGCGTAGTGAACGATTGTTATACATGGGAAAAAAAAAAATAACACTATAATTTACACATTTTCGTTAAATAAAATGTATGGAAACATAAACCAATTAGGCCATTGTAGTTGGAATTTCAAAGCTCAATGAGAGTTTCACAAAATCGAGTTTTAAATCTAAATATTCACAAAATCTTAATTTTAGTTCCAGTATCATTCTGAAATCGGCAGTACGCGCCATAGTTTGCTTTATCCGATGACTTAAACTCAAGCCTTGTTGCTCTCGAGTCAATTTTTTCTTAATGAATCGCCGAATAATACAGAGCTAATTTTGAGTACGCGCTCAAAAGAAATGGTCAAAGATTAAAACAAACTTCAACACTAGCACTACGTTAGAGGCCCACTTTTCATTCAAAGTAAGAGCAATGACATTTTGACTGGGAATTCTGGAGGTTTCCATCAATAATAAGCATGAATTTCTAAATTTTGTTCCCTATGCCAAGTTAATGCGTTAGCATTTGTGTCATTAAAAGCAAGCAAACACTACTAATGTTAAAATTGGATATAGGATTTGATCTCTCCTCACCCGTCCTAGGCCTGCGTAGCCACTTGAGGTAAACCCAAGGGCTGTTACGTGAGAGCTCAACTACATGAAAACAAGTCTCCTGAAAAGGGAATAGTTTAGATTTTGGATAGCTTATTGTGATAACGTTAGATCTTGGTTTTCCAATTAGAAATGTGACGTAGAAGCTGAAGTTTCTCATGAAACTAAGGGCTTAGCTGTGCGAGTTTCGAAAATATAACAAGAAAAGCACAACGAACATCATTTGTTTTTTCCCTCTCTCATTTTTTTCTTTTTTTTGGTCATTGCTTGGACGTCCTGCCACAGTGCTGTGGCCGGCCACCTAAACGGCCTGCTTCATCTCTCTCTCTCTCTCTCGCCTTTTCCTTTTAATTTTTGTTTCTTTGTTACATACAATTTCCTCACAACTTTCTTAATTGTTATCAATATAAGGGGACAAATATTTAAATTTCCACGTTTGCTTGCAGATTATTCCATTTAAGATGCACAGATGGTGTATCTGAATTCATTTGCCGAACATGAAATAAGGGGATCTTTCCACCTTATGGTGATAATAATTAAAGAACGTTGAATATAGAATATATTCTACCACATGATAGTTCTTTTACTTGCTAATTTCTGATGTTTTCCTTGCTAGTGACTAAGAAGGTCAACAACCTTCGAATGCGAGAATCAACTTTTTATTGAGTTTTTGTGGTTCATGCCCTTTTTTTTTTTTGTTTTTTTTTTTTCATCTTTATATCCGTAGTCAAACATTTAGGGCTTGATTGGGGACACCCCACATACAATGTTTCCCCAGACTCGGTGCACTAAATTCAGTTGGCTGGCTTGTAATACCAACTGATGATTTTCATTAAATATCTTGATCAATGTCAAAGTCAATGCAGGTTGAGCGACTGATGGCATATGGTCTCTGGTTTCGGACCCCATTGACTCCATCTAAGTCGTACTTGTCCATAAGCCTTCATAACCTCATTACAAAGAAGATTGTGGCGTATTTCTTTGTATTAGCCTTTATTTAAACAAGTTCTACCATTCCTGAAAAAGGTTGGGGGTGGATGTCTTGGAATCGATTCCGAACAGTGAATAGTCAAAATGTGGTTATGATTAGTTAAAGGATTTATCACGTATTTTTATGCCAAGCTAATTGCATTGACTTTTTGAGTCGCTGCTCATACCTGCGGATGAAATGGCGCAATCAAACCACGATTAGTTATTACCGTACAATATATAGTTTCCTCAATCAGGAAATTTGTGGACTATTTTAAGGCTCCGATGTGATAAACGTAGGGCATGGAGTCCCGAAACAACATAGAATAATAAAAGCCTTTCTCCACCATTTTTCCCAATTAAACAAATTATAAAATAAAATATTGTGTACACATACATACATATATATATAATTAATACAGCATTGTGTTTTTCTTAATTAAAAAATTTATACCCAATAATCGTTTGCACATGATATTGACCCAGCATCTACTTTATTTTTTTAAAAAAAAAAATTCCTGGTACATTAATCCAGAACTTTTTTTTTTTTTAATGGCTATACATTAATTAGTTAAAGGATCTCAGAAACGACTCTGTTCGTAGAATAAATCATGAGGCCCCACATGCTTAAGTAGATAAGATTCCAATGATTGCTTGTGATTGGAACTGGGATCCCTAGAGCGAGGAGCCATTTTTATGCCTGTGCTGAACAAACATTGTACAAATTTAACAAAGGAAAAATATAGATGCACAAAGAAGGGTACACATGGATCTCTATTTGACCACCTATAATGTTATGTGATCATGAATAATTATATATATATATATATATATATATAAAATGTTCAGCTTTTTTCTTCTTCTAATTCTCTCCCTCTCTCTCTCTCTCTCTCTCTCTCTCTCTGTTTTTTTTTTTTTTTTTCGGCTTTTGCCTTTGCATGGCCTCCTCTTCATTAACGAATATGGGAGACTTCCGAAGTACTCGCCGTCCACAAGTAGGGGTATAAAATTATAATATTTCTTCGAAATATAAAAAGCAATATAAGATTAGAATTTTGGGAGACTCTATAATACGTTAATAATAATAACATTTTAAAATGTACCCTTTGGGAATTGAAGAGAGTAAGAATAGAATTTACATATTCTCGAAAGGGCCATGGACTGCGGCATGAACCAACCCTTCTCTCTCTCTCTCTCTCTCTCTCTCTGTTTTTTTTTTTTTTTTGGGTTGAACAATGGTATAACTCATCTTTAATTGAGTTAATTAAGTTATCATTTTACGTACCTCTTAGAGTTGTCAAGCATCATAAAGCATCGAAAATCACAGAGAAAACGATTAAATTATTTCAATTCTTTCCTCTTTTTTTTTCTTCCCCAAGGACAACCGTGCTGAGGGCGCTTATGTCTGCAAAATTTATCTTCAAAATATTGACTTGGAACTAAATAAGACTCACTTATGAAATTCGATACATTCAGCCTCAATAACTGTGTCCACCTCGGTCTGGATCATCCCTCCAACCAAGGATTCAACAATGGGGATGCAGTTGGTTTGAATTTGATAACTAAAATAACCAAACAGAAACAATTTCTTTTTCTTTTTTTTTGAATATAAACGAAGGACTAATAAATTTTACTCTTTTTTTTTTTTAATATACAAGAATTGAAATTGAAATTTTAAATTTGAAACTAAGAATTTACTTATCTCTAACAATAGACTTTATCCCAAGTGACAATAAACCTCACATTTAGTGTAACGTAATCTTTGCATTTTTATTTTGTGGGCGTGCGTGTAAGCGTACATACATGACATCGTCGAGAATAATAAGCCCTCAACTACGCATTGGATTCTCTTAATTATTTTGTTAACGCTTACGAAAATGATCTTTAGAGATTCATTAA
Source organism: Ceriops zippeliana (assembly GCA_037897445.1). Classification (NCBI taxonomy): domain Eukaryota; kingdom Viridiplantae; phylum Streptophyta; class Magnoliopsida; order Malpighiales; family Rhizophoraceae; genus Ceriops; species Ceriops zippeliana. The sequence goes on from JBAPLH010000144.1 coordinate 4,609,866, forward strand.
GCCTACTGCCCAATGTCTATATAATATATTGGTGAAAGGGTGCCTATACATAGAGTCTAATTACAAAGATATTCGTCCAAAGGGCATAAGAGAAGTCAAAGAATAAAATAGATCCAGAGCATCGCTTGAGCATGCGGCTTCATCAACATCTATCTCTCGCCAATGCTTGTGGTACACGCACAATGAAAATTCCAGTCGAACTCTAAAGTAATTAATACTCCACATGGTTAAGATTGTGATATATATATATATATATAAGCAATGCAAAAGACAAAAATATCCCATCAACGTTACTTTAAAATGGGTGAAAGGTAAGCCTCCGGGAAAGCATGCATTATTGTTTACAGGTTTGGCGCATGCTATCTTATTATTCCTTTGTTTTTTTTTTTTGGGTCATCAGGAGAATTAGTAAAGCAAAAATTTTGATGGTTAAAATCAAAGTCCAACTGCCGCATGGATTTGATAGGGAAACGTCTCGTATGATGCGCTAATAATGTAGATTGAAAATAAGGCGGTGAAACTCTTAAACTTTCACTTTTCCAGCTCTTACAACAGTATTTTCTGAAGTTTAACAGAAGTTACTATAATACACGCACATGCATCTTAATAATGAACATACATAGGTTTGTTGCATAATTAGGTATATATTCAATTAGCATCTTGTAAACGAAATATAATAAAAATTGAGGCTCGCCAGTTCCCTAGCCAGGAGTTCTCCCAGTTCATTCAGGGTGCTGTCCTTCTTGACGGCATTCGACCTGTGTTTTTTTTTTTTTTTTTTCCTCTCACTCTCTCTCTCTATCTCTCGCTCTTTTTCTGATGCCTGCGTTCTTTATCAAAGCTATCTGATCTTTTGCCTTTGACTAAGCAGACTTACAAATAAGACTCTGTATCCAGCCCGCTTGCTGTCAGCCTTAACATCCAGAGACCAAGACAATGGCTCGTTCTGAGCTTTATCGCTATATTGGCAGACAGCCCACTCACGTGTTTCCTCTATGACAGCGTTGAGTAACAAGTGGGAATTTTTCCAACGTGGAAAGAAAAATGGAAAAACAAGAAACAAATATATATATATATATATGTAGTTTAAAAGCCCTATAACTCAAATTTTAAGATTTTGAGAAAGAAGTGGCCTTAAAAAAGACAAAAACTAATGGAGCTTGCTTGTTAAGCTAAGCCTAATTGGGGTAAATCAAAGCAAGAAGAGTACGAAGAATTCCCCCTTTTTAATATACCAGCAATATAATTTATGTAAATTAAATTATACTCATTCAATATTTTTGTGGAGGTATATTTTCAAGTGCACCCAACTTGTCAAATCACAAGCGGACGACACGGCCACTAAAATAGAGAAAAAAAAAAAAAAACAAATGCAGTGTGGGCGGAGATAAAGTCGGTCTTATCGTCAAGTTGATGGAAACGATCACATGGGGATGGCGGAGATAAAGCGTTGTGTCCTCTGCGGGAGCACGGCTAAATGGTTTTCTTCGATCAAGCGGGTCAATCTGAAATAGTTGGCCACTGAGCGGTAGAGGCCACATAGTTACACACACACACACACACACACACACACACAAAGAAAGAGAATGAATACAAAGAGGTGGGCAGCATCCTTAGAAGGAGACAAGACGGCGTACGTAACAAGTCCTGTAGTGTATGGAAAAATGAGTGTGATAAGATAAACCCAATCTTTTAGTTGCGTGGCATAAGTGCGTTAAATAGACAAATAATAAGGACTCAGACTAAATTATTAAACAAAATTCAACTGAAGATTTTTTTTTTTCATCAAATCATCGTAATAATTTTTTGATTGTTCCATTATGCAAGTCTCTTGTGCCTGTGACTTTGAACATTATTGTCTAGTAGGTTTCACTCCACAACATGGACGCCATAAGCAAGACGACCTATGGTAGAAAGTTGCCTTTCTTTGGGTGGGCGTGTCGAAGTATTTTGTGACCCTGAGAAGGCAGTTCAAGGCACAAAGAGGAGGCGACCACCCCCTCATCTTTTTCTCCATGGTCCCTTCGTGACGCTTCCGCTTGGATGCTTATCTGAATCTTGAAATTCACACGTCGGCGTATCGAACCCATTTTAATTTTTTAACATGTCCATTTTCGGGGACAGATATTTTTTCGTTTAAAAAAAAAACGTTTTCTTTTTAAATGCATGTACAAAGCATGGAATGTTGCAACATGCAATGGAACTTACAACTTCGAGAGTGCATCTCCTATAAATGGACTTTTGCGTGAGTCGCTGACTCAACTGGAAAAGGAAAAGGAATCGCATCAGACGCACTAATTTGAGATGCAAAGTTAATTGTTAAAATAAAATTCCCCCATTTTCTAAGTGAATTCATTCCGATGTTTATTCTTCCTCAAACAGTATATTCTTGCTGTGGCCATGGCCTTCACGTCTTTTCAGTTGACAGTAACCAACCAACCATCCTTACACGAAAAAAACTAAACATATCCCTTCCAGAGATTAAAGAATTGTAGGAAAAACAGGTAAGCACAGAAAGGTAGGGCGATCTCCTTGCAATCACGGGAGAAGATCTCCTTAGAATTTTCAAAGCAACAAAAAGACGCACCAGCAGCCAACAAATTCAACTCCACTCAATGACTCCGTTAACATTTTACTTCTCCTTATCTTTATCTCAAATTCAACAAGTGCGAAAATTGTGACAAATATTTATATATGTTACCCTTGTACAAAATGATTAAATCTAGTGATTTTCTTGTTTTTCAACTTTGCGAAGCCCTTATATTTCTTTCTCTTTACAAAGCGCAAAAATTGGATTCTAGACTTCAAAAACCTAAAAACTAATCCATGTCATCCTCCCAGCCATCTGGGGCGCATGCAAAAGGTCCCCCATTTTCATGCACCGGATTTGTGTTTCGGGAACCACTAGGTATTTGTTAGTGGCTTTCGAATACACGTTTCAGTTATAGTAAACTTTCCCTTTGGACAAAACAAAAGGATGTGTTTTGGGATAGCAGATGTTTTACGGAATTGTGTGCGTTGTGGCTGCAGATGTTTTGCAGCAGTTGATTACCCATACCTAAATTTTGCCACTTTTTTTTTTTTTTTTGGGTGCAGATGTACAGAGTCTGAAAAATTGCAGCACAAAAGTGGCTAAAGAATGATTCACTGCGAAGGCAGGCATTGGCGAAAGTCACTCGTCTGTCTGCAATATGCAAAATATAAAATTCATTTTAAGGGGAAGCAACTTAAAGAAGCAAGGAAGCATTGAAATTATAGTTTATTTATAGAGATCAGAAACCCATTTTAAAATCCCAAATAAAATCTTTTCTAGCCATCTATAATTTTTAGAGACAATCAAGTCACCATTTTTTCCTGCTAAGCACGACATAATATCGTTCCCCAGTTCAGCTTAAAATTTATCTTAACTAATTGACACGACTCTCGAAAAGTGATCGACTGGAAACCATCAACTTCCATGGCATTGTTCAAATTAGACATCAATCTTGTCACGCATTCAAATAGGAATATTCTTATCTTGTCATAATCTAAACGGACTGTTAAGAATCCACATAAATCCGCTCAATTTGCACTCGATACATACGTGACATCTTTTTTATTGTATGGATGTGGAACAATTGACGTAAGAATGTCATTTTCAGAGGACCACGCCTTGCCAGAAAGGTGAACTCTTACAAAGTGCAATTATTTTTTTATGGGGCGGGGATAATGGCAACAGCAGAGGGATTGGCGCCCTCATGCACAGACAAATACAAGTTAGATATTATATGGACCTGTAGCCGTGCTTAATTGGGTTCTTGAAATACGAACTAAATTGGCTGCTTCGAGATCCAAGGGTTCGGTCTTCTTGTATACATGTGAGTGCGAATCGTGAGACAACTTTAGCAGCCATAGGCCACGATTCTGTGTCAACTTTGGATGTCATTAGACATATCGTAGCAGTCTTCAAAGGAACGGAAAAAAAAGAAAGCAAATGCCTTTATTCCATTCTTAAGCAAACACCCCTTTCGGTCGATGCACGCAAGTATGCAAGCTTACTTGACATTCTGGTCTCCTTGTTACCAGTATGTATTTTAAGAACGTAGAAAAAAAAAAAACTTTTTAAGTACAAATTGGTTCCCCTTCGTTTTAGGCGGAGAGGAGATTAAGAAGTATATATGCCTCTAAATTTGAAGTTGACGATTGAATTGATAAACTGTGAATTAAAGAACTCTCCATCATTGAAGTTTTAGCTAGACAAGACAGAAAAATTAAGCGAGTTGCAATTGCATAAAATTATCAATTTTCTTCTTTGTGAATAGAAAATTGTGTGCTTGATTTGGTTTGGTGCAAGATTCACAAAGAAGGAAAACAATTCTAGACTATTTTAAAAAATAAAAAATTTCTTTTCACAAGCTGGTACTTCAGTCGTGTTGAAAGAATAGCTCTTTTCGGCCAAGCCACGGTGGTGGTGGATAAAGCAGAGATGGAACTTCTGCTAAATTCCCTCCTGGTTTACAAGCTTTGAAATTTATTCCAAATCTTTATTGAGCCGAAGCTGAAGTCCAAGTTTCCCTGGAATGCGGTATGTTCATGGGCCGCAACATCCCACTTCAGAAGGCGTTAACATAAAATTTTCCACAGTGTTCTTGTTTCGCCTTAGGCTCTTGAGCCTGGTAAGGCTAGTTAAGAAGAGCTCAGCAGTCAGCGGGCTAAGGTTTTGGCCCAATGGAGATCTGGTGTAATGGAAGAGCAAGGCAGAAATATTAGGCTTCGGTGGGCCATCCTTCGAAACAAACCGAACCACGAAAACAGTACAGAGGGTCTCAATGTTAAATGGCCCGAATAAGTGGCAGAATATTGGGAGTTCGAGTAAAAGCAGAAGTAGAGATTGCCTGAGTGAGGTGGTGTGGGAGATTTATGCCAACAAAATACTATATATTTTGCACCAAAAAAATGAAAAATGCCATATATGATATGTTTCTCATGCCAATAACAAGATAAAATTCTCAGAATGCATTTTCTGTAACAAAAATGGGATGGGTTTTATCGAAATATTTTCTCGTTTGTATTTTTTAAAAAACAAGTTCAGTCAATTTTATTTTCCCAAAAAAAAAAAAAAAAGAAGGGAAAAAGTCAACGGGGTCAGCCTTCTGATCCTCTGTGATAAAGGATTCGAATAATTTTTCAAAAATGGGCTTCATATCAGTCGTATTACAATATATTATTGATGAAGTGGGTGTTGACGGGTCAGCAAAGATTTGGCAACTCCATATGCAGCCAGACAGAAAACCGCCATCTTCTTCTCCATCTGACAGCTGCACTGTTGCAGCCTCACAAGTCATCAACGCACTATTGCTGGTAATTTTGACCCGGCAATGGTACATCCTGATCCTAGACTCAAATTTTTCCAACTCATATAGGGCTTCAATAATTAAATCGCCCCCCCCCCTCCAATGGGTCCATATATTGTGATATAGTTTTTTTTCTTTTAATATATATATATATTTCATAAATATGTCGCTGAGTTGAGACTTAGCATGATTCCTTGTCATTTCTATTTAATTTTCTTGAAGGAGCACTTATCACATTAATATATAATTTTAATATTATTCACAATGATGGCTTATTTTCATGCATTTGACTTTAGTTTGAAATGCTATTAAGTTTTAAATTCGATTTGTTGTGAACAAATTTTATTTAAAATTATTATTTTTGGACGGTGAATCCATTTTATAAAAAAATTAAATCAACACATTAATAATTTTATGATCTAAATCTACGTGTAAGTAATAAATAAGATTGTCATACCGTCTCTTTTTGTGCTCAAAGAGAGAGAGAGAGAGAAAACTGTATTGATCATAATGAAAATGTTTGTATCTTTGGGAGAAAAAGTGGCAGAATTGTCTCATACTTTCTTTTAGAGGTTGACACTTATTAGCAACAAAATGGTCTAACAATGGTTTCGGCTAGCGTCCTTTCCTTCAAAGTTGCCTTCTAAAATGGCCCCATTTCTTTCATTTTGTTAAGATTCCCTTTTATTTCATTTTCGTACTTCATTAATAGATTATTTGGCAGAGCATGCGGCTTTAAATAGTAACTCTTTTTCCCCCAACAATGCTGCCTTTCAAAAGATGTCCTTGTGCAACCATTTCAGAAGATTTTTCTTTGTGGGTGATGGCTGTTTGTCTTTCTTAGAAGCCGACTTAGATTAGCAGCGAAAGTTAAACATGGTTATGTATTGGAGATGTGTACGACTTCCTTTGGCCTTAGATTTTTGTAAATATTTGTCGAGATGTTCACTTTCAAGAAGACTTAATTACCGTGTTTTCTGATTCCCAGTTGCCCTTAATCCATAAGCGTCTTCATTGCCGTCTGGGTCAAGCTCGGCGACACTCCATATTCCGCATCCATTTTCCATAGCAAAATGCCGATCAGATTAATTATTAATTCATTGATTAAATTAATAATGCCGTTGCTTTACTTTTTTTGCTTAAATTGATTCACAAATTGAATTTAATAATTATGATTTCTAATCTCTTATTTGAAAATTTGAAAATATTATATAGATATTCATAAAAAATATAACGTCAAATATGGTACTAAAATTATTATTTATATATTTATAATGATTTAAAGTATTATTATAATTAATAATATCAATAAAAAATATATAATAGATTATCATAATAATATCTTTTCATATGCCTCGATACATTCGATTTGTATAATTACAATTAAGTTCGACCCATCATAAATGATCAAAAATTAATGGCTTAGTGTGTTAGGAGCCTTCTTTCATAGCTGGATTAAGATGAATATATACATGAGTGCCCAAGGTAATCCCGATAAAGCCAATTTTAAAGGAGGTTTGTGTGGTGATCTCAGCATTTGGCGTGAAAATTTTATGGATTCAGCTGAAATCTCTCCAAACATGGTGATAGAATTAATGGGAATTCGGCGTAGATTCGGACATGCATGGGATTCATGCCATCGACGGGCAGTCTTGGAATCTAATTCTCTTGGAAGCTTTTGAATTTGCTTACCAGCCACGCTACAATTTCCCACCCTCTTGGAATCCTTCTATAATATCACATCAAAGAGCCTCTGTGCTTGACCCTGACAAGCGCACGCACCAGCTACATGTACCGAAGGAGGGCAACTCCCGTGCAAATTTCTTGGCAAGAATGAATGTCAATTTGATCCATGGTGAAATTCTTCTAGCTCATCCACCTCCGGGTCTGATGATGTTCTTGAAGGAGCGTTTCCTTAGGAGGATTATTACTTTGTTTTTTTTTTTCTTATTTCTCTGATGTACCAAAAGAAAACAAAATATTTCGAAAATTCACCCGTTCAGAGACATGTTTTTGAACCAATTACTTTTTATTCTGGCATTAACTTCGACTTGTAACAACTTATGTACCCAATAAACTTCCTATTTCATTTCTAACACACCCTTAGTTTAATTTAAACTGACTTCTGTAATTTGTCTGTGTTTGATGACGAGGACTTTAGGTCCATTCAATCAAGTAAACGTCATTAAGTTAATAATTAAAAAAAAAAAAAGAGGAATCTGAAGTAATGAAATTAAAACTAAAACTAAACCAAATATCAAAACGTCAAATAATAAAAAATAAAAAAACACGCAACAAAGTCTGTTGGCAGGACGAAGATGACGAGAGCCACTCCACCAGTCCAACTTCGATTCGATTCGATTCTCCACCTCAGCCTCCCAGCTTCGACGGAGACGTACCCCGTGGACCAAGTGGTATCTTCAGGTCCAGATCTTCTACTGTCAAATTGATTCGAACCCCAGATTTTTAGCAGACCCCACATAGATAGCTCGATCCATGCCAAGAATGGAAACGGAAACGGAACGGCGGTAATTATACCAGGGTGGATGATGACATCTCTTTTCGGGCGGTTGGTGGTGTTTCCATCGATCCAGATGAAACCCCAAGGACGGCTTTGTTTGCTCAAGATTCCTACACTTTCATAAGAAGTTGAACAACTGAATTCAAGAATAGCGTTTGGTGGGCTTACGGGGATTTCTTGACGACATTTTGTTAAGATTGGACTGCAACTTTTTTTATGTGAAGAAGAAGAGAATTCTTTTCTTTTTTCGAACCATTTTAAATTGATTTTAAAAAATTATTTATTTAAGCCTTTTCCTTTTTTTTTTTTCCCACAATAAAATAGATTGAAATGCAGCCAATACGGACCACATAACCAGAAGAGGAACGTTTACTGAAATTGGAATGGATGGCTTGCTTAAATTAAATTGCATCCAACCAATCCGCAGTCATTAATTTCCCCTACACCTTTTTTTTTACCTCAATCATTACGTGGTATTTTTATATAATTTCATGGATGGGTTAGTTGATTACCAAGATCCCCTTATAACTTCCTTTTATATCGGTTTGTAGCCCCAGAAGGAAGCAAAGTACGTAAAAATAAAGATATTCATCAGCCATTACTCTTTCATTTACAGGTAGTTAACACACCAAAGACCATGATTCGTGAGAGTGGTGTGTTGTAAGCTCATCCAAACTTGTTAAAAAGAAATGGCCACCGCCTACATCTTCAAAGTGAAAAGGCTTAAATGTGCCGGTGAATGAATCTCCAAAATGGATATGAATTTATCCATAATCATTCGAAGCACAACCATACATAATGGCAAGTGAATTTGAGGACAACAAAGACAGTATAGAACAGACACATAGCAATAATCAACTATTGCAGTCACCCCATTTATTTCAGTAGAACTGAATTGACAGATCAAAAGGGGTGCTAACAAATCTAAATACATCAAAGAATGGAAAAGATAACAAACCGAAAGCATCGTCCACAAACAAGCACAGCCCCAAAAAAGTTACCATGTGGCTCAGAGCTTTAGTCGAAGAAATCCCAAGGGAACTTTGGCTGATGGGCTGAATTATTGTTCCCTGAGGTGTACGTGGATGTTGAGGGGACCGGCATTGATGCCGGAGAAGAATCAAATGTTTCCCATTGAGTGGTAACAACAACTGGTCTTGATGCAGACCGCCTCGATGGCTGCTGTTGCTGTATTTCCAAATTCCCGGCCGAGAATCTTGGTGACTGCTCTTCAATTTCTATCAGCCTTTGCCCGTTAGCATATCTGGGTTGGTGCTCTTGAATGGTGGGTAGTCTTTGCCCATTTGAATGCTTTTTTTGATGATGGATTGACTTGTGGTTTCCATTACCATTTGAGATGTTGCTTTTAATGCCTCCACTAAAATTGGGCATCGAGTTTTTTATCTTCAATACATCCAGAGTCTCAACATACTTTTGCACTCTTCTCACCTTCATGAAGATTAACCAAAAATTTAGGCAAAGTACTATACAGAATGGTAGCAATATGGTATTCAAGAACTGAGATCACTGAGAACTTCTGCGATCAAATTACCTGCACTTTCCTTTGCAATTTCACATCCCCGTCCGCAATAATTCCATCCAATCTCAGCAATTGATTCATTAACAACTCTGTTAAGTTAAGCACTTCTTTTTCTGCTACTTTCCCACCTTTAGCAATTATCGATTCCAGCGCCGACACCTAACCAATAGCAGTCAAAGATTAATTTCCAGTTCACTAACAAGAAACAACTAATAGGCTTTATAAATTATCCAGCTGGGGAAGGCCTAATTGCAAGAGAGCTACCTGGCCGGCAAGCCTATCAACTTCCAAACTAATTTCTGAAATGGATTTTGCTGCCTTTTCCATCTTGGCATTCTTTCTCATCTCGTGTACCGTTTTTCGTGGCTAATTGGGTCCTCGAGAAGAACAATTTTGGACTTATCTTTCACTCCCGACATGTCGAGGAACGCATTCGAATCCCTCTCTTTGTCCTTAAAAATCAGTTTCTGATCTTGGTGGTGAAGACGCGTTGGCCCTGTCAACATTTTCTTTAACTCCCCTGCAACAAAAACAGCCAAAATCCTATATTTTATATGCTTGTCAGCGGCAAATGTAGGTGGAAAAAAAAAACAGTTAAAAATAAAAACCAAGAGTTTATTATGGCGAAAAAAAAAAAAGTTTACCAAATGTAGCTTGAGAGCTGATACTGATCTGGTGAGACGTTGACCCGTATTTAACCTTAACTCTAATTGTCGGTGGAGGGGCGGAGGTCCGATCGGAATCCGGGTTTCGCTTCTGTACCAACATCCCTCCTGGTCTGAGCTCCCACTCGCCTCCCCCACCACTGCCGCCGACACCAACAACCGAACCGCCATTCATCGGTGATAGCCCTGTCCGTTTAGTCTTCATTCTCATCATCTTTTATCCCTTGTGGATTATTCCACCGTTACTAAACAATTTATAGCGCTTTAAAGTACGGACAGCCTCAGATCTCTAGGAACTCGAGATTCTTGAGGATCCGTGTTAGAAATCAAAGACACCCATTTAAGACAGTGGATTATTAGACTCAGTATTGGGAAGCTTTGACCCCCAGCATTACACGGTCCAATCCCAGTCGCCACGCGTACATTCCGGGGGGGGGGGGGGAGAGAGAATAACTTCCACTAGCTTTTTTGTCTTCGTAGAATTAATGGCGTCTCTCAAAAGGAAACTCTCCTCCCAACAGCCCAAGAATGAATCTTTTTGTTCTTGCAATTCAAGAAAAAGTTAAGCCCACCTGTAGCTTAAGAGCCTGAAAATCCAGAATCTTACAAAACTTCACAGCGAAGGTAGTACAACCCAGATCTCCTCCACTCAAATGCAAACCAAAAAGCTCGAGACTTTCTAAGGAAACAAAACAAAACAAAAAATTCAGGGCATAAACAACAACGTCAAACCCATAATTTATATTTTCAAGAAAGAACCGGAAAACCCAATGCAGAAATTCAAGATTAACGAATTGGCATATGGAAACTGAATCTGCCTGTATCTCTATGTATTGCAGTTCTGGAGATTTCTGAAGAGAACAAACAAAAATATAGACCACACACACGAAAATGGAAAATGAATATAAGACGAGTGGACAGCTAAGTTGCTGTTGGCCTGATGACCATCTATATACACACGCATTTATACATACGGAGATATCTAACCCAACATGTTAACTTTAACTTGCATAAATAAGCATGTATTGTTGGATAATATTTTATTTTAACCTAATAATAATAATTGGGAAAGAAGGTAAGACAAAAAGCCGCCAAAGTTCAAGCTGCTGCTCAATAACAAGGTTTAACATCCGGAGCAAAGCAGTCGCACGCGGGCCCCGAACGGAGTTGGGGTAATGTTCCGATGCATGTTGGCCTACGAAGATACATCTAAGACCTGTGATGCACGAAGCACACACGTGGATGTGGTTTGTGGGTTTACGGGAGAATTGAATGGCATTCCATTATTCATTGCATCGCTAATTGAAGTCCTGTTGGTGCGAGAGACCTATATCTTTTATATTTTCGTAGCCGAGAAAAAGATCGTTGAAACGATTGTACAGTCATTTTTACTTAATTTTAAAAATATTCAATCAAATTTAAATTCTTAATTTTAAAAGTATATAAATGTCGAATTTATTGTAATATTTGACGTTAATTTAATAATTTATTTATAATTTTTAATATTTTAATAAAATTAAAATTTTAATATGTATATTAATTATATGATTTAATATATATTATAATTTATTTAATTTACATTAACAAATTTTTACATATGTTTAGAATTTATTTAATACAAATAAAAATATATAAATATCTGATTCCATTCCTTCGCCTTCTCCTTGAGCCAGCTGTTGCAAAGTTGTTGACTCCTTTTTACCACTCCTTTTGCCCACATTGCGTCGGCAACGTTAGTCTTCTATACAGTAACACGTCAATTTCTGTATGCAGGGAGCAACGAAGGGGACACAAACACCGGGACATGCAACAACAAAAACAAAAGCTCCTTCCCATTTCCGAGATTGCTTTGTCTTATCCTACATACGGTCTAACGTTGAACATTTTGTCCCTCGCCGCTTCGCTCAGCTTTTGAATTTCAGCAGCCTTTGTCTTCTTCTGACTCCAAAATTATTATTAACTCTACTGCGCAGTATATTTGACAAAAAAAAAACATTGAAGAAAAATATAAAGTTCGTAGAACTTCCTCAAATAGACAAGATCATATAAATGAATTATGAATGGGACGTGAGTTCTATGCTTATTTTCTTATATTATTTACACGTCATTATTCTTTACAAAAAAAATAATAATACGCAAACTTAGTTTTTTTTTCTTTATTACTTAATCATATGTATATTACTTGTAATTTTTATAAATATTTTATTTAATTATACGTACATTACATTTTTTAAAAATAAAATAAAAATACATGGAACTTACGCTGCCCAACTTGCAACACGTCAGTCTCCCCCCCCCCCCCCCCCCGGGCGTCTGCCTTTTGTCCTCCAGTTCGTCCATGTATCTTTTTTCAAACTTATAAGTAGAAGCCTGGACCACGGCAGTTTTTTACACGTGCCTTTCATCCGAGTCATCAATAACCGTACCAAATTCTAGTGCTCACCCCGGCGGAAAGTCACCCCGTCTCTTTTCGCTTATGTCACTCGACCTCTTCTCTCTCTCTCTCTCTCTCTCGATTGACTCCATTGCCCGCCACCGACAATGTAGCACGTGCGAGTGGCACCCATGGTAATCTCACACGTGGCAGCGACTAAAGCCTTATGGTCAAGTCGCCCACGTGCGAGTTTTGCTCGTAGATTAAAGCAATGCAAAACCTACTTCAAACAATAATAAACGAAGATAAGCCCCGGCGGTTGGTGTATTGGAGCCGTTGGATTGTCTTAATTAGCCGCTAGTTTATTATGTTGACATCGGCTTTTCACTTGCAAATTGACATGTTCTGTTCCAATTTCTGGTGCTGCGTCCACAGCACTTAAAGTGATCAATTCTAGATAAGTCGAAAACGATTCTCAATTTTCTTTTTTTTTTTTTTTTTTTTTTTTGTTAATTGCATGCATCTTGTTGCACAGAGTAAACAATGGGGAACCCCATCACTATCGTTATCATCAACGTTGACTCGTGGCCTTCATATTTATATGGTATAGGAAATCGAGGATATCGTAAGCTAAAAAGAAAAAAAAAATTAATTTCAGTAGCTCAAATACGTTAATAAACAACACGCACCATAAACCAAACATAAACTTTGATCTAGGAACAACGCGAGCATACATACGACTCAATAATATATATGCTGCTACGCACGCAACTCCCATTGACCAACAAATTGATGCACCAACTTGGCACGCCTATTCCCATTAGTCGTCCTGATGATGAGAAGATTAGTCGAATCCTTTTTGTCAAAAGATCCTGATCGTGGGCAGTACAAATGTCCCTGTATTAGTTGGTTCCTTCGGTATAGGCAAAATTTTATCATATTCCGATAATGAAAATCCAACTATCATATCTATCAAAATCAAATATAAAGAGAAAAAAAAAATCTTAGAATATATATACGGCAGCTGAGATGTGAAACGACATTTCTAGAAGTGCAAGGGAAAATGCGATGAAAAATATATATATATATATATATATATATATATATATATATATATATTAGCACTACGTCTAACCAACTGAAATGTCATTAGATTTAATGGGATTTAAAAAAGTGATTAATTCAAATTGGTTTGGTTGCATAACGCTTTTCATCCAAAAATCCTAAATGATGCTGCTCTCCTATAAACGTTTTTTCTAATCGCCGAAGTTGCCCTGCAAAACTGAATTTCTTACGTAAAAGGATGCAAATGCACACTTAAGGCTTCGGTGGTAGAGACAACCCATAGATACAGCAATTCCAAAGTCGTTTAATCCACAGTTGAACTCCCAACATGTCGTTGTATCCCGTAAGTCCACATTGTTCGGCATTAAGTTTTATCCTTAACCCTGGCAGAGTGGCGTGTTTTTGAGATCATTGCAAGCATGTTTCAAGGAATGGAGATTAGTAGAAATTCACAATCGTCAAGGATGGGTACAAATGATTTTGGTGGTCTTATTCGCTTGTAGAGAAGAAATAATGTTGGTATCATGTCACGTGGGAAATGACAGCATCACTGGAGGAAGGACGGGGGGCGTTCTCTTCCACTCCCCATCAGTTGGTCTCTGATGCATAACGTGGAATCGAACAATTTTACCAACTTAAAAAGTTCGCCGGACAATCGCTTTGTCAAAATAACAATAAAATGGCATATTTTAGGCTTTTCCTTAAATCCTAAGATATAAAAGAAACCGAGAGCCGTCCCTATCCCCACCATCTCTCTCCATTAATTAACGAGCTAATTCTATATTAGCTTTTTTAATTGCGCAAGAAAAGTAATGAACACGTGACAATGAGATTTAATTCGTCAATGAATTTGTTTTAGCGCTCGATTTCCTCTGCCCCCTTATGCTGCAGGTCAAATTTAACAAACAAACACCCTTTGAAGTCTTAACCATTGAAAGATGTTGGGCCCTGAAGTATGGAAGTCATTAAAGTTTGTCAGGCCCATCAATTACGGGGCCGATTTTGTCTTGTAGCAGAGCGAACCCTTCCCTTTTGGGCATATTCCTTTTACTCACACAATTATGGGAGCAGCAACGAAGCGGAAAATGTTCATTTTACAGACTTTAAACTGCAACAGAACCAACGGATAAGATTTATCTCGCCATCCCCATCCTTTTTAATGGAACCAGCTAACAGTGTTTGACATTTAAGTATGGAACCCTGCTTCGGATAACTCGTGACACCATCTCCATCCTCTTTGAACCATTATTGAAGATGACAGCTCATCTTTGTTTACAGGCGGTGGCAATGACAGAAATGTATCATCAATATTGCAGGAAGTAATAATTCACCACTGGTACTGCTGCAGATGCAGCCCATTTCTGTTACTGCACATGCAGAAATGCACGAGTCACTGTCGCCGAATTCCCTCCCGATAAGGCCCGTTAAAGGACAAGGAACGTTATGTGAGGACCCCAACTGCCGCATATGTGGTTATAGAAAATGAAGCCTACCCAGATGGGCATGGTCCCAATGAGCTGAGGCAAGCGTAGTCCAGTGTTTTGAAAAGCCATGACAGCCTCATGCCTATTCTGATCTTAGGCATTGGATTGGTCATCCATCTTAAGTTGAGCAGCTGGCACAATCTTAAATTTCTTTTCTGAGACTTTTTGCTTCAGTTGAACTCAAAGAAAACCATTCCTTTTGTCTTCGTATTCGTGGCGGGCATGGAATATGGCTTTGGAGAAATTGATGGAATAGGTTTCTTCAAACTTCTAAGAATGGAACCTAGTCGGTGATGTAGCTCACAGATGAGCTGAAGATACCAACTCACCCTGTATGAAATATATAAGCCAAGGACTTTGAACAACAAAGCAGACGGTAGAAAACAATATTTTGTTAATTTGTCGCATAAATTTGAGATGTAAACATGGAAGAAGATGCATGTCAACCATGGTAGATTTCCCCTCGGGGCATAGCAAAGAAGGGATTATAGTACCATTTAAATGGAAAAGCACCAATGTGAATCCGCAAAGAAAACATGTGTTTGCATGTGCAGAAGCATTTTTCCCCCTTTTCATAGTTTAATAATGTAGAAGCTGCCCCGTAAATGACACAGTCTATTCTTGCACTTCCTTTTCCAGTTGAGCTAAAAGGCCAGTCATGAAACCCAGTCAGAAAACATCTGCATGTTGAGTGATTAACAGGAATTTTTTAACGTACCCCCAAAAAAAAAAACAAAAAGAAAAAAAAACGATTCTCAGGAAAAGAAGAAGAGTCCAGTTTTATTGAGAGAGAGAAGAAATAAAAACTTCGTACCTTTCCACCAATAAGCTGTCAGCAAGAGGCCTCCATCCACATGAATGTTGGGGACACCGCACCCATGCAATTGATCTACCGGTGCATAAATGCAAACAACCAATGCCTTCGAATAGATCCCACCCCACGTCTAGAGCACATAAGATCAGTGCCCATGCCATTCAATTTGCAATACTCATAACAACAATCTCTTTGGTTTGACAGCAAATTGTCTCAAAGATGTGGCGGAAAGCATAGGAAGCAACCTCTGTCTAGCGTTTACCTACTCCCGGAGCTGATGAGGAACCAAGAAATTAACTGGCACATGAGTGTTTATGCCTTTCCATATAATATGCATAGCCTTTTGTGCTAAAACATAACGTAGTTGTATGATATAAAAACAACAATAAATGAAGAAACAAGGCTGTTACAGAAAATTAGCAAGGTAATGTTTGGAACATTGTCCATGGAAGCATCATGGTGGTATTTCTATCACTACGTTCAGGTGCATTTAGTAGTTCATCTTGCTTCTGTAGCAGTCCATTCAATATTGTTTGTTGCAACTGGATTTGCAGACTGCTAAAAACACAATGGACTGTTAAACGAAATATTCATAAGCCACAACCAAATAAATAAATTTTGGATGTTAATAATCAATTCCATCAAAAAACAAAAGGAAGCTGAGTTAGTTCTTCACTGTCATTATTTTTCACAGGAGCCCACTTGTATAATTCCTTGACCCATTGTGACAGCCTCATACATTTCATCCACAGAGACCATTTTAGCCAACTTGTATGGAACAAAACCAAGCTATGTTTGCACAGGGAAATGTAGCGTTCTTTATGCTATGAAATTGATGATCAAATAAGCATCTTAAGCAACACAAGCATTCAATTCAACGCCAAAAGCCAGTAGATATTTCAAATAAGCAGGCCCAATCATGAGTATCTGAAACAACAAAAGCTTCATTTCAAAGAAACCAATCACATATTTGAAGATCAAACAGGGCCAAGAATTTGCTGAAAGAATGCCTATTATGTCATGCCACTAATTTGAGCAATATAATGAGCATCATAAGAGTTCATTTCAATGCCATCAGCCTAGCGATATTTCAAAACCAAACAGGCCCAATCAGTTCCTAAAGAATTCCCAAGCATTTTCTAAAAAGATGACATTAGGTTATGCTAAGCATTTTAAAAACCATTGCAAAAGGAGAAGCATTCATTTCAATTCCATCAACCTACAGATATTTCAAAATTAAAACGGCCCAATCATTTTCAAAAGAAAAGATGAAGTGTGAGAGAGTGAGTGGCTCTATGTTTGTTGCATTCCTGTCAAATCTAATTGAAACCTTAATAGGAGTGTTAAGAAATTTCTGACTATTTGGCACAACCGTCTTTTCAGCACAAGATTAAGTTTCATCAAGATACAAGGCCTTATGTATTATAAAACTAGTCAACAGGTCCAGCCATAGGCTCAGAGACAAGAGACGAAAGTAGATGCAGATGACAAATAACCACACCAACACGATATACTGGGTGAACTAGACACCATTCTTGTACCACAGAATACATCAAAGGGCAAGATCTCAGGATCCAAACCACCCCCCCAGTCTCCCGCAAGCAAATACAGTTTCCCAGCAGCAAGGGTGTTAAGCTATAGCATAGTTGTAAATGTGAAGCAATATTAAAAACAAATTTCATGTACTTAGACAATAAATAAAATAAATATGAGGAGTTAACCTGGAAAAAGCAGTCAGGGGATTGCAAACTGAAAATTAATTATACGATCATGCATTCTTGCTTCCACAACATTACTAGCTTCCAATTCAGAACAGCTTTCTGCAATTGGAAGGGGAGTTATATGCAGTGGAAATCACATTTTGGGCAGACATAGTGCACATATTTAATTCAGAATTACAATCTACTAACGCAATATTTTGTAGTCACATTACAAAGTTTAGAATCTTCAACTCTGCAAAGAGACTCACTCAGTCATCAAGCTGAACTAATTCAGATACGATGAATTGAGACAACTAGAACAATTAGGATCCCAAAATTCATAAATCCAACACACACTTCCTCACCCCCCACCCCCCCAAAAAAATTGTTTGCAATCCCTGTATGTATCTGCCATTGATTCGTTGCCTCGTTGATTGCATAAATTTTTACTCTTTGCACCATTCAGTAAAGAAAATATATTGAAACGGTCTAGAAAGTCCTAGCACTAGACCGTAGGAGTTAGGAATAATGCAAAACAACAGAATGTTGCACCAAATAGAACAAAATAGGCAAGGGTACAAATACCAAGACTTTCACGAATAAATTCCTACTAAATGAAGCAGCAACCGCAGGGTAATTATGATTCTTGCATGTGTCTGTCCTTAATATACTTCTCCATCAGTTTTTCTCTGCACCATCCACTAAAGAAAGATATCGAAAGAGTCCTTTTAACATAATTATGTTCCATGTACCCTCGATCTAATCGCCCTTTGGTCTCAACAGCAAATCCTTTTTGGTTACTTTTCAAAAGGAAGTTTTACTCAATATTTAGTGAAAATATTTCAAAAACACTGGTCCTTAATAATTGCAAAAGAGAATCCCAAAAAAGAAGAAAACAAAAAACAAAACAAAAAGGGCTGGTAAAAAGGGTATGCACCAGAAGAAGGCATGTAAGGACAATGCTAACCATGCCAAGACTTGAACAAATATGTTCCTACTAAATAACATGACAATCACAATTAGTTTTGATCCCAGCATGTAACTGCCCTTGACATAGTGTTGTGTTGGCTGCATCATTTTTCATTTCTTGCATCAATCAATAGAGAAAATTTGTTGTAAAAAGTCTTGATGAACCCAAACACACTTAGGAGATTAATCCTTGAAAACAGAATAGGCAAAACACTTGCACCAAAAGAGGAAAAAATTGAATAAAAAGAACTATGAATAATACTGCTGATACCAAGACTCTAACAAACACATTGCCACGTTGCAGCAACCCACATTAGGATCTGACATGTACCTCTCCTTGATTTAATTCTCCAGTGGTTGCATCAGTCAAACGGAACATTTTGCAAAGTTCTTTGAAAGTATAATTCAAATGTAAATGCAAAGTGAAGCTATGTAGAAAACCAAAAAGTTGAAAATTTTGGACTGAAGGTGGAAAATCAAAACGCAAGCTAAAATACCGAAAAAATGATGGTGCAAAATCCACAAAGTAACCTTGGCATGTATCTGCCCTTGGTTGGCTTTTTTTCTTTGCATCAATAATTACAGAAAAAAATATGTGGCAGGCATAGTTCTTGATGTACGTAGCATTAGTCTTTACATAATCCCACACACATGTAATTGAAAAAAAGAGTCTTTTGTCGAAAAAAAAAAAAACACAGTAAGAAATAAGAATAGTGCTGCTGATGCCAAAACTTTAACAAACACATTCCAGCTAAAAGATGCAGCAACCAAAGCATATTAGGATCTAGCATGTATTTGTTCTTGATTAAATTCACTGGTTGTTGGATGACATATTGCAAAGTCTTGATGATGCTGTGCCTGTCCTTCTAAGGGATCATTCAAATGTAATTGCAAAAGTGAGAAAACCACAAAGTTGAAAAAGTTTTGGCACATCAATAATTACAGAAAACACATGGTGAAGTTCTTGATTAACCTAGCATCATTTGGACATGTAATTGCAAAAGAAAATCTCCTGTAGAAACAAATTACATTAATAACGAAAAATAATGTCAGAAAAGAGAAAACACTTTGACAATTAGTTTCCTACTAAATGAAGCGGCAATTTTATGTTCTCCACATCATTCAGTGAAGGGAAAAACATCGTCCAAATCTTGATGAACCTGACACCGCTTCTTAAGAGACCAGAATGTGGAAATTAAATGCAAAACAAAGCCCCATAGAAAACAAAGCTGGGAAAGAAAAGAAAAATAGAATACGGGTATTTTTGTTTGGGGGTTTTGAAATTCATCTTATTGCAAAAGCCCAATTAAACAACTTTAATCTGTACGAGAAAAGAATACAGATAAATTTGAAGCAACAAAACCAATCAAGATTGCTAGTTTATTACTGAAGAAAGAACTTTGGAACGAAAAACGAAACGGTTTCTTAGAAACTTCAAGATGCGGAAGAAGAGGAAACGATGAAGGACAAGAACAGTTCCTTACAACTGTAAAGATTCGCAAGAAGAAAAAAGAAAAAAGAAGAAGAAAACGACAAAGAAAAAACCAACCTTCAAGATCCAAAGAAAGAGACGACACAGAATCTTTTGGGCACAAAAATTGGAACGTTGGGGGACAGCTATGCGGTTTTTATACGGAAGACACACATGATGTCGGTTTAGAAGAACTAATTTTTTTTACCTCTTTCCATTGTTCCGTTGAACTTTTAAACTTGACGCTCATCGTTGTATTTTTACCTATTTCCATTATTGCCCTTATAAGTGTCCTTAATCTTATCCAAGCCCCTATTAGGCGGAAACTTTACCCCAAAGTTGCTGTAATTTGTTTATTGTGTAATGTTAGATATTATAAAAATAATTTTTAATTTATTATAAACTTATTATTTTTATTAAAATAAATATTACGTATTAATAAAAATATTTGATGAGATATTAAAAAATATTTATTTTAATAAGAATAATATTTTATGATAAGTTAAAATTTTTTTATAATATTTAACATCACTCTTTTCAAAATTATCTAATCAGCAATGTTGACTATTTCTTAGTTTCCCATCAAGGTTAAATTATGTGGTTTTTATCGTTACATATTTCTGGAGATAACTGAACATTGAATTTGCAATAAAAATGTTTAAAAAGTTCCAAAAATGAAAAAAAAAAAAACAAACGAACAAATAGTTAATTAGCCAAATTTCTTTGGAACTGTAAGTTTCTACGGGAGCCAAAAATAATCGGCAGTCACACTAAATTCACATGTAACATGCCAATGAATTGGCAAATTGCCCTGGCTTAAAAGAATTTGGAGATCAGAAGTCAACTGGCCCAAATGGTATATTTCTGTCAATAAAATGGAAATTTTAGTCCTGGATGGCGGATGGTTACAATCCCTTGGAATCAAACTTTGAGGCCCCTCAATACATTAAATTCTTTCTCCTCCCCGAGGATATTCATTCAATCAATTCAAAAACTCTTAGGTATTACTGGAAGTTCTCCTGGGCATGGCACAAAAGTTACATTTTCCTTGGCTGACTCACAAGTCTCAAGATAAATGAAGCAAATAAGAAGGGAATTAATAATCTTTTTTTCCTTTTTTTTTTTTTCCTTCCATTAAGGAGTTAAGAGACGGACTGGACTGGAAGATATATCCACTTCAAAATTTAAAGCATCAAAATTTCGTCACAAGTTCATTACAATTCTGAAAATATGTTCTCACCTCTAAATTTACTTGCAACTGCCCTCATCTAACCTCCATCTGTTATCACTATATGCATACTCCATGCTTGAACCCAACTGTGCGAATCCTTCACTTGTTCCCATCGCATTTGCGCTTTGGCCCTTGGCTTGTGTTGCAGGCTCTAGCAGTAGTGAGCGAGTCCCATTTGCAAGCATGTCGCCAAGTCCAGATTCTGATAAATTGATCAAAACCATAAATAGTTTCAGGGTGGGAAAGACAGTTATAAGAGCCATAATCAGAGAAATGATATCAACATCATTTTCACAACCAGAGAAATGGGAGGAATAATTAATTGTTATTCGATAGACATGCCTCATATATGTAATCTTCCTTTATTTGAAGGCTTGTTGGAGCTGGAGAAAATTAGTCATAATATACCGAAGCCACCATAGCCATCCCAAAACAGTATCAAATACACAAGACCAATTCCAATAGAAACTATTCTTTTGACATTTATGGTCGGTCATCCACAGTTGCAGGGGATCAATAAAACTAGAAGGTCCGAGGCTGCTCCACTATAGCTTTGCCACGGTTATAACAAGACCATAACACCCTGCAGTCAATCATTTTCGTAGTTACTGTAATTGAACTCTACCAATTGCAAGAAAACTCGTTCGTAGATCTGGCTATTTATTCCGCAACCTAAATGAGATTAGATGGAAACAACACAGAGCCACTGCCATTTCAGGAATTCAGAAAATGGTCCTGAAAGCAAGAACATGGATCTACATGAGGCGAATCGATCAGCACAAGGAAGTTCCAATTAAGGGCAACAGGACGCCAATTCAAAGAAAATTTCTCGTCTCATGTCACTTCTAGCTATAAGTATAATAGCTTCTTGGGTTCCTTCCCATATTTTACAACTTCGCAGAAAGTTCGTAGGAACAGCAATAGATCGTTCATTACCTTGAGAAACCTCCCAAAGTAAAGAAGTGCAATAATGAATGCTGCCAAAGAAATTGCTACTATACGAAAAATGGGATAGTTTCTTATTCCGTGCCGGTAACCAATCCATCTGGCCAAGTAAGGCTCGTCCAATCCAGGCATCCCTTGAAACACCCATCAACAATTAAACAAATAAAATGCAACTATGCGAAAAGGAGGATAACTTCTTATTTCTCCTTTTTTATTTTATTTTATTATTTTTTATCTTTTTCTTTTTCATTTACCGAACGTAAAGCGAAGAACGGATAGATTAAGCTGCTGCTGTCGTTATCGTAGATTGTTTGCTATTCCGGAGTTTTCCAAACGAGCGGACACCTTCAATGGGTTTCGGATGTTGTTGGCGGCAAATATGGGTCTTTTTTTTGAAGGCTACGTTACAGGTTCGTTAGTCATAAACCAATATGAGGAGCATTCGTTTTGTTCGTTTTGCTTTAAAGAGAATGACAATGAGACAATCATCGTATTATCAATTAAATTATTACCTCACATAATGTAACCTTTTTTTTTTCTTTTTTTGTGCATTGATATTTGGATTATAAGATTAATAATAATGAAGGAGGATTTAATAAGGTTAATTAAATGATGGTTTCTTTTGCTATGTCTTCGTCAAATAATCTTCAGTTGGGAAAAACATATAATTGATAGCCAGGGGGAGGAAAGAATTTCTAATACCCTCTTTTTTTTTTTTTTTTTTTTCTTCTTGCTTACTTGAATACCTAAAGTCTTAAGAGGTGCAATCAAACGCTATGATATCTTTACATTAATCGGACGACTCTTATGCTGTGTTCAAAAGGCAAGGAGCGCCACCGTCAGCATTTGTGCTCATGCATGTGGACCACTTCAATGGATGTTCTTGCAGTGTATGATGATATTCGGCAATGTTTAATTGCTTGTTATCTCGTTGAAAAGGTTCTGCGTGTACCAACTTGATTAAACAAAACGTTTATGGCAAAACTGCCGGGGGGGGGGGGGGGGGGGGGGGGGGGGGAAAGTTTCCGAGCTAACATTAGGTCTCCATTATATAATGATAAAAGCACACTTAGTCTTTCGTTCGTGTTATATGCTCCCTATTATCGTAATTTCGAAGTCGACATTCTTAATCCAACAATTTGTCGCTAAATCAATCTACTTTAAGGGTTAGATTAGGTTGGTAATGTCAGGCGTTGAGGTTTAAGTAATTGCGAACAGGCGTCTAAATTCGTGACCTTTGATACTGAAGACAACCTCAAAATGCTATCGAGAGTAAGTTATGCATACTTTCATATGACTAATTTAACACATTTTCAATTTTTAATTTTTATTGTTTTTCAAGCTACCATATACTTAATCATTGAAAATCTTGAATTCAAATCTCGGCTAAAATCAATTAAGTTAGAAAAATAGTGATTTTTAAAAATATTGAGCTGATTAATACAAAGACGCCGATAAATAAACGAATATCGTATTAGTTAAAACCTTATATTTGGGCAATTGTTTTTATTTTTATTTTGTTTCTCTTTTCCATTGAATACTTGTGGTTCCAAACAGGCTGGTGGGGACTTAAAGATCGAAGAAACATGTAAATTGTATTTTGACTACTCATTTTTATTACACACATTGGGAATCATATCTCTACTTTAGCAGAATTATAATTCTGACAAATCATCTTTGGAAGAGGATGCGTATAATAGGATAATTTATAAGATCCTATTACAGTCTAGGTGAGAAGAAACATAGTTTTCATTTTAAGCGAAAGAAACATAAGTTTGTAATTGACCACACTTCTGCCATAAGAGCAAAGTTGCCGGTGGATGTCGAAAAATTAAATCTTTTTTTTTTTTTTTTTGGAAAAATCGAACCATAATCTTATTGTCATACCAATACCTTACATTCTGGGTTTTTTTTTAAAAAAAAAAAAAATTGTATCTTGGGGTTTCAAAGGGACGGGACTTGAATTTGGAAGCTTCAGACCAGACATCTAAGAAGAGGCAGGCCCAATCATAAAATCTTCATGGTTTTCTTGTACCTTGAAACGATGCAGGCATGGTCGTTAGGTTTTCGCCCCTCAAGCTTCGGTTTCTGTCGCGCGTGCTACGCCACACGTGCGTCCGTCGCTGCACTGCAACTGCATAAGTATAAATTAATTATCAAGCCCTACTATTATGTAGTCGCTCATTCATGATTCAAGATTCTACCCATTTAAATTCTGCCACGTTATTTCCTGACTGTTTTTCCCAAGAAAATGTTTTAGTTTTGTCCAATCGTGAGAACGTGGCAACCACCAATTGCTTGCGTAGGAAATACGAGACTACAAGAGATAGTTGCTCCAACCTTCCTAGGGCCGGGGGGGGGGGGTGTGGGTCTAGAGAAATATCCTAATGATAATTTTACACCGACTGCGTCTGTCAACCCTGTAAGCGACACGTGCCCTATGTTTGACCTGAGACAGCCGATGATCTAGGGCCCGGTTACTTGTGCAGCCGGTCACTCCTCTTCTGCAATTCCCGCTAGTCAGTCATATATGTATACATATATATATATATATATGGACGGGGTCCGTCTCTTTTATTCTTGGATTTCTGTTTCCAAATTGACGGAGCTAATAAGAACTCGCTCTCTCTAGGTTAGTAGTTTCTCTTAATTTCTTAGCATTTTTATTATTTTCTTGAAATTATTTGGAGCTTTTCTCTGTTTTAGTCAATTTCGGTCTTTTTTCTATTCTTTAACTTTTCTGGTGTCCATTTTTTTTTTTATCGATCTTTTGGAGCCAAGAGAGCTCAAGATTTGAGTTCAATGCCTTTTCTTTCTTTTTTTCTTTCTTTCTTTTTTTTTTTTAAAAAAAAAGAAAAAAATTGTTTTTTGGTGGCCCTATTTTAGCTTATTTTTCTCTCGATCTTTCTGAGAAAGTTATAAATAACAGTTTAATTCAGTATAGACTGGTGATTTTCTTGGATTAGTGATTTGGGGGTTTTAGACTTTCGAATTTTATTTTTGAGTCTCGCTGTGCTTTTGGCTTGAGGTTAAGTTTGATTGGGTGTTGATAGGTCGAGTACGGTGGAGATGGTAATTGGGGTTTCCACTGGTAGTTAATGTCATTCTTGTAGCTAACTTGACTAAATTTAACGTTTTATCGGTGCAATTAGAAAAGTGTGTTCTATTGGTTATATTGTCAAAGGGTTTGGTGTTCCTTCTCTGCTTGTCATTCTCTAATTTTTTTTTTTTTTCATAACAGAACTTGATCATGAATAAATTTTTTGAACTTCCTTTTCCCTGTTGGCATTATTTTTTAATGCTGCTAATGTTGTTGTTTGTTTTATTGGTTCAATGTTGCTTAGATCTGTACAACAAAATGTTGAAAGCTCAAACCAAATGCAAAATATTGCACCACATTTGGTCCAAACACAAGAGCTTGTAGATTTTTGAAATCCTTCTCATCGGTCAGTGACTTTTGTTTATAGAAGGAATTGGAGAAGGGGGAATAACGATTCTATTGTCTGGCAATTTATATTAGTGATATCTTTTTGGATAATTATGGCCTGGGTTTAGATTTGTTAATGATATTGAGCCAGTTGAGAGCATTTATTTTTGCTAATACTTTTAAAGCCTGGTCCTGGAGAGCTACATAGATTCCAGCCACCAGGGGCTGGTGCCTGGTATGGCACCTTCTCGGGTGGTTGCAGGGTTAGCCCAATCTTCTTCAAGTTCTGGAATTTTCTTCCAGGGTAATGGACAGTCCCAGGCTGTTATTAATTCTCACTTGAGCTCATCTTTTGGCAACTCATCCAATTCGATTCCTGGAGCTGGATTTCCCAATTTGGGTCCAGTTTCTGGGGACATGAATAATGCGGTTTTGAGCAGTGTAGCAAACTCAGGACCAAGCATTGGGGCAAGTTCTTTGGTAACAGATGCAAATTCAGCGCTTTCACGCAGTCCCCATTTGCAGAGAAGTGTGAGCATCAATACTGAGTCCTATATGCGCTTGCCAGCATCACCCATGTCATTTTCATCCAATAATATAAGCATTTCTGGGTCATCAGTTGTTGATGGGTCCTCTGGAGTGCAGCAGGGTAGTCTTCAAGACCCAATTGCACAGCATGTGCAGCAGAGTCAGCAGCAACAGCAAGGGGCTTCAAGTGCAACATCCTTGGCCACATCACAGACTGGGCAAGTTTCACTTTCCATGGGTCCACGAGCTCCAGGATCCTTCCTTCAAGATCCTATTAATCTATCTCAGGTGCAAAAGAAACAGAGATTGGGTATCAAACAGGAAGATATTTTGCAGCATCAGGTGCTGCAACTCTTGCAGAGACAGGACTCTATGCAGTTGCAAGGCCGAAATCTACAATTGGAAACTATGCTTCATCAGCAGAGACTGAGGCAGCCGCAGCAAATTATCCAGCCTATGCCACCATTGCAGAGAGCCCACCTGCAGCAGCAGCATCAGTTGCAGTTGAGGCAACAATTACAACAACAGGCCATGCAGCCAGCACCATCCATGAAGCCTCCATATGAGGCGGGAATATGTACTCGACGATTGATGCAATACTTGTTTCATCAAAGACGCCCAGCTGTAAGTTCTCGTCCTTCTTTTTTTTGTTCCTTTCAATTATGGGTATTATTCATGGAGGCATGCAATTCTGCTCACATCAAAATATAAATCTGGCTTTGGGCTTCCTCTATTGTAGGGGAGTAGTTACATTTCAGGAGACATTATCCATCAATTTGAGCTTTAGAATGCACTTTTTGAGGCACAAGGATGAGTTTTATCTTGATAGTTTCTTATTTATTGGCAGGATAACAGTATTGCCTATTGGAGAAAGTTTGTTGCTGAGTATTATTCACCCCGTGCAAAGAAAAGATGGTGCTTGTCATTATATGATAATGTTGGGCATCACCCACTTGGTGTCTTCACTGAAGCAGCTATGGTGAGTTCCTTTGTGATGTATTATAGCAAGATAAACCCTTTTTATGAGTTGATGTTCTTAATGATTGGAGCACATGGCTGCTCTTTGTTTTTCTTATCATTTTCACTTCTTCATTTTGTTTTAATCTATAATGAATACATACTAATATCTAGTTAGTTTGTATGTGTTTTTCCCTCTGCGCATAGCTTATTTGGCATTTATCACTCGTGAAGCCTTCATTGGACTTTTATGTTTACATGCGGGATGTATGTTGCCTTGATTGTACAGGCTAGGTCAGCATTTACCCCTTGTGAAACCTTCATTATTTCTTTATGTTTTTATCTTCAGGAGGCATGGCACTGTGACATGTGGGGCCAAGTCTGGCAGAGGATTTGGTAAGGGGTTTTGTTGCTTTTAGCCATGAGATATCATAGGTTTATCATGAATGTTATTAATTATCTTGTGATTGAAATTGCTTTTGGAGAGATAGGGTTAGGTTACTAAATTTAAGGGATATTGTGACTTGGAGGTTATAGGGTTGAGTTGTGGAAACAATTTTTTTGTAAAAGCAAGAGTAAGGTTTGCTTGCATCTAACCCTTCCCTATCCATAGTATGGGAGCCTCGTTCACTAGGATGACTTTTTTTTTTTCATTATTTCCTTCTCTGCCTTTGAATGAAAACATGATCTTCAAGTGTCATTGCCTGTAGCGCAGGGTAGGGAGGGCCTAAAATTCACACAACTTAAGAATGGTTTCATTTTGTGCAAAGTTTTAATGGCTTGAGTTTGCTTCAATTTTGGTGTGGTTATTAAATTCTGTCCAACTGCCATAGCATGTGTGGTCATATCGGTTTCAGAAATCGCAAGAGGTCGAAGTTATAGTGCACAACTTTAACTAAGCTCTACAAAAGAAGTTCTGCAATGCCAGCAGTTTTGAGTGGTCATTTTTGGTCATGTGGTGGGATGCAAACAAGTGGGTTTGTAGAGTGCAGGTTCACTTGATATAGTTGTCACCTGTGCATGAGGTGGTGGAGTATTCAGACTCTAGTAATTACAGATGGTTTTATATTTTGCATGCACACATGACTCTATCCTAGTTTTCTAAACACTTCATAGTTTTTCTGAACCCTTCATTTTCTTCACCAAACCTCAGAAAGATGTCAACTGAACAAATAGTGATTCCTTGTAATGGCTTGTAGTTGGATATCAACTAACATGTATGACTATAGCACCCTAGATTCTTCTTAGAGAGAGGGAGGGAGGGACTTGTTCAATAATGAAGTTGCATGTAACTCTGGGCAACTGTGTCTGTATCCTAGATGTTATTAGCTTACTTTCTTATTGGTTTGTTTGCAGAGGCAACATTTGAAGTACTTCCAAGACTAAATGAAATAAAATTTGGCAGTGGTGTCATCGATGAACTTTTGTTTTTAGACTTGCCACGTGAATGGAGACTTCATTCTGGAGTAATGATGGTGAAGTATGAAAAAGCAGTTCAAGAGAGTGTATATGAGCAACTTCGTGTGGTTCGTGAGGGTCAGCTTCGTATTGTATTCAGCCATGACTTAAAGGTCAACGGAAGTAACTTCAATGTATGGTACCATGTGTTGCTGAATTCCTTAAGTTAACCTTCTTTCACTTCCCTGTGATGCAGATATTGTCTTGGGAATTCTGTGCACAGCGTCATGAAGAACTCTTTCCACGTAAAATTGTTGCACCTCAGGTACTGATTTTTATACTCTAGGTCCCTTGCCTTGCTATAATTATCCCAGACGATAGATCACTTTCTGAACATGTATGCAACTAATAACCATGTTGTTTGCCTATGTCTTTTCCTTGATTGGAATTCTACTAGTGTTGCAATCTTTGTTTTTGTTGGGAGAGCTAAGTAGTGTAAGTACTGGTAATTTGTGGTCTTTTGCAATAACAAAACTGTGCCGTCCAGCTGAAATTTCGAGCATCAAATTGAGACTCTTGAATGAAGCTTTAAAAATGAGCATCTCATCATCTATGTTAATGTCACATATTTGATGTCATTTATTGAACATGGAACTTCTTCTCAGAAATCCTTGGGGTTGTAACCCTCTTCAAATTACTAACAATGTAATCATGTGAAAACTTTGACTCTGAGTCTTCCTTTTAGGTAAATCAGTTGGTTCAAGTTGCGCAGAAATGCCAGAGCACAATTGCTGAAAGTGGATCTGAGGGTGTTTCTCAACAAGATTTGCAAACAAACAGTAATATGTAAGTGTTTCTTACAATAAATAAATATGTCCTCCTGTTTTTAGATGTTAAGCAATTCTGTCCCAAACCCTTCTGTACCAGACATGTTAAAATGGCATCAGGTTGAAGCTAATCCAACTTGGCATTTATTGCCACTGGTTAATAAACATTCAACTTTGAATGTTACCATAATTATTCTAATTGTTTAATATACACTCAAATAGGATCCTGCTATGGATTCCATTTCTGAGTGCTGAATCTGCATGTTTTCTCCTTCAGTATCTTGGTTGACATGTGGCTTTAATAAAGCATTACCCAACATCAGTGCAGTCCTGCTCAAATGAAGTTTGAGACCAGGTTTTACATATGGTCTTCAGCATTTTGCATAGGATGCTCACATCAAAAAAATTGAAACTTATGAATTCTCTAGCCGCCAAGACGTGCAGTTCTCAATGTTCTGTTGGGAGATGAAATGCTTTTTACATTCCATGGCATAGATTTAAGAGGCTGTTTTGTATCAAAGGTTTGAACTAGCTTCAAAATTTAAGGTTGCACTGAGTTAACTTGGTAGTTGCCTCTATTTTGGGCATTATTGGACTTTGGTTGGCTCAGGATTGCTCTAGTGATGCAAAGTAGGGCTAATGGTTAATATTTTAATTCAATATCAATTCTTAAGATTAATCTAATCTCAAGTGGTCTTTGGTTTTCGTAGATTTTGGTCTAATGCTTTATAAGCAGGGCAATGGTTAATATTAGTTCACAATCAACCATTCTTAGGGTCTCAATGGCTCACAGACAGCTTGCAAAGAGTTTGGAGCTACAGTCACTGAATGATTTGGGATTTTCCAAGAGATATGTTAGGTGTTTGCAGGTATGATTGAAGCTGTTTCTGCATGTAGAATTGGGTGCTGAGTACACATTATGCTATATGTTTTCATTCTGGTAATTGGGGATACAATTTGTGGCAGATCTCTGAGGTTGTTAATAGCATGAAGGATCTGATTGATTTCTGCCGGGATCACAAAGTTGGGCCAATTGGTAAGTCCTTCATGTCTGATATCACTACAGGTCATGTATCAGATATTGACAAGAAGTTTGTTTGGGATGAGAGATTCTCTTTCATGTCTGCTTCCCAACATGAAATTTATGCATACTTCAATATTCTTTCTGTACTGGAAGATCAATGGAATCAAATTCTTGATTGAAATGCCTCTGCCATTTGGAGGGTGCTGTCAAATTTGTTAGGGCTAAATTAGAATTTCCTGTGCCTTTGTCATTATTGACAAATTAAGATGAGGAGCAAATTTTTTGCCATCTTCCTTCCTTTGGCTGTTACTTTCATTTCCTTTAGTCTAACAGTTCCATAACATTTGGATTCATCTTTTTTTCCATCTGCCACTGATTGAAATGCTCTCATGTTTTACTTTTTGTTTCTGGCAAATGTTCTCTCCCTTCTCGTATCAAAGAAAATTCCACCTACCAGACTTATTTGTGCGTTTTTCCCTTCTAATTTAAGGTCTGATAGAGATGGTAGTTCATATGTTTGAACCCTGGCTATTCTACTTTGTTGTTGTTGATGCTGTTGCCAAAGAGTTTTTGGGAGCCGCACAAAATCTATTATTTTGATCAAATGTTTTCTAAGACCTTGATGCTGGCCATATATGCAGAGGGCTTGAAAAATTATCCCCGGAGTGCCTCTTCAGCCAAGCTCCAGATGCAAAAGATGCAGGAGATGGAGCAGCTAGCAAATGTTCAGGGTCTGCCTACTGAACAAAGCACCCTCAATAAGCTAATGGTGATACATCCAGGAATAAATAGTCACATGAGCAACAACCATCACATGGTTAGTCGAGGAGCTTTGAGTGGTTCAGCTGCTTTGGCACTGAATCGTCTTCTGAGGCAGAACTCGATAAATTCAAATTCTAACTCACTTCAACAGGATGCTGCATCATCCTTCGGTAATTCTAACCAGAGCCCATCCTCAAACTTCCAAGGCTCAGGTGCTTTTATGTCAGGATCCATGCAGAACTTACCTGCAAGTGGCTTCTCAGGTCCACAACCGCTTTCACAACAGCCACAGCAGTTGCAGCAGCGTTCATTGAGCACTAGTTTACTCCAGCAGAACTATACACAGCCTTCCCAAGGTAAACCAGCCTTGGAGCAGCAGATGATCCAACGACTGCTGCAAGAAATGTCCAATAACGGTGGAGCTCAACAACATTCAGTTGGGCAGCAGGGTAATGTGACTGTAGCAAGGAATGGAATGGGATTTGGAAGTACCGCTCCCTCAACACCTACAGCTTCTGCCACCATGTCTGGAGGTCTTGCAGGACCTGCACCAAGCCGGAGCAATAGTTTTAAAGCTGCAGCAAACAGCGATTCTTCTGCAGCTGGTGGGAACGGTGGGTTTAACCAGAAGATGCCAGATTTGCCTCAGAATCTTCATTTACAGGATGACATAGTCCAGGATATTGCCCATGAGTTCACCGAACATGGTTTTTTTAACAGTGAACTGGATGATAACATGGGGTACGATTGGAAGGCATGACTAACTTGGTCTGGCCCTGTTACTTATTTTTGTTGAGCATACTTTTGTACAGAAGATTGATCATGTAGACTCTCCGCCTTTTTCTCTATAATGAAATTTGTTGTGGCATGGTACTCTGTTTTACTAGTAGGCAATTAGGCATCTGTTTTTAATTCTTCTCTTCGCCTTTCTTGAGGCTTTTCCCGCAAGTCTTGCAAGTGTACTCCATTCGGAATAGCTAGCATATAAATTTTGTGGATTTTCTGCCATATCCTCGAGGTTGCCCGTTCACAAAGCTTCTTCATCTGTCAAATAGAATTTGAGATTCCAGTGAAAGTGATCCAGGCCAACCTTGTAGTTCAGCTAATAACTATACGTCTTGATGTTGATCTCTTTACTTCAAAGCGTTTCAATTGGATTCACTCCAAAACATTTCTTTTCATACGAGACTGAATCTTCATGTTGTTAGAAATACCACCGGGTACCGACTCCTTTTGTACTCGTGCTCAGCTTTGCCATTGAAGCTGATCCATTGTATTGATGGCGAGCTGCAAATTATCGCCCCGATAGATTAACTAATGTCGAAAGGAATTGTTAGGTCATCCGTTCCGACAACGTGTTCATGCAATCAAGTCATGACACACAGAAATCTTGATTGAGTCCCCCTCAATGTTTGGCAGAACCGACTGCAGTTGGAACCAGCTTGTCTTCCTTGTGCCCAGGTGAGCGAGCTCGTCCCCGTTTGTATGACTGCTGTTCCAAATTTAAAATGCCAGGCACTGAGCTGATGTCGTGCTTACGTATTCAAGGCAGTAAAATCATCGAGTTGTTCCCTTTCTTCCCCAAATTTTTACCCAGCCAAACAAACAGCCAATAAATTTTGGAAAATCTAATCTATGTTTACCGGAGAAAGGTAAACTTATTCTGTTAAAAACTTTTTACAAGCTCAAAAAATATAAAAAAAAAACAAACAAACAAAAGCAAGCTGAATTTTCCCTATAGCCTTTGCCCCAAGGGTTCTCTTTAACGTTTGAACCAGCTCCGCTTTAAAGCACTGCCTGACCCTAAGCAAGCAGTTCGCAAGGCAATTTCTCGCTCTTCAATTCAGTTTTTCTATGAGTTACTTTTGGCTCAAGACACATATATGATGATTGCTAAGCCAATGGCAATGTGTACACAATTGATCATAGACGAAATAGCATCTCTCAAACAAATGCAATTCTCTCGTCAGCATCACCAAACTTTACATGATAACATTTTCAAAGACGAAACTTGATCGTTGACTCAATTGAAGCTGCATATAGAAAAGACTGCAAAAAAACAGGTGGAAGGGGTACATGGAGCTGTTATACCAACACTTTTATTGAGTCTACTATAAAAGCTCATCATCCTTCCTCAAATGCTGTAACCCCAAGCAAGGTACCAAGGATCATATTCTCCCAACCCCTTCCGCCTCTCTCCCTCAATCGCACAGTTAACGCATGCCAAAGAGAAGATGTGCCTTTCTGGACTTTGTGTGATCCATCGGACGAGCAACATTCATTTTCAGGGCTGTACTTCAGCTCGCACTTTCCAGTGGGACAGAGTATCTCAACATCAAATGGCCGTGAGAGAGGCCTTCCCACAACTTGAACATGAGAGATGCTGTACCATAGCAAACAATCGAAAGTCATTACATTGTGAGGCAGATACATTAACCTGATTGTGAAATATGAAGCAAAGAAACTTGGAAAACATGATTGCAGTACATCCTGGAAAGCAAACAAAGATATAGCGGATTTATGCCCCAAAAAAACTGATTATAAAATTTATTGCCAACCACCAACTAGTTATGGTTGCATGCATGCATGATTGTGCATATAGAGGGAGAGAGAGAGAGGGAGAGAGAGAGAGAGAGAGAGAGAGCGACCATATATAATACAATCCATCAATTTGTTGTCTCTGAACTCTACCCAGTAGCTCAACTTGAAGAATTCCTCCAATGCAAAGTACAGGTTCTGGAAGCTTGAATTTTTGCAGGCAATTTTCCTGTTAATAGACTCAAGATATTCAAATTGCAAAAGGGAAAGGACTAAATAAGTAAGAAAAAACAAATCACTTAAAACCATGGATAATAGTACACTACATCAGCAAACACAAATTTCATTCTGCACATGTTCATAGATTTATGTATGCTGGAAATCAAATTTTTTCACATTTCTTGAGGCAATCACATTATTATCATTGAATAAGCACAACAAGAACACCCCAAGATTAAGATGCTAAACTCATTACTAGTTATACTCTGAGAGAGTCAACAACCCATGTTAGAGAATACTCCAGATATTCTACACCAGTTTGTTCATGAAGACAAAGAAACTGAAGTTACCCACCTCATTCTTGAAAACTGGCTTGACAAGCTAGAAGAAAACAAGATATCAAAGACAAAACCCTCTAAAAGCCCCAATACAATGACACCTGGAAAGTGTAGCTGACCTGAGCCATTGGATATTCTGGTGAAATATATGTCCAAATGAATTTGTCATCCAGTAATCCATGTCCATTAGTGTAGCTAACTGTGGCATCATTCTCCAATGGCAGTAGAGACTTGGGATGACCCAATCTAAATCTGATAGTCTTAGATGAATAGATAGGGCTGCCACACTGAAAAAATGCTGATACACAGAATAAGTTTTATGTTAGTTCAAAAGACATGGGTGATTTCAGTCTCCAAAGTATAGCAGTGTTCGACACAAGAAGCAACCTTGGAATGGTTGAACATGGATTTCAGTGACAAGACAAAGATTAGCAATCAACCTATAAACTAATGTTTCCGGAACAGCAGGGTCACTTTGGCCTTCACTGGACCAATATGAAGCTACATTTTCAACCCTATCACCTGGCACCAAGGTATTACAGATGCTCTCTTCAGGGTAATTATCGGTGCTAGATGCACTAATGGCTCCTGATATGCAACCCTTTTCCAAGAATGGGGAAAGCCCCCGAGCCAACAGGGCATAGACACTATGATTCCGCTTGCAGCACTCCCATTCCATGCAATCACTCTGTCTGAAATCCAATGGATCAATCATGTCGTCCACTTCAATTACACGAGTAACACTGGACATTTCAGGGAACATTTTCAAGCAGAGCTGCTTATAAAGTGCATTTGCAATCGCTGAAAGCATAACATGAGAAACACAAATAAGCATCAATCCCCTAACCAAAAAAAAAAAAAAAAAAAGGCCCCTTTTAAGGTGATAACAAACGGACAACACTCCGCCCTCGTATCCCGAAAAAAAATAAAATAAAGCAGACATACCAAATTGGCGCCAAGAGCTCGAAACGGAGCAAACGCGCGCAAGATCAGAAGGGTCGTCCAACTGCAGGAAAACCTGAATCGACATGTCGTCTCCAAGCCATTTCACAAAATCATGACAATTTTCCGAACCCGACATATTAAAGAAGCCCCTTTTCCGCAACTCCCCCTGCACAAGACAATCATCGATCAAAATGATGCAACTATATTAATGCCGTTTTTTAAAAAAATATTATTAATAAATAAATAAAAAGACTTTCAAAGTAATTTCAGAGAAAAAAAAATTATAATCACTTGCTAGATCAAAATTGAAAGCCAACTATATCAATTCAACGTAAACAGACAGCGAAAAAAAAAAGGTTTCAAAAAACAAAGGAGAGATGGGAAAAGGCAATAAAATGAAGCTGGTAAAGGAGGAGGCAAAGACAGTACCTTTATGGAGACGGAGATCTAATGAAACTTCAAAGACATAACACAGACACAGAAAGAGAGAGAGAGAGAGAGAGCACCGAATGAACGCGCCTGGCTTCTGCTTTTGATGACGCAGATAGGACACGAGGCGCGTACAATCACGGCTTAAAGAGATAAACTCAATAAATAAATAAATAATATATATAGTTCTGTTTAAAAAAATACGATGTAATTCTATATTTAAAAAAAAAATTATTTTTATTCTTTTGTATTTCTTTTTAATTAAATGTAGTTTTAGATGAAAAATAATTAAGTTGTAAGGTTTATATTTTGATTACATGAAATTAAAATTTTTTTAAAAATTTAAACTAAATTACAAAATATTTTAATAATTTAAAATTAATTTTAAAATCCTAATGCATCAAATATGTTTATTCTCATTAATTAATATATATTGTGTACGATAAATTTTCAAAATTAATGATTTAATTATTTTTTATTTAAAATTACCTTAAATTAAAATAAATATAGTTGCTTAAGATTAAAATAAAAAAATTATGTTAATTCATCCTAGGAAAGAAAATTAAAAGAAAAGAATAATAGGAAATAAAGTTATGAGAAAAACAAATGGTTTTCTCATACTTGTTTGGATAAGATTGAAAATGATAAGAATGAAAGTTGGCTAAAATTATACTTTGTTATTTGCAAGGTCTAAAAAACAAAAAAGAGGAAATGAAAAGAAATGTATATCTGTAAAGTTACTTTCTTGTGGTTCATTTAAAAGGAAAGAACGCACTTATGAGAGGGTAAAACGGTCATTTCACAATATGCTCCCCTCATTTTTTTCTCATCCTCGATTTCGCGATATCAGAAATTGTGGGTCCCACGTGATTTTTTTGGTTTTTTTTTAGTTTTCCGACCAACTTTCCTACCAACCCAAACAAGCGATGAATGCACAGTGATGTAAATGTAATAATGTGGGTCTCTTTCCCTTTGGGTTGGGATGATTCAGGAACCGGACAAGAGAGACACGTGGGACATAACTCAAAAGTATTTACCTTCCATTTAATAATATTATTATTTGATAATATTCAAAAAAAAAAAAATGATCTTTCCGTCGTAGCCAATGATACAAGATGGGAAGGTTCACAAATACCATTTAATAAAAAATATTTAAAATTTTATTAATTTATTTTAAAATATAAATTTTATTAAAACTAATAATTTTTTTGATATTTTATTAGATAATTTTATTGGTTAAAATTCATTTACATTAATAAAGAAAGTATTTTTATGATAAATTGAAAAATATTTTTTAAATGTTTAACATTACTCTTAATAAAAATAAAAATGATTGTAATAAATGAGAAAATAAAAGAAATTATTTAACTGTTTCCGTCCAGCTTTGCTGTTGTTGTTGTTGCCCCGCGAATGAAATAAAAGAAATTATTAAATGTAGAACCCCCTTTTAAAGACTATTTTTACATTAATCTTTGATAATGGTGTTTATTTATTTTATTTTTTTCATGAAGGATAATATCGAAAATTTTTGGAAGGTCCAAGTTCCTCTCTCTTTCTCTTTCTCTCTCTCCTTCTTTTTCTCTCTGCTCTGCTGTTTTTATCGCAAAATGGGTGAATCGGCCGAAGTGAATGAAGACATGGACGCACATCAAATGGGCCCGCCATGTTGACGCAACGCCCATTTATTGACCCAACGGTAACCCTTCCTTTTGTTTGTTGCGTAAAATGCCAGGGTTGCTGGTCAATCGCTCTCCTCACACGAGGCCGCAGACACTGTGGCCCACTGGGCCCAATAGGCTTTATCAATGAGATCCAGTCCCCGTTGATCAAAATTCATCATACACAGGCCATCATCACTAGAGGCAGCCATCCGACGGGGCTGAGAGCTATTTTGCAGCAACAGTACATCGTTGGGGTACAGTGCCTTGGCATATTTTTTTATATCAAATTTATTGATAATTTTATCAATATTTTTAAACACGCATACAGACAAATAATAAATTAAAAATTTTATAAATAAAAATAAATTTTAATAACACTTATTATAATTATTATTTTATCTCAAAAAATAAATAATATATAAATTAAGAAATTTTGTGAAAAAAATACAAAAAAAAAATCAAAAAAATAATACAAAAACTGCCAACTAAGCTGATCTACATAGAAACTTTCTGACACAATTTCACGTGGATAAACAGCATTCTCTCTTCATTCGCCATCATCTATACAAGGATTTTTTTACTTTGCTTGTGAAGAAAAGGCCTCTAAAAAGACAACCCCAAATGAACATCAAAGAGCACGTCCATGCCTTGCCTTCACATGCAAATATTTGTGGAATGAACAAAAAAATATATATATATATATATATATATATATATATATATATATATATAAATGTTACAGAGCACATTTTCAACAAGCTAAAAATTGCCTTGATTTTTCTTGGAACTCGCTCGGACATATTAATACAGAGTCGAGCGACAGACCACCTTTGGTATGAGTGCAATCAATCTGCATCATCGAAAATTCGATCTTCATTGAGGCATTGGAAATGGAATCATCGATGACAAAGTCACCGACATGGCAATGAACCCAATTTCCCTGTTCTTGAAGGTAACATTCCGACAGAGCACATTGGCCATTAGAGGTTGAGATTTGGAACCGAACTGGCTTTACGTCCCAACCATGAACTTGATCAATGTTACAGCCTCGGCGGCCGAATCTCTTTGAGGTTTTGCCTAGTTGGAGCCTGAAGAGTAGGCTATAATTCCCTGGTGGGAATTCCAACTCCAATTCCCCCTTCACTTCAAACCACCATGTTTGTTTAAGATACGCAATTTGGTCGAACCTACACATCAAAGACATAGATTTATAACCTTCACTAGCTCGAATTTCCTAGCCAATTTTCTCATTTTCCAGTTCACCAATTAAAATAATCAAGCAATGCACAAAGACCTGTCAAATAGAATAAAGCTTTGTTCATTTAATTATTCATATCTCACTGTTTTAAATCGAGAGAAAGTGTTACAATGGTCCCACCTTCTATGAATAGCACTAAAATCACACTTCAGTGTATTCCTT
Organism: Ceriops zippeliana; assembly: GCA_037897445.1. NCBI lineage: Eukaryota > Viridiplantae > Streptophyta > Magnoliopsida > Malpighiales > Rhizophoraceae > Ceriops > Ceriops zippeliana. The sequence goes on from JBAPLH010000144.1 coordinate 4,648,451, forward strand.
TTTCGTCAATTTTGCCTTTGATTAAATTCTAAGGGTTGATGAAACAACTCCAATACTAATAATGACATACAAATTAATATCACAGTTAAAAGACAAATTTTAAATAATAATAATAATATATTATAACTTTTCAATCACGAGTTCAAGTTATAAAAACAATTACTCTTATGCTATATATGTGTGTAGTGTGCGTGTGCATTTCAAAAATATCACTCACATGGCACGTTAGCTATCAAGCTAATAAGCTGTTACAACTGGGATATGTGTTCTCCCAAGTTACGCAGGACAATCATTGCTAAGTTTCAGTCAAAATTACAATTTTATACATAGATCTAATAATTAGTATGACATGAAATGCAATATATTGACTTGAATGACTCGTGAAGAAGGACCATTTTTCGGAATAGGGACCCCATCTACTTGAGATCTTTACCATTTTTATTGGAACAGGGCAAGTAGTAAACATTCTCTTTCCTGGTGGAAGACTTTCTAGAGCTGTGCTATCTTACCACCACATCATCTTAATCAAACAAATTGGCAACCACTTTGAAAAGCTGTAAGGCTGCGCTGGCCATTGGATGCCACTCCATCGTCATCTTTTCCCATCGGTACTTTCAGAATTATTTCATTGCTAATGTCACAAATAAACGACCAGAGAATTGTAGACTTTTCATTTGTAATCTCGACTTGCTATTTTAAGAAAATTCATTAGTGAAAGACAGAAATTTGTAATAAGAACTACATTCTTCTCCAAATACCATAATCAATGTTTTTGTTCGTGGTAAAAATTATCATCAGACCAATACTAAGTCTCTCTCATGACTTTAGGGTCGCATTCCTGTATATCATATCATTTAGAATTTTACTCATCCAATCACAATCAAACCAAGAAGTGTAGATCTCTTCATTAACTGCACTACCCTTTTTTTTTTTTTTTTTAACTTTTGGTAATAAGCTGTTCTCACGCATTAACTGCGATTTGAGCGCAGGATGGTTCCCAAATCAGGTTTTTTTTTTTTTTTTTGGCGTCGTTTTCTGGAACAATTTCGACTGACCCCAGATCACGTGTAGCATTAAATATACTCAACAAGCTGTAATTTAATTTCCAACGAAACAGAACGCATTCATTTTCAATCAGTTATTTAATCTTTCCAAATTCTGATCAATGAATAGATGAAAGAAAAATTAAAAAACAAGGAAAAAGAAACAAAGAAAACAGGATATCTAGCCAGGAAAAGAGAGGAACACCAAAATAGCCAGTCAATTCTCTCCTCTTTCTTTTTCTTTTGGGTTCCCATAAGGGTTCATTCCTGAACAAAATTAAAAGTTTCTGAGAAAATAAATTGAAATTAGTCCTCTCACCTGGATTCCGCCGATGAAATATGATTCCAATATCTCCGGTCATCTATGCCAGTTATTCTCAACGCCTTGTATGAAACTGACACATAAATCTTGCCACTACTCTTATCCATCCAAACTTGCTGCAAAACATCAAGTAACCTTTAGTACAAGTTATTACAACGTTAAATAGATTCCTCTTTCAAACGCAAAGTACTGAAATTGACCTTTCTAGCAATTATGTTACCATTAATTTCACCTAACAAAAGAGGATTAAAAGAAAATTGAGAAGTGGGGCCAGAGGAAAATTAACCTTGGTGCCATCATCGAAGTAATTGGGTCGACAGAGCCTCGTATAAATCTCTTTCTTGCTCAAACTTACTGAAGAGGTTTCTCCTAAAATTTTCTTGACAAGAAACTTGTAATTGGAAGGTAACTTTGTTTCCCAAACAAAATCAGCCACGGAAGCACCGCGAAATGCCCGGTTCAACCCGGCCAGTTTACATATCTCCGGTGGATCCAAGTACATAAAAATTGAAGCAATACAGCTCTCTGGCACATCACCAAGGCCTGGCCCTGGCCTCAAATGGGGAGAACCTCCATGTATACCACAATCATCTGCAGCAAAGCCAGATAAAACAGCCCCCATGAAGAAAGAATTCAAGAAGGAGAAGATCAAGATCGGTCCCTTTTTTTAATCAATTAGAAGGGTTTAAAGGTAAAGAAGGAGAAGATAGATGCTGTGAGGAATTGGGGGACAGATTGAGGAAGGTATCATCATTTTTCCTCAAGTGCGAGAATAGAAGGAGAAGTGCTTAGCCTTTGTGGGAGGGTTTTTATAAAATTCCCCAGTGATACAAATATAAATAATGTTAAATGTTATAAAATAATTTTATTAATCAAAATTTACTTTAATAGATATATATATATCGGATAAATAAAAGGAGATCTAAAAGGGACGGGGGACACGAGAGTTGCTGGGAATAATTTTATTGGGAAATAAGAAGTCATGCTTTTATATTGACGCACGGGTTCTGTGGCGGGTAGGGAAGAACTTAGCCGATCCATGCGATTAAAGAATTGCAATATTATAACATTTGATGACTTTTGCGCGCATGGATCACTATTTGCCATGCTTTCCGTGGTTTCTTTTCCCTTCCGCTTATGTAATCAGGAGAGGTACAGTAACATAAAATCTAGTTTCGTGATCATGTTTGTGAAACTGGAAAGTGACTTTTTACAGGAAACCCATTTCTGTGGCAACTTCTACTTATAGCCATATCATAAGAAAAATTAGAAGGAAGGAAAATTCTAAATCAATAAATCAGATATATTTTATATTGCAATAAATCTGGGACTATATGTTGTATGAATACGAAGCTGGCATTTTGCTTTGTACAGAGAGGCAGCCAGAAATTTAATTGATTCCATGACCTATAATCACTAGGGGGGCCTTGCCACCTCATTTAATTGTCACACAACTCTTATAAACATTATTCGATGACAAGTCACCACAAGGGAAGTGACGATTTGATGATAAAAATCAAAACAAAAGTCACATAAACCCAAAATTGCTTATTTGGAGGGTATACAGTTATCTGTTTATTTGATTTCGAAGAGTCAGCTCCTTCAGGGAAGAAATTCCTTTCGTATACGGTACACCAGCAAAATGGTGCTAACTTGACTAAATTAATCTGACATTTCGTTACACAATGTCTTTCCTTGATTTATTATATGTTTAAAACATTAGTTACATGCTAACTTATTCATATACATACATATATATATATATATATATATACATATATATATATATATAAAGGGGGTGTGGTATCATTTTACCGTGCATATGGCATAAGTCTAGAACTATCTTTGCACAAGGGACTCGGAACTTTTGTTCTTTTGTTCGTTTGTTTTTTCCTCCGTTTATATACTCCATAGTCTCAAGAATTAGTACTAAAATTATTCTAGCGGATAATTCCAGACGAAGATGCCCCCACTCCCCACCATATGAACCTCGCTCTATGCTGCCTTTCCTTGGGCAACACACGAGCCATGGAGTGGCAATGCCGGTGGATTTATGTGAACCTTTTCACTGCTTAATTTATCATTCACCATTCAGTAATGGTATCCTAGCTAACTAATCTTGTCTTTATATGAATTTATTATCCATTATTTGTCTGATTAATTACACACACACACACACACACATATATATATTCAATTCCCTTAATCGCTAATTGCATGGACAAGAGAGAAATTATTGATTTGGGATGTCAAAGAGAGTGACTAGCTGGTCCCTCACGCTGTCCCAGACACTCTTTTCTTTTCAAACCAAGCAATAACAATAATATTTAAATAATAATAATAATTATAGAGCAAGGAATAGAATACTAATATTTAATTATAAGGATAATTCTCTTAATTTAGATTCAAGAAATTATGCCGTCCACTAAGTTCCCACACGTGTCGTAGTGCGTTGGTGCTGAGTCAGTGTAAGTGTACGGACCCTGGTTGACGTCATGCATATCGGGAACACCAGTGGTAGACAGAAGCGGACGGAAAAAAAAAAAGTGGGTAACCACGATGGTTATTTTGAACATGAAGTCATAAATTTAAAAAAAAATGATGATTTAGAATGAAAAAAAATGGGGACGATGGTTTGGATTTACTTAATAACGGACAGGCTGTTTAATATGTTTTCAGATTTATCAGTTTAAACAAAAATAATTAACAATTATTTTCTTGTTACAGTCTATGTCAATCTCACTCCATTTTATACAGTGGTTTGGATTCTCAACTGGGTCACTATCCATATATTGAAGGACTTGCCAAAAAAAATTACTTCTTAATTCTTCATCTCAAGAATTGAATCTTAATCCATATATTGGAAAGAATAGATATCTTGTCAACCAAGTCAGTTCTTGAATTATAAAGTTACAAAAACTTACGATAGGTAAGCTTGTTTTTGCAGCGACGGGCAGTTCCCTTTTGTCTTTGTGAGTAGTTAAAAAAGAACTGGTGCTAACTCACTAGTGAAAATATTTAATAGTAAAATAATTTAAAATTAAAATTAAAATTTGATCTCTAGTTCTCAAAAAATAATAATAAAAAAAAGTAATGATAAGTGATTATGGTAACAGGCGAAATAGACAAAAAGGAGAAAAGAAAAGAGGAAAAATCCTATCCTATCCTATCCTATCAGCAAGCAAGTCTGATAACAAAACTCACAGAAAATGGGGGCAAATTAAAAAAAAAAAAAAACATCAAAATGGCATTAAATTATAGAATTAACACATTAAATGAAGTGCAAATTTCATGTCTGTACCCACAAGTTTGTCTATTTTTAATCCCCGTAAGACTTTTTCTTAAGAAATTAGTTGAAAACGTGGTTGCCTCATTACAGCCATGCATTTGGCGTGTAAAGCAAAGAGTATTTCCTATTTCCCCGTTAGGTACAAGCTTTCGTGAATTGCAAGAAAATGTTTACATCGTCCTAAATGGACTCCACTTGCCGCGGAGTATGAATCCGATCCGCGAATTTCAATTTTCGTGGAAGTAATTCCCAGTTTATTAGTTAAAGGACTGTTTGGTTTATCTGTTTAATATTGTTGTTGTTGATTATTGTTATTGATTGTTGATTTTTAATATGATTCAGGTTGGGGACAAGGAAAATTTTTCTTGCCAACTCCTGTTTCAGCTGCGGGTGTGTCCTGGAATCCGCACTCAATCTGTTGCAATTGCATAGCTACGTTTCCTATCAAATATGAGTTGGAAATTCCAGGTCCTGAAGGCTCTCTCGCTCCTAACGATTGTCCCCAGTTGTATGTCTGATATGGATGATGCACAACTGCCTGCAGCATATTTCAACAAGGCAAGCCCGATTTTTTTGACATTCTTTAAAGAAAAAGGACGGAAAATGACTGTCTTTTGCTTGAAAAACATCCCCAAATTCGAACATTGAGAACCGATTAGTCCGTAGTTCGAGACATCTCGGGCAAAGCGATTTGTCGCTCATTGGTCCGGGATGCCTAGCAAACGGACAACCAACTTGTCAGTCGGTACGATAATCTCTCTCCTTTTTATTTCCTGTTTTGAGGCTTCCCTCTGACCCTGGCTTCGTTTGGCACTGCGATCGGGACGGCCAAACGTTGGAGTCCAGACGCACCCAAAACGTTTGGTAAATTAAAAAGTCAAAGACTTGGAAACTGGTGTTTCTTTGGTCCAGTTATGAAAGCTATGGAACAACTCATCTTTTATAAATTTTTTTAAGTAAAAACATATTTTAAGGCGGAATTTCTTTTAATTTATTTATAAAAGAATAAAAATATAATTTATGCTTTGCATACAACCTATAATAATAATGCATGCACAAGAAAATATTTTGAATGAAACTAGAAATTATTAGCATATTGCAAATTATGTTATATCTATTAAAAACATACTCGACTTAATTTGCTTGTAAGGTCAAACAACTATTTGATCTACCTTTAATCAACTTGCGATTTGTTCTCGCCCATTTTTAAACATGTCATTAAACGATATGTGTTTTGTTCTTATCTATTTTATAGACCTTTCTGTATAAATTCTTATATCCAAGTAAATCTTAGACCATAGGGTATGATAGTTCTTATGATATATTACATATTTATTGTACGGATTGATGCTCAAATAATTTGTACAATAATATATTTACAAACAATAATGTCATTTAAAATTATCATTTATCATAATAATTATTTGATTTACTCTTTACTAATTACTTGCAAAAAATGATCTCATGGGCCACAGTTTTTCCATCTATTATCAAACAATTAATTATATTTACAAGCGTCAAATTTCTTAATTTGTCAACCCTCAATAGCAGTTTGAAAAAGGCTTAGCTTTATCGTTTTGCCGGCTTGCTCCACCTGCTGTGTGAGCCTTTCCGGCCCAAAACTGGAAGGTATTCTAACCGTGATGTGCACAGAAGATGCATGTATTAATGGAATGAAAAATCGGGGCAGAAGAGTTTGGACAACTTTCATCAAATGCATGCTTTCGTGAGACAAATCCTCACAGATTAGAATTTATAACGAGATCTTATCCTTGAATTTTCTTTACAGGCGAAGCCCCCGACGTTTCCCAAGTGATGAAGATTAACGCGCTCCGGATTGTCAAGAATTCACATCATCAAAGGGGTTCTCTATCTTCTTGAAGGGGCAAAAGGGAGAGAGACGAGGGGGAGTTACCGTCAGAATGTATAAAGGCTCATCTGCTATTTCGATTTGTGAAAGGATCGTGTAAACAAAAATGTCATTACCCTATCCAACGACTGCAACCGATGTATATTGTTATTTTCTTCCGCCTCTTAGACAATTAAATAGTCCCAATGGAAACTGCGCGGTCCCTCGTAAGGGCCAAATAGTGCACTGATTAACAGCCTTAGATGGTGAAGACCAATGTTTGAACTGAGATTGGCACCCTGAGAAAGACTGAGTCGTGCAATGTTGTGTCTACAATCTCCCCTAATGCCCTGGCCCACAAACATATTGGATGTCCACGATCAAATGTCTTCAATCAAGGGAATAATTTCAAGGAAGCAGCCAAACATTGGCTGCAAGGCCTACCTTCCCATGATCACAATCATTTCTGTTGACCCATTATGAAATGTAATCACAAATTACTACATATTGATATTAATCCAATCATAAATAAATTGCCGTGAATGTTTAGTCATGGGCGTTACTTCCAGGAAAGCCACCTCAAATCTGAAGAGCACTCTGCCTCGAATAAAAAAAAGCAAATGGAGTAAATTCCAGTACTAAAATATGGTCTAATTTCATGAGCTCATATCATTCACCAGATCAAAAGGGCCTGCATCAAGGTCTGAGGGGCCACATTCTAGGAAAGACGAGCAACAAGGTCACTCATATACTTCAATGCTTTTAAACAACCATCTCTTGATGACAAATGACCACGCAAACCAAATGACACAATTCATCAATCACCTCCCACTTGCCTCTTCCACGAGTCTTCCACAATCAACTCATCAACTCCCCAGTCCTCGTAGCTGTTTGATCAGAAGATAAACATTAGCACGAGTGAATCAAAGAAACAACAGTGTACAAAATTACCAAGCATTGCAAGCATACATCAATGTTTTCAGATTCCAAGTACTGCAATTTTAAGCTAAGCATCTCACCTTCCATCAGGCAAATAACGACGAATGGTGAAAGGTATCTTCTGTTCACGAAGCTCCTTCATAGCAATCTGGCCAGTGAAGCACATAAAAAAAAAAAAAAAAAAAACAATGGCGAGCAGAGAACAACAAAAAATATTTGGCATAGTGACATAATCACTGAATGAGGGATCGAAAAGCCAAAAGATAAAAAGAAAAGCCTCAAAATCCAGTAAGACAGTCCACATCAAAGCAAGCATAAGATTTCAAAACCAATCTTTTTCCATAAAATTCGCTTCATATTTGTACAGCATAACACTGAAACAAAGACAGCTTCTTGAAACAAGCAAATTCAACAGACAAATACTATAGCTGTCCTCAGCAGCTTATGCAGTACCTCCAGTGGGTCAGTCTCGCCTTCCAACTCCACCATTACAGGAGCATTCATGCTGCAACACAAAAGAGGGAAATGCAATCACATCACTCAAATTGATGAATTTGAGTTTACTAAACTGAGAGCATTTTTAAAGGTGAAAAGAACAAAAACCTGATCTGCAAAGCACGAGTCCCTAAAATTCTAGCACGCTCATACTTTGTCATGTATTTCGTTGTTCTACGAGGTCGCTCCACTGGTTCTTGCTCTCCTCTATCCTCAGTTTCAATGGGTTCCCCAGCAATGTCTTCGTTAGCATTATCAACTTCCCCCTCAGCTCCTTCCTGTCCAATCAATCCACCAACACTTACAAAAGTCCAAGAGAAAAGAAGTTTCCAGCACATAACAGTAAGAAAATGCAAGTGAATAACTTCTTACTTCAATCTCAGGCTCCGGTGGCTCATCATCATATCTGAATCAGCAATTCAAGGGATCTCATACAAAGCAGGGAGAAAAATCATAAAAAGCACAAAATTGAAACAAACTCCCAAAAAAGAAAAAACAAAAACAAGAGCAATTTAAATGGTAGCCAAAATCTAGCATTTCACAACCCACACAAGAATAACACAAAACCGTCGTTTTCTCAAGGGCACTTCCTGAAGCAAGATCATAAAAAAAAGAAAAAAAAATTCAATAATGTGTAAAAATCATTATTTTTACCAAAATAATCGTGAGTGACTATTCAATTTGATAACCAAATTACCACAAACAAAAGGGGGGGAATAAAGGGAAAAAACCCTAAATAATAGCATTGGTTGTCGTGCGGCGTGAGACTGCGCATGCGCGAGGGAAAGACTACAAGCAATAAAGAGAAAGGGAGAGCGCGCAAACCCTAAATCGTCGTTATAGTCGTCGTCGGCCATTATTGATCGGCGGAGAAGAAGAAGCCTTTTTCCTCTCCGGTTCTTTGGACAGAGTCCCAACTACGTGCACTTTCCTCTCTCTCTCTCTCTCTCTCTCTCTCTATATATATATATATATATATATATATATATATATATATTAAATTTGATGATAATTTATTTTTTTCGTTGGTTTAAATATAAATTTCTTAATAAACACTTTTCTAAAATAAAAAATTATAAATGAGATAAATTTTAAATTTAATATGTTGTAATGGGTTACAGAAAATTTAGTTAAAATTATTATGTTTAAATTGGACTCTAAAAATCAATTAGTGAGTCTTAATTGAAACTTGTACCAGTGATGACTAATATTTATATTTTTTTTTCTTGTTAAAAGAAAAAACTCAGAAGACCAATGTTTTTTCTTATATCGGAAGTTCTTTGTTTTTCAGAAATTTGCTCATTCTAAGAGAAGTTATTTATTTATTTATTTTTTACTTAATTTTCTTTTTAACTTTAATGCAAAAGAGGCGTCGCCCAAATCACCTTTTAATGTCTTGCTAGACATATTGGACACGTCGTTGTCCGTATTAACCAGAGAGTCAACGGCATCGCACGAGGAATCCCAGGGATCCTTGTCTGTTTAGCCTCTATGTCAAAAAAAATGTATTCCCACTAAATCATTCAAAACGATAAAATGTCTTTTAATTAAAAAGTTTTACTGAAGAACAGTATCACAAAATGACAAAAAAAATATTAAAAAATAAAGTTTCACCAAATAAATTATTATAAAACGACAAAACTCCTCTGCGTTATCCCCACACCTGTCTTCAGTTTTTTTTTTTTTTTTGATTGTTTTTTTTAATGACGAACGAAGAAGCTTGCGCCTAAAAAGTTCAAAAGGGAAAACACTACCAGTCCGATGACTGGAACTCTTTCGGAGAAGAATTACACAAGGTTATGCACAGGTCATTTCATGATATAAAGTACATGTTTCGACCAAAAATATCCTGTGGTGTAATAAGAATGTAAGCATGATTGTCAAACTAGTCGCGGCAAAAAAAAAAAAAAAAAAAAAAAAAGAAATTGATATTGGTTATCAACATAAATTGCAGTTCTATAAAATGTAAGTTTCAATTCATGCGTGACCAACAAAAATGTAACGACAATACACAAGCATGGTTGGTCGTGGACGATCTTGATGTTTCAAATTAATTTCAATACAAATGCATTGAGCTTTCTCTGCGTTACGGATAAGATATACACCCAACCCTTGGCTAGAAATTTAGACCAGGAGCATCATGCGTGCTTCTTTCTAAGATGGAGGAGCACAATAATTGGAGGAGGGAGATTTTTTTTGGGTTCCGTGATGAAACAGGCTGGCGACAATGATTGAGCACAATAATTGTTATCTACCTGTTTGCTTTTAAGATTATTATTTAAACACTCTTGCACATACGCAAAGAGGCGCTATCCAAAATCACCCGAGGCCTCTAGGAACTCGAAAGGAATTAGGATCCTCCTCCCGAAGAGACATGGGTCCAACTGCTGTTGCAATAGAGTTGCCCGACCAATCGAAGCCAAACAATTTCTTTGTTTCTCTTCTCCTCCCATTATTCTTGCTTGCTCTGTATCTTGTCTTTACCCATCTCAAAAGCTTTCTGTGCTCTTTTTCCAGGAGGCATTCTCTTCCACCGGGTCCCAAGCCATGGCCTATCGTAGGAAATATTCTCCATTTGAAAAAGCCCTCACATATCATTGGCAAGCATCGCCAAAGTTCATGGCCCTTTGATTTCACTGAGGCTCGGCACTCAACTCCTCGTCGTTGGGTCATCTCCGACGGCAGCCACTGAAATTCTCAAAACCCATGATCATTTGCTTTCCGGTAGAAAGGTACCAAAGGCAGTCCCTCGTGAACCACGCGTCCTTGACCGCCTCTCCATTATTTGGTCCACTGGGTGCAACAACCAATATTGGAAGTCCTTCCGAGCCATGTGCAAGAATGAGCTTTTTTCTGCGAGTGCGTTACAATCACAAGCCACACTAAGAGAGAAGAAGGTGGCGGAAATGGTGGAATTCTTGGGCACCAAACAAGGAAAAATTGTTGATGTTGGTCAGGCAGTGTTTGCTACTGTCTTCAACACGTTAGGCAATCTTTTGTTATCTAGGGAGCTTATTGGTTTTGAAGAAGCAGGAGGGGCAGGTGGATTGAAAAAACTGATGCAGAGGATTATGGTGCTGGTAGCTGCTCCAAATTTTGCAGATTTCTATCCCATTCTTGCCGGGTTGGATCCTCAAGGTTTGAAAAAGCAGACGATGGATTGCTTGGAAGAAATGTTTGCCATTTGGGAAATTTACATCAAGGAAAGAAGAGAAACCAATGTCCACGGTGCTCCGAAAGGCGATTTCTTGGATACTTTTCTTGCCAATGGACTTGATGATGACCAGATCAATTGGTTGCTTCTGGTAAGCAGATAAAAGCTCGCGCTGCGTCGTTGACTTATTCTATGTTTTAACTTTTTGGGGCATCTTTGACCTAGAACAACTAATTTTACAATGATCATTTGTTTGCAGGAACTGTTCGCTGCAGGCACAGACACAACCACCACAACGGCCGAGTGGGCAATGGCCGAGCTGCTGAAGAACGAAGAGGTCAGGGAAAAAGTCCGTGATGAACTTGGAAAGGAAATCAATGGAAACTCAATCAACGAATCCCTCGTCTCTCGGCTTCCTTATCTAAACGCATGTATAAAGGAAACACTAAGGCTACATCCTCCTGCACCGTTTCTCATTCCACGTAGTGCGGCTGAGACCTGCCAGATTATGGATTACACGGTTCCAAAGAATTCTCAAGTGCTTGTCAATGTCTGGGCAATTGAACGCGATCCCTCCGTCTGGGAAGACCCATTATCATTTAAACCCGAAAGATTCCTCGGAACAAGTTCGGACCTCAAGGGCCGGGGTTTTCAGTTGCTGGCATTTGGTGGAGGAAGAAGAATTTGTCCTGGAATGCTAATGGCTACTAGGCAACTTGCCCTGATTTTAGCCTCGTTGCTCTATCACTTCGACTGGTCCCTTCCAAATGGCGACATAGACATGAAGGATGAGTTTGGCATTGTATTAAAAAAGGAACAGCCAGTACTTGTTATTCCTAGGCGCATAATGTAGTTAATTAAGTTCAACGTGAATGAACTTTGGTTCATTTCAAGAATGTACTCGTAAGCTTTAAGATGAATTGTTCAGCTTCCTCAATAAATTAAAAAAAAAAGAAACTTCTTCCATCACTTGTGCAGTACGATCTGAAAAGAAATTTGTGCGAATTAGGGACCTAATTTATTTGAGCGCTCGAAGCAGCGGCTTGTCACGGCCATCCAATCTAATCCAAATAATGATTAAAAAATTAATGCAAATGATGGTATAAAAGTTAATTTACTTATCACTTTCTTCATAAATGCTTAGGTAAGCGATTAACTTATATAAGCACTTAGGTAAGCGTCCCGCTTAGGTAAGCACTTAGATATTTTCTTTTGTAAATATCTAAGATATTTTAAATCTAAAAAAATTATAGTTACACATGAAGGAGATAGAACTATTATAAATATCTTCACTCTTCTCATTTGTAAAGCACATTTTCATTCATTCAATACAAGTTCACTTGCAAAGTTCTTGTACTCTCTATCTCTAGCTCTCTCAAGTTCTTCTTGTTCGATTACTTGTCTCTCATAAGTCTTCCGCTGGTTCGTTCGAACTCTTCAAGGCTTACTTAGCATCTTCTCTCGCAAGATCGACTAAGTGCCGCACGGGTTAGCACGTCCGAAGTACGTGCAAGCCTAACTCCGTAACAGGTGGTATCAGAGTAAGGTAATCCTAGTCCCTACTCTGTTCTTGTTTGAGTTGCGAATATGGCAGGTGAGGAAGGATTTGTTGAGACCGTTTTTGAGGAGCAACCAATGGAGCAAGAAGCTCATGGACGTGAGGAGCAACGTGCTCCAACCAAACGTGGCAAGTCCAAGGTTCCAGCCAAGGAAACCTTAGACTCACTTGTTGGTACCCTAGAGAGGAGTGTCCTCGACATAAACTTTCTTGTGGGAGATCTCAGTGATCAAGTTGATAACTTGGTCCATGATAATGCGGAGGTCACTCAGGCTGCCAAACTTTTGATCAATCAAGGTATGTCTAAACTTCGTGAGTTTGTTGAAGGAGAGATTCGTGCCCTTCGTAGGGAGATGGAGTCCTTTCGTCGAAACAGTTCACTTGCTAGTACGGCTGCCATTGCTAGCACTTCCACTGCTGTACATGGCTTGAAGGTCCAAAAACCTTCCATGTACAACGACACAAGGAATGCCACTACCGTAGAGAACTTCTTATTCAGCCTGGAGCAATACTTCGAGGCCGTGGGGGTTGTCGACGATCTGGTCAGGATAGGAAACGCCCCAATCTTTCTAAGAGATACTGCCCAACTCTGGTGGAGAAGGAAGCACTCTGAACGAGAGAAAGGCTTATGCATCATCGACACTTAGGAACAATTCAAGGCTGAAGTACGTAGGTACTTCGTCCCTCACAATGCAGACGGTGAGGCGAGGAGGAAGTTACGTCACCTTTGTCAGACAGGTAGTATTTCTGACTATATCAAAGAATTTACTACCCTCATGCTTGAAATCGAAATATCCGATAGGGAACTACTCTTCTACTTCAAAGACGGCTTGAAGGACTGGGCAAGAGTCGAGTTGGAGAGGCGTAATGTGCAGACCCTAGATGCTGCCATTGCCGTTGCGGAAACCTTCGTCGACTACTTTGCTCACTCCAAGAGTAAGAAGCCGAACTCTGGCAAAAGTAGGGGAGAGAAGGTCAAGCAAAAGAAGAAGGATTCTGGTCGCCACGAGGGTGGACAACAAAAGCCTCAAACGACCATACCAAGCATGAGAAGAAGTTTGGAGGTAAACACAACTCGACTAACCCTCTTAAACCTTGTTTTATTTGTAGTGGACTACACTGGGTGAAGGACTACCCCAAACGCAAAGCCATGAATGCAATGATGGCGGCACTCAACCTAGAAAAGGCTAACGAAGAAGCCCAAGCGGACATGGGATCTATCCAACAATTGGGTAATCTCTTGAAGCGTTCCTCCCCAATAGTCGCCAAGGAAAAGGGACCATTGTATGCTGATCTTACCGTCAAGGGAAAATCAGCTAGTGCGATGCTGGATACGGGGGCAACGCACAACTTTATGGATGTTGAAGAGGCCAAACGTCTAGGCCTCAAACTAACGAAGGGAAACGGCATCATCAAATCGGTAAACTCGGGAGCAAAGCCTATCCAAGGCATGGCACACGGAGTTGCTGTCCAGATCGGCGAATGGACGGGTAAGTTAGACTTTACCGTTGTTCCCATGGATGATTTTAAAGTGGTGCTAGGTCTTGCATTCTTTTGCGGAGCTTTGGCTTTCCATGTTCCTACTACACGTTCCCTTGTGGTTGTCGACAACCATAAGATCCGCGTAGTCCCCTTGAAGCGTAAGGAGAGATCTCAACCATTGATGATCTCGGCCTTGCAATTCAAGCGGGGTCTCAAGTCGGGTCCTGGCTACGTTGCTACCATAAGAGAACTAAGCGATGAGGAAGACGTAGCAACACCAACTCCTGCCTTGCCACAACCAGTTCAGGCCGTCCTCAACAAGTTTAAGGACGTCATGCCTTCTAAGCTACCCAAGAAGCTTCCACCAAAACGAGATGTGGATCACCACATTGAGCTAGAAGTCGGTGCCAAACCCCCTGCCATGACTCCTTACCGTATGGCACCTCCGGAACTCGCTGAATTGAGGAAACAGCTCCACGACTTGATCGACTCGGGCTACGTTCGACCATCAAAAGCCCCATTCGGTGCCCCAGTCCTCTTCCAGAAAAAGAAGGACGGACCCCTACGGATGTGTATTGACTACCGAGCATTGAACAAGGTTACTATCAAGAACAAGTATCTCATACCCTTGATAGCTGATCTTTTCGACCAACTCGGGAAGGCGAGATACTTCACCAAGCTGGATTTGCGATCGGGATACTACCAGGTTCGCATAGCACAAGGTGATGAGCCAAAGACGACCTGTGTAACACGCTACGGAGCGTTTGAGTTCTTGGTCATGCCATTTGGCCTCACCAACGCACCAGCCACCTTTTGCACACTCATGAACCAGGTACTACATTCTTTCCTGGATAAATTCGTGGTAGTTTATTTGGATGACATTGTTGTATACAATAAAACACTTGAGGAGCATGTAGAGCACCTCAAGCAAGTCTTCCAAGTTCTACGGGTAAATGAATTATTCGTTAAGAAGGAGAAGTGCTTGTTCGCCAAGCAAGAGGTGGACTTCCTTGGTCATCGAATCAAGGATAGTAGATTGTTGATGGATCCAACAAAAGTGCAAGCCATCCAACAATAGGTGCCACCAACCAAGGTCCCGGAATTGCGATCTTTCTTGGGGCTTGTTAACTACTACCGTCGGTTCATCAAAGGATACTCTGCTATAACCGCACCTTTGACCGACCTCCTGAAGAAGAACCGCACTTGGCATTGGATGGAAGAATGCCAAGTTTCCTTCGAGAGATTGAAGCAAGCAATCTCCAAAGAACCTGTTATGGCCCTACCGGACTACGAAAAGCCTTTCGAAGTCCATACTGACCCATCCGACTTTGCCATTGGAGGAGTCTTGATGCAAGATAGGCATCTCATTGCCTATAAAAGCCGCAAGCTCAACGACACGGAGAGATGGTACACCATCCAGGACAAGGAGATGACTGCCGTCATCCATTGCTTGCGCACTTGGAGACACTATCTCTTCGGAAGTAAGTTTGTAATTATGACTGACAATGTTGCTACAAGCTACTTTCAGACAAAAGAAATTCAGCCCTAAGCAAGCTCGTTGGCAAGACTTCCTGGCGGAATTCGACTACACACTGCAATACAAGTCGGGCCAAGCCAACGTAGTTGCTGATGCGTTGAGTCGTAAGGCAGAACTAGCGGCTCTTGCTACTAGTACTCCTACAAGCAACCTCCTTGAACGGATCAAGGAAGGTACTGGACAGGACAAGCTGGCCAACAATCTCCTAAGGTTGGCTAGTGAGGGGAAGACTCGTCGATTTTGGGTGAACAATAGAGTCTTGACAACGGTAGGGAACCGCGTCTTCGTGCCAAAGTGGGGCAACTTGCGGAAGGAGATCCTCAAGTAATGCCACGATTCACTATGGGCTGGTCACCCAGGTATGGCACGAACCCTTGCTCTTGTCCAACAACATTACTTTTGGTCGCACATGCATGCAGATATCGAGACCTATGTGGGAACTTTCTTGGTTTGCTAACAAGACAAGGTAGAACAGCAACCACCAGCCGGTCTACTTGAGCCACTACCCACTCCCGAAAGGCCTTGGAAAAGTGTCTCAATGGACTTTATTGTGGCTCTACCGAAGTCCGAAGGATGCGGAAGTATCATGGTTGTAATCGATCGATTCAGCAAGTATGGCACCTTCATTCCAGCTCTTGCTGATTGCAAGGTGGACGAAGTCGCTCGCTTGTTCTTTAAGAACGTGGTAAAGCTATGGGGAGTGCCAAAGAGCATTATCAGTGACAGAGACCCCCGCTTTACAGGTAAATTCTGGCGCGAGCTATTCAAGTTGTTGGGAACCGAGCTAAACTTTTCAACAAGCTTCCATCCTCAAACCGATGGGCAAACTGAGCGAGTCAATGCCTTGCTCGAGCAATATTTGAGACACTATGTCAGTGCTTACCAATGAGATTGGGCAAAGCTACTCGATGCTGCCCAATTCTCATATAACCTTCAGAGGAGCGAGGCCACAACCAAAAGTCCATTCGAGATTGTCATGGGACAACAACCGTTAACATCAAGTGCTATTGTCTCTCCTTACACTGGCAATAATCCGTCTACCTTTAAGTTTGCAAAGGAATGGCACGAGAAAGCGGACATAACGAGGGCTTGCCTCGACAAAGCGGCCAAGAAGATGAAAAGATGGGCTGACGTCAAGCGACGCCCAAAAGACTACACTGCGGGAGACATGGTGATGGTGAAGTTGCTACCCAACCAATTCAAGTCTCTACACAAGGTACATAAGGGTTTGATACGAAAGTACGAAGGACCATTCCCCATCATCAAGCGTGTGGGAAAGGCCGCCTATTAAGTCCAACTCCCTCCAAAGTTAAAGATCCATAACATTTTTCATGTAAGTCTTCTAAAGCCTTTCCATGGAGACGAAGAGGATCAAAGCCGAAATGAGTCAAAGCGCGCACCAACGACTGTGGTCACCGAATTCAATAAGGAGGTGGAATGCATCCTTGCTGATCGAGTGATCCGGAGAAGGGGAGTTCCCAACTATACCGAGTACTTAGTCAAATGGAAGGCTCTGCCAAACCACGAGGCTAGTTGGGAACGAGAAGACCAGCTTTGGCAATTTGCTGATCATATCCGGCAATTTAAGGCTGAAAATGCGACGAGGACGTCGCAGGATTAAGTGGGGGAGGATGTCACGGCCCGTCCAATTGATGGGAGCCTAGCCCAAATAATGGCCCAAAAGCTAGCCCAAATGATGGCCCAAAAGCTGGCCCATTTATCACCTTCTGCATAAGTGTTTAGGTAAGCGCTTCACTTATGTAAGCGCTTAGGTAAGCACCTCCCTTATGTAAGCGCTTAGGTAAGCGCCCTGCTTAGGTAAGCGCTTAGGTATTCTTTTTTGTAAATATCTTAAATATTTTAGATCTAGAGAAATTATAGCCACACATCAAGGAGGTAGAACTACTATAAATACCCTCACTCCTCTCATTTGTAAAGCACCTCTTCATTCATTCAATATAAGTTCACTTGCAAAGTTCCTGTGCTCTCTCTCTCTCTAACTCTCTCAAGTTCTTTTTGTTCGGTTATTTGCCTCCCACAAGTCTTCCGCTGGTTCGTTCGAACTCTTCAAGGTTTACTTAGCATTTTCTCTTGTAAGATTGACTAAGTACCGCACGGGTTAGCACGTCCGAAACACGTCCAAGCCTAACTTCGTGACAGGCTGCTGATCCGGTGACTAAAATAATTGACACCTGACATAATTTTTGTATAGAAAATTTGGCAATTGATACCAATCTTCAGCACACCCGATATATTTTATGAAATATCACAAACATTAAGTATCATCAGATTTTATTTTATTTTTAATATAATCAATTAAAATTGTTGTAAAATTATTGTGCATATTTGTATCTCTAACTTATATTCATGTAACGGTGCTCTTATTTTATAGCCTTTTAGTTATAAATTAATATTTTCTTTTACAAAATAAGGAAAAAATGCAAAGTAAATGAATACACATCCCATGAATCTGGAGCCACATCATGGAATCACCCTACTCATTACATGAAAACACAATAACCCATCGCCTTTTAGCGAAATTTTATGAATTATGTATATATAGTATATAAACCTGAAACGAACTTGGAAGAAACTTATCAGATCGCTAAACCCAAATTTTAAAAAAGAGCATTTTTTTTTTTTGTGATTTCAAAGCTGACGGGGGAATATGATTTTATTGTGATTTTATCAAAAAAAAAAAGAAGATAAAACTTGGATAAAGTATCTTTATCACCATGAGGGCGACAAGGTGGGTTGACGCCGACCTTAATATCATATTGAACCAAAATATGATCCTACAGAGCGTACATGAACAGAGCGGGGTCCCTTTCATGGTTCCCCCCCGCTCCGATGAGAGAGAGAGGTAACGTGGCGATGGCGAGGGCTTTACCTGGGCTTCGGAATTAAATGGACGATAGGTCCACCACTTGGGGTTTTTATGCATCCACGCAACTCAATTGTGAACCGACCATGCCCTCTACAGCGTATGAAATTTGCGGATGATGGGCTCACTTTTCCTTGAGGTGCTTTCCTTTTTTGCTCTTCTAACCCAATCCATTTCTTCTTGACCTCATTAAGACAGAAAGGGTAATTCATTTTTCGGCAAAAATAGATGGCCCCAACCATTCCAAATTGAGCCAATGGTCCAAACAGAAGGTGCTCGCACCCAATCGATAATCATCCTTTTTAACACCCCCACGAGGCCAGGTAACGGCATTTTTCGGTTTATACAATAACGACAGTAACCCAAGGATCTGTTGTGGCCCGAGCCTTGACGACGACAGAAGTCCAACCATCTGGGTCTATGGTCACTGTTAGCCACCAGTTCGGCTATTAACGCACACCCCAAACCGACGGCCCTAGAAAAACAACGATCCACAAAACAGACAATATGTACTTCTCGTGTCCGTAGGTCATACAATAAGATACTGAATTTAATTAATCAGGTTCCTAGAAAAATGCCAATATTCAATTTTTTTTTTTAGTAGATATTACTCGATGTTATATGTATATACCCAGTACATCTAAATTTGGGTTTAAAATTTTATTGTTGTTATTTGCATTAGTCGAAGTTAATAAGCATAGAATGGATAATTATTCTTTATAAAAAGACCTAAATAGAAAGATTTCTTCTTTTTTTCATAACAATTTTTTTTATTAGTCATCAATTAAGGAGTTAGATAAAAAAAAAAAAAGTATACAAAAAAGAATATCGATTTTAAACAAACAAATAAACATGAATTTGAGTCATTTACATATCCATAATATGAAATAAAAATATTTTAAAATATCATTAAAATCAGATAACTTTATCACGACTCACAATTTTCTCTTTAAATTGTCACACCCTTTCTCCGTGGCTGACCAACCATTTTTGCTAGTTAGAGTGCGATGGGCACGGAAAGGGTACGACGACAATTGATATCAGCGAGTAGCAACGCGGGGGTTAAGGACGAGGAAAACTGATCAACTTAATCGCAGGCAATGGCTCGAGGTCACTTTCCATTGTAGGTCAAACGTTTGCGAGAAAATTTAACAAATAGGTTGGAGATCCTCCAAATCTAAATATTAAAGCTCACCAATTTTCGTGATCTCGATAATATGGATTACCCCCGTTCCACCCTCGTAAACAATACACACACACACACATATAGATATATTAATTTAGGATTAAATTTAGATCCAACCCTCTCAATGCATCTAGCACGAGCCTCGAGTTAAAAATAAATAGGTTAGAGATCCTCCAAATTTAAATATTAATGCTCATCAACCTTCGTGATGTCGATCTTATGGACAACCACGTTCCACTCTTAATTTGTCGTGAAAAAAGAAAAAGAAAAAGAAAAAGAAAAAGGATTAAGTTTAGAGCCAGCCCATCCCTCAATGCATCTAGCATGAGTCTCTACAGTTAGATTGTTGGATGGGGCAGCACTATGTTTGGTAATCTCTTTTTGTTTTGTTTTTTTTTTTTTTTTTTTTTTTTTTTTTTTGGGCGATTAAACTCCACATATCGTAAGAATCCGAGGGAACTGAAATTTACAGTTATAGAATTTCTTGTTGGTCTGCAGTTATTTATATAAAGATCAACTGATGGAATGAAAAGTCCTAACATTTTCACCAGACTTATCTGCCAACTCTTAAACCTCTCCGAAAGAAATAATTTGTCACTTTGTGATTCTTTCAAACTCTTTTTTAAAAACACTTAAACATTCTACTATTCACTAAACTTGGTTTCAGATAATAATAATTATGAAGGTATCTTTTTAACAGGAAATCATTTCCCTATACCTAAAGGTTTACTGCAGAATTCTGAAATGTACATTACTTCGTCTCAAAAAGTTATTTCATTAATTTTTCAAGGGTTTGATCTATACTTGTACTTCGTCACAAAGAAAACGGTGTGTGATTCGGCTAAAGTATGAACACTGATTTTCGCAGCCGAGAGTAAATCAATCGGGCAGCTGCAATGGACACAAATTTCTCACGATGCCTTCAGTAATAACACTGCGTTGACATTTGGCTATTCCTAATTCTAACATCATTTTTTCTACGATCGTTAATATCATACCCATTTTATTAATGCTTGTCTTATTTTTTTTTTTTAGCCCAAATGCAAACACAAAATAGCCGTCTAACGCTATCTCTAAAGTTTGCCATTTTTGGTCATGAAATTTTTATTTTAATTATTTTTTGAATATAATTCATGAATAAATTTATACTATATAATAGGTGACGTCTACTTAAAATAAAAAACAATAAAATATCTTTATATAATATAAAATTATAAATAAATTATATATATATATATAATAAGCGTCATATTCTATACCCTTAACTCATCGGCCATGCTTATATGATTTAGAGTATGAGAAACTTGTGCACGATTCAATTACACTAGTTGGTAGCGTTGCTAAAAATTACTGTATTCGCTCCATAATTTGATCTTTCTCGTGGCATCTCTCTCTCATTTTTTTCTCTCTTTAACACGTCTTACTGGTTTATTTATTTAATTTTTTTTCCTAATATATAGCAAAACGGAGACAAGTGAGTCAAATGGAGACAGATGAGGTCATTAAGTGCCAAGATAAAAGAGCAAGCATTCCCTTTTTGCTCGTGAACTTAAAGGGTAAACTGAACTTCATGAACACAGTGAATTTATTCACTTACCTAATACAAATCACAGAGTAAGGCGGTGACTGAATCAAATGGTCCAACCAGCATTTCATCCTCCCCAGCTTTACCTTGGGTGTCCTAGAAAGTCCTAAAAGTACCCACCACTAGATATTACACAGAAACAATATAATACGAACATAAGGATGATATAATCTGATCACCTCTTGAACAACGGTTGAGATGTTTTGACCTTCGCATCAAATCGAAACTGGTAGCCAGGAAACGCGTAAATTAGGGAGAAAAAACTGTCCCAGTCAGAACCAAGATGGCAATAAATTCGATTACAATTAATTAACGTGCACTAAAGGGAAGAAGGGAATCTTTCATTTCCGCCGTGTAAACTTATTTGGCAAGATTAACTGGAAGGGTATACTTAAATTGGAACCCCAATCCAACCCACTGTCCATTCCGCCACTCTCCAAATGTCCCTCATAGAGTAATATACAGCCATTTTATTTTAGTCCACATTTAATAGTCCGAAACTGACCCTCCCCTTGACTGTTTTTGCCTCTTTAGTTGTACCTGTACAGTCAGTATCTTCCCTGGTACTTCGCCCCCCACCCAACCTTCCGCTTTTGCAAAACCATTGCCGTCTCTTCGTTTTCCATCTCTCCGGCCTATATTAAAATCTCGTTCTGTGCAATAATACTATAGTTTTTTTGTTTCAACCCAAACTCGTCACCCTTCTGAGCCACATGTATCAACTTGATTGGAAACCTGTTTCTCTTCAACACTCTGTCTCCAATCACAAACCACGATAAATACTGAGATTTAAAGGGTTAATTAGTGTAGTTAA
The DNA here is from genome assembly GCA_037897445.1 of Ceriops zippeliana. Classification (NCBI taxonomy): domain Eukaryota; kingdom Viridiplantae; phylum Streptophyta; class Magnoliopsida; order Malpighiales; family Rhizophoraceae; genus Ceriops; species Ceriops zippeliana. The sequence continues at coordinate 4,670,588 of JBAPLH010000144.1, forward strand.
AATAATCAAGAACGCCTAGCAGCTGCTATAGGGCACTCCATAGCCATGGCTGGTAATGGTATCGATGCACAATACCATGGCACAGCGAAACCCACTAAAACCAACCTTTTCTCCTTCAAAAGATCCAGTCTTTTTTCCTCGGCTATTGTCCTCTTCCTCTGCACCTTCTCTTATCTCTTTGGCGTCTGGCAAACCGATGGTCCTTTTACCCTCAAAAGAAAAGCCTCAGACGTCGCCACCAACACTGTCTTTTGTAACCCCAAAAATAAAGACACCGCCGCCGCCGCTTCAAAGACAGGTCTTGATTTCTCGACCCACCACGTGGTTCACGACGGAGGAGAAACGGTTACATCGGAGCCCAAATCCTACCCTGCATGCAACGTGAGCCTCAGCGAATACACACCATGTGAGGACGACCAAAGATCGCTGAAATTCGACAGGAACAAACTGATATACAGAGAAAGGCACTGCCCGGGGAAAGGCGAGTTGCTGAAGTGCCGCATTCCGGCGCCGTTTGGCTACAAGAACCCTTTCTCGTGGCCGATGAGCCGCGACTTTGCCTGGTACGCCAACGTCCCGCACAAGCACCTCACGGTGGAGAAGGCGGTGCAGAATTGGATCAGGTACGAGGGCGAGCGCTTAAGATTCCCTGGTGGAGGGACCATGTTTCCCAATGGCGCAGACGCGTATATCGACGATATCGGAAAATTAATCAATCTCAAAGACGGGTCCATTAGGACCGCCGTCGATACTGGCTGTGGGGTAACTAAGTTCCATTCTTTTTCTTCTTCCCATAATTATTTTATTGATATTTCGCTGATTAAGTTAATCTAAATTGTTTTCTTTTACCGGAGACGTGGGCAAAGTTTGTTTTGAATTTTTTTTTTCCTTGTGCGATGGTGTATGGATACTGGTGGTGGTGGGGCAAATTGTTCTAATTGAAAAAAAAAAAAGAAGTTCATGAATTTTTGGGAAATGTTCATTGTTAATTGATGTTTAAATACATTGATTTGTGAGCCATGATACAAAATTGATTCTAGTTTTCCAATTCCTCCAACGCTACCATTCGGTTTCCCTGGGCAGACATTAATCACTCTTAATTAAGTTGTAGGAAACTTTTATGAAGAAAGATCGGATTCTCTCCTTTTCCTTGTTTTTTTAATGGTAAACGGTTTTATTAAGGATAAATTACTGGATTATTAGTGTTTCTGGACAGACAGATGAATTGAAATAGATATGGAGGGATTGGTGCAGATTTGTTAACGATACATTTAACTTTTTTCTTGTCCATTTGGAAATATTACTGCAAATATAGCAATATGAATTATTATTTTTCAAATTTGCATTATTAGGATATCTAGAAGAATTTGGATTCGCCTACCAAATTTCACTATAATTGAAGTGGGAGAAATTAGGAGAACTATCGGTCAGTATTAGGCGTCCTAGAAAAAGGGAAAATTTATCTCATTCCTTGTTTACAGGCTGGGTAGTACCTACCCCGGAGTAGTCCACCATGCTAATTTCCTCCTTCATTCTCAGGCACCAGGGTTACATTTTTTTAGTGGTTGGAGAACTGGGTGGGACTACATTTCCGTTTTATTTTTACTTTGGATCCCATCGCATTGCACTGATTGATAATTCTCTGTATTTTTGTGTATGTTCAACAACTTCATATAATATAGTACCCCCCCCACCTCACAAAAAAAAGTCCTAATATAATAGGTGCTGAAAGTTCCCAATGCAACTCTATTCTAGTTTGTTTTATTATTCATGAGTGTGATATAGAGAGCTGATTATAGGACAAAACAAAAACTTTGTAAGCTAATACACAATAAATCATGATTATCTATTAATTTAAAAATGCAGGTTGCAAGTTGGGGAGCTTTCCTTCTGTCCCGCGATATCCTGACGATGTCGTTTGCCCCAAGAGACACTCATGAAGCCCAAGTGCAGTTCGCTCTGGAACGCGGGGTTCCTGCTTTGATTGGAATTTTGGCCTCCAAGAGGCTTCCTTATCCATCTAGGGCTTTCGACATGGCCCATTGCTCTCGCTGCTTAATTCCATGGGCCGAGTATGGTATGTAAATCGGTGGATGTCCAGAACCAAAATTCAAGTTCATTGCGAGACCGTTAAAAGTGAATTCTTTTTATCCAAATTATTAATTAGTTCACCTGTTGAGCAGATGGGCAATATTTGATTGAAGTGGATCGGATTCTGCGGCCTGGTGGGTACTGGATACTTTCGGGTCCTCCAATTCACTGGAAGAAATACTGGAAAGGCTGGGCGAGAACAAAAGAGGATTTGAATGCTGAACAGAATAAAATTGAGAGTGGGGCTAAGAGCCTGTGCTGGAAAAAGTTGGTAGAGAAAGGGGATATTGCTATTTGGCAAAAACCTATCAATCACCTGAACTGTAAAGTTAACAGGAAGATTGGTCAAGACCTACCTCTCTGCCCAGCTCAGGATCCAGATAAAGCCTGGTACTGTGCCTTAAATTTAGTCCAAAAGGTTGAAAACTTTTCGCCTGATGTCATGACTGGGTGACGAATTTTTAAGTTCTACTTGTAATAATTCAGGTACACAGACATGGAAACTTGTTTGACTAATTTGCCGGACGTATCGAGCAATGAAGAAGTTGCTGGTGGCGAATTGGCAAAGTGGCCTCAGAGACTGAATGCCATCCCGCCAAGAATCCTCAGAGGAACTGTCCTAGGAGTGACAGCTGAAACTTTCAGGAAAGAAGGGAGACTATGGGCGAGGAGAGTGTCTTTTTACAAGACCGTGAACAATCAGTTGGGACAAGCTGGAAGGTACCGCAACTTGTTGGATATGAATGCTTATTTGGGTGGATTTGCTGCTGCTCTCGTCAATGATCCATTCTGGGTCATGAATGTGGTTCCAGTCCAAGCCAAAGTAAACACTCTCGGAGTTATATATGAACGAGGATTAATTGGAACATATCAGGACTGGTAATCTAGCACTCTTACTCATTAATTTGGTTTCATTAGGCTGATCTTTCTAATAATGGGCCTCACAGTTTATTTTTTCGGCTTATCCCGTTCTCTGTTTAGGTGTGAAGCGATGTCTACCTATCCGAGAACTTACGACCTAATTCATGCTGATTCGGTGTTTAGCCTCTACGATGGCAGGTAAATTATCACGCAGTGAAATGTTATCTTGGCAAATTTAGAATTTCAATCGGACCAAGAACGTCAGCATGGTCAAAAGGTTGTTTAATATCGTGGAAATCTGTGTCAGGATACAGAAGCATACACATGGCCTCACGTGGGTTCCACGGCATGATTTGGGTCTTTACTGAATCATAAGATTAGCATTGTACAGAATACGTAAAAATATTTGCAACAATTGATATGAACATTGGTCTTGCAGATGCGAAATGGAAGACATTCTGTTGGAGATGGACAGAATTCTGAGGCCTGAAGGAAGTCTAATCTTTAGAGATGACGTTGATGTGTTGGTGAAGATTAAGAAAATAGCTGATGCATTGAATTGGGACAGTCAGATTGTTGACCACGAGGATGGACCCCTTCAGAGGGAGAAGCTTCTTTTTGCAGTGAAATCTTACTGGACAGTGCCGGACCCAAATGGGTCTAAAACTTCTTAGGAAATTCCCTTTTGGTTTGCTTTCTGTTTAGATTTCTTGTTTTGCCTTTGCTTCTTCCTCTTTATTGATCTGACTGATTCTTTGTCCCCTTAGCTACAATTCAGTTGGCCGAATTGGAGATTGCAGATCCATGAACCAACGAGTCTACATATACAATAATATGTTACACCTCTTAAATTGGAATTTTTTTGAACAATTCTTCAATTGGACACAGGAATTTGGCTTTTGATATTTTGTATTCGTACGTGTGACATACTCATTAAATAATGGAACATAATGTAATTCAATTTGGGATTGAAGATTCCCTCCCTCCTCCTCCCTTTTTGTTTTATTCATCTTTGTCATAAAAATGAGCAAATGAACTTCTGCAGGGATGATTTGTCTTTTCCATGGCTAGATCACTTTTTACTGTACAACGAGGACATTGCATGTTGAATAATTTTAGAATTTACACAATAACGTGAAAATGTCCTGGCAAATCGATTTGAAATTCCAAGAAAGGGCAGCCGTTAATTAATAATTAAGTTCTAAAATCGTCACTTGATCCTGAACGGTATAAGTTGAAGGTATTCTACCAGAATCTAAGTGATTAATCACGTTGAACTAGAAATTAGTGGACGTGCTATCGTCCCAATAAGAGATGTCTCATAATAATCAATATGTACGTGATTTCCAATTCAAATCCAGAAGTATTTTAGGGACCAACTCAATAGTCGTGTTACGTGGACACAACTTAACCAAGATGGCCTGGTCTCTAAAATGACCACCCCAGCTGCTGCACCCAAAGGGTTACGTACAGTCGCAGCAATGCACGACCCAGCTCAGCTCCAATCGGTTCAACGTGACTTTAATTTTAATAATTTTGGTTTCTTCTTCCCTGATTTTTATTTTTCCTTCCTCGCATGTGAAATATAGGCATGAAACCAGCACATACAAGAGTGGCCAGCTAATAATGTCAGAGCTTTTTCTCTAGAAAAGGGCTCTGTCCGATCCAACATTTTAGTTTTTTCCCTTAATTTATTTTGTTTTCCTTTCCCTTCCAAGTGTATCTCCATCTGCGACCAAGCTCAAACTTCATTGTAGTAAAAGTCATGTGCTTCTCTTTCTGAATCAATGTGAGGCTTTGAGTAGTAACTGCGATCATGCATCCTCCTTTTTTTTTTTTTTTGGATCATGGATCGTATGGTTAATCGTGCATGAAATACGCAGATCATATAATAGCCAGTTATAATCAAAACTAAGCGTCACGTGGTGAAATGGATTTACTGAATTCAGCTAAAATTGTAAAAGACGCTGAACACGTTCGGACATGACAAGCTAGCATTTGCACATGTGGGATCTGTCAGTATGAGAAGGTATGTAAATATGATATACGCAACAGTTAACCTGCCCTATGTAAGGGCAAACATGATTAACGCATCCTACTTGGCTCTTTCAACGAGTTTCTATTGCAGAAGACAGCAACAATGACAGCCTACGGCGGATTTGGATCATTCTATGAATAGATGGCTTGTCTCCGTTCTTCCTCTTCATTTTTTATTGTGAGAGGCCTGCGCGGCTGTTCTAGTTATTTGTTGTGACTGATCTCATTTTCACGGGTGATGGGTTACCTTGGCGCCCCCTCCCCCCCCAAAAAAAAATGAAAAGCTTTAATCGTCAACATCAGATCCATGGGGGGAGGGGGGTTGGCCCTGTTGTAGGGGGCGCAAGACAACAACTTTGTGAAAAAGGAAGAAAGCTCGTGGACGGAGGCAAGGGACGGGAGCTGACAGGTTCAGGCGGTGGGGTAGCGCGCTCACAGGTTTTATCTCCTATTGTTTTTCTTTTTTTTTTTTAATTGTAATTTGGTATAACCAATTAAAATGTACATATATTTAATAAAAATATATATACAATCAACAAACTTATGCTGTTTACACATTATTATTATTATTATTATACATATTTATTTTATTTATTTTTACATTAAATATTTTTAAATAAAAAAATATATCTGACACCTACATTTTTTAAAGTAAGAAAAAGCCCATAGTATCCCACCTACTTGTCGTTTTTCTGAGAGTTTGGACCATGTTTACAGCCCGTCTCTGTACGGCGTCTTACAAAAAAAAAAAGAAAAGTTGAGACCCATCAGAGCCGACTTCCGATTAAATATTGGAATGCAATCAGTTGCCAGCCAAAAGCCGTTCTTCATATTATATTGAATAAATAAAATGTGGATTTATAAAAGAACCGAGATTAGGTAAATCACAAGAAATTTTCTCAAGCCAAACGAACATACTCAAACAGCCTCATGTTCATGTCAAACCAATTTTCTGAATAAAAGGGTTAAATGCAAGTGCTCAATTACTTTAAAGTTCGAAAACTCAAATCAACCATCCAGATAATTTTTCTTTGTGATGAATTAAACTGTAATTCGATCAGAAGTTTTCATTTTCCTAATTTTCAAAAAATGGTTCCAGTGAGTGCGGATAATGATGACTTGAGCAATCGTTATGATGATAACATGGATACTGAAGTCCAAGCATCCGATGATAGGTTGGATATGAGGAGGACCGTGGCAGTCTAAACGTGGCCCAGGTCAATGCAACTCCCTTGAGAGATTATGCCAACACAAATGCTGGCGCTAAAGGTTGGTACAGAGTGTGAGTCAGTTGAACATGCTTATAAATTTTACTGACAAATATGCACGATTGGTAATGTCCTTCTCACATATCAGGATGGAGCAATTGTTGAAGCTGTCAGTTCGGTCATAAGGGAGACTAGTCATTGTATCCGTGTTTGGCAGATGTACCAAAATGCTCATAACCACCCGAGTCCTGCTGTCAAGGGAACTGAATCTTTTTTCCATTGATTTTAGAGCCTGTGTATATATACCCCACAAAGATGAGGACAGTTTTGCCCATGCATGGAAGGCTTTGTTCGGATCAAGATGGCCTCCAGCAAAATGAATGGCTAAGACGGACGTTTAGAGAGAGAGAGAGATAGATAAATGGGCCCGTAGTGAATATGGGAAGAATATCGCCTTTATATTGATGCGAAAGGCAGGCTCCCATGTGGCGGGAGAATTGTGGAACTGTTTGAGAAGTCGCCTGAACTCAGACCAAGATTTACTCCAGTTACTTAAAACTGGTCATTCAAGAGATTGACATTAAATTTGTTGGAGTTATGGTTATCTTCGTACGCAACCGGCTACTAGCTAGCCATTCTATGGTTTTAGTGTCACGAAGGCAATTGCCCTTTTGCGAAAGGCAAGGGGAGAATTTGTGACTGGAGTCACCCCCATGGAGCCATACCATGAGTCTAGAAAAGACTCTAACCTGAAGAAGTCCTACTACAACTGCTAAGAACTTGGAAATTGGAACGCTGAATTGTCCCTAGTTTTGGTAAAGGGGAATCACCCAAGGAGACGGGTTTCCTTTACAAGGCCGAGGAGGCGACCAAGTTTTCTGCTTTTGCATTTCCAAAAAAACATTTTTTTTTTTAAAAAAAGGAAAAAGTTTCCTTTTACAAAGAAGTCTGACGCTGGAAAGCGTAGCATGTTTTAGGGGTGTCAAAATTAACGAATCTGTTCCACTCCATATTACTTACTTTATGCAGATGTTGAAAAAATAAAATAAATAAATAAATAAGAGTAAAGGAAAACACAGAAAAAAGAAAGAAGTACTGAAATAAGCATAAAATTGATTTTAAATTTTGCAATTTAATCATGTGCTTTTAAAGTTATTTATTTTAGTCTTAAATATTTATATTTCATTTCAATTCGAAATAAATTTAAACGAAAAATATCTGAGTTATTAACTTTATACATTAAACATATAAAATATGTATAAATTAATAAAAATGGCATGTTCAGCGTATCTAAATTTATAAATTAGTTATAAAATTTTAAAATTTTTTAGATATATATGGTCGACAAATTAAGTTAATTGCTAGACTTAAAAAATTATTCAAAATTCAAATAAAAAAACAAACATTAAAGTTAAAAAAAAAATTAAAAACACAGAACTATGTTATAGAAAATAAAAAATTTTAAAGCTATATATATATATATTTATTTATTTATTTCTTTATCTGAAGAAATATAGTGTTTCAACTTTCACATCACCATCAAAAAATTCTCTACGCATGGTGCGTATACCCAAAGGACCGCTTGCGCGCGTGTTCTACACCAAAAAATAAAATGTCCGTTGCTTTTTCACTTTTCTTTTTCTTTTTCTTTTGTTTTTTTGGAAGAGAAAAGTTATCCTTTTTATTAAAGCCAAGAACTCCTCTGTGTTCTCTGCACAATTCGTCCCCTTTCCAAGTTCTCTGAAAAAAAATTTGCTTTGGGAGCTTTAAACCCACAACTAGACTATGAAACATGGGCTTTTTCCGGCGACTCTTCGGCGCGAAAAAGCCTAACGCTTCTTCTTCTCCGGCTAAGGAGAAGGGGAGGAGGTGGAGCTTCGCTCGATCTTCCAATACCGCTTCCTCGCAGTTCAAGTCCAACAAGCGCGACGCTTTTTCAATTCAGCATGATGATAACTTGGATGCCAATAAGCACGCTATAGCAGTGGCGGCGGCCACTGCGGCTGTTGCCGAAGCGGCACTCGCAGCTGCCCAAGCGGCCGCCGAGGTCGTGAGGATGACCAGCGGTGGACCTGGCACTGTTGGCGGTAGGCGTGCTGTCTCGGAGGACGTCAGCGAGAGCCGCCGGCGATGGGCCAAGGAGCTGGCGGCAGTGAAAATACAATCAGCTTTTCGTGCTTATCTGGTCAGTGCTTCTCTTGCCTTTCTTTTTTTTTTTTCCCTTCACTTTCGCCTTAAATTTTTTCTTTTCTTTTTTTTTTATTTAATCATATTCTTGTTACGTCGTAGCACAATTTACAACTAAAAAATCATTTTCTCCTCAGTCAAAGCATCATGTTCATGGAGTGCCTTAATCTTTGCAATTTCAAGTACATAATTGGGATTTTAAGTTGTTGAGCCTCCGACACGAGTGGGGGTTTTTTTTTTTCTGTTTGTTAAAATTCAACTACTCCTGTCTGCTGTTATTGTTTTTTGTTTTTTTGGGTTGTGGTCCACGTCGTATCCTATGAACAAAAATCGATAACAAAATAAGACGAAAAAAAAAAGTTGAATGGCTAATAAATTGCGCCGACAGCAGTGAAGGGTTCGAGTAATTTCTCTTTCTCTGCCTGTTTCAATCGAAAAAGAGCAATGATTTAATTGGTTTGGAAACTTAAAAGACTGTTTGTACATGTCATATTCTGTCATCCTGTGGGCACGGGTAGCCCAATTCTCACGCGCTCGACTTGGCCTTACCTTTTTTTTTTCCCTTGCTTTCCGTCCTTGTCATTTTATACTCTTTTTTTTTTTCATTTTAATTTAAATAATGACACAAATACGAGGGTTCAGTTTAGAGTTCGTGATTGTGTGATGCGTACAAGAACAGGCATGAAACTCACTGAATGTGATGTGGGCATATTCTCAGCCATGGTTTGGTTATTAACAACTTTGAAAGTTGAATCAAACCCATGTGCCATCCGAAGTCGTGGCAACCCCACTATCTAAAGAATTTTTAATTCAATTCTTCCCAGGCCACCAGACGGAGCCACCTCTCGATTGCCGGTGGATGAAATGTGTGGGGGTCTCTTTTCCCCGCTATATACCCGTTTAGGCTGGGGCTCTTGTTACAAAAAAAAAAAAAAGTGTAATTGATCAAAAGGAGACTGTAGCCCGTAGAATCATGATGGTCCATGGGTGGGCCGCAATACAGAAGAATTGCCTGCTGGCCTAATCTCGTGTCAGTGCATGAATTCCGTCCAGCTTTATGGAAACAATAATAATTGGCACCAAACTTTGTGTGCCATCGTTCTGTTCTAGTTTACACTTGAAGTTCTTGTGGGTTCGTAAGGCGAGATAGGTTTCTCGGTAGTTTGAATGCCAACAAACAACCAAATATTTACCATTTTACTAATTGCATTGGTTTGGCCTTCTCAACTGAGTTAAAAATATTCTGCTTTACTTTATTTTGCCCATGTATATCTGACAACAATGGTTCAGTCCGCACGGGTTCGTGCCTGGTGTTAACCTGGTCAGAACATTTTAAATTGGTGCACTGTGCCAAAAGAACACAACTTTTGGGAACTTAAAAACAAATCTTTACTGTTGGATATTTCGTGCAGTTATTCTGCTGCATCTTATTCCCCTGGATTGGAATATGGTATAGCACAATCCACACGGTTTTGAGTAGTATTATATGCACTGCCCTGGGATTTGTTTTGATCTGTTTACTAAGGGTGAGTTTGATTTCATTCTCCTTTTTGTGCTCCTTTCCCCTCTTTTTATTCTTTTTGAATTGGCCAAAATTGAAGGCGAGGAGGGCTTTAAGAGCGCTTAAAGCATTGGTGAAGCTTCAAGCCTTAGTGAGAGGTCACATTGTTAGAAAGCAAACAGCAGACATGCTTAGGCGCATGCAAACATTGGTAAGATTGCAAGCACGAGCTCGTGCCAGTCGGACTTACATGGCACAATCTTTTTGTTCTACCAGCAAGTCCTCCCATTCTCGTTATAATGTAAGTCAAACTTTTGTGTTTATTCCATTTCCAGTTCCAGTTTTTGATGATAGGCCAGGAGTAGATATGTTATGTAGCACTTCAAATGACTTCCATGAGCTTGTGCAATTCCCAATATGCATGCACTTGTGTCGCTGGGAGCCTCTGTCCATGTGCCAACTTCCAGCCTTTCACTCAAGTAGTTTTGGGGTTGGGGGTTGGGGGAGGGGAATATAGGCACATTGCGAAAAGTGCTTCAAGCCTGTTACTAATCTCTCAAGGCTGATGATAGTAGGAACTACAATCTGGCTATACACTGAGTATTGCATAAAGATACATCCCAAACAGACTTATTCATATGTTCCATGTTATATTCGAATTGATTTGTTGATCATTTATGCCTAAATTCCTTTCTAGAAAGCTTTTTCATTATTTTCTTTGCACCTATAGTACTTAATATGATGGACTGGTAATCCTTGAGGTATCACTTGATTGCCCGGAAAAACTGTCCTTGTCCAATAGCTTTTGGTTTTTCCACTAAGTTTTGTTCTTACCAAGGGTGAATAATAGTGAAGGTGAACTATATATTAATCTTCCAATCAAGAGAAGCTGATTTTCAAGCTATGCAACACTTTGTCTCATTCAGGAATGAACTTAACTAGAAATGTTATTGCAGGGTAAGTTTGAAAATTTTTAAAGTTTTGTGTATCGAATATTAGTCCCTTCCTCTCTCCCAAACAAAATTCTGCTGAGGAAAATAAGACAGTAGCTTGATGTGAAATTATTTGTTCTGATGTGCTTGGTTATAATCGTGCAAACTGGTCTTGGTCTATCAATTTACTGCAATTTGATGTGAAATCCAAATTGTATCTCATTTTTTATACCTGCAGAAATCCGCTTCTAACATTAAGGACATTATTGACCAAGGGAAAGTAAATATAGGATCAAATTGGTTAGACCGTTGGATGGAAGAAAGTTTATGGAACAACCATACCAATGCTCAGCTAGGAAATCGACATGCTGAGGATGAGAATAGAGACAAGATCCTTGAAGTGGATACTTGGAAGCCCCACATGAGGTCCCAAAGTAACATAATTTTGCAGAAATCACACCACCCTTTGGCTTCAGAGCATACCCAACAAAGCTTCATGGCATTCAACTCTCCGTCAGAGTTGTCCACAAAACTATCAAACCCTATGCTAAATATCTCTTACGCAGATGTTTTGCGATTAAACTCTCTTAAATTGCCTCTAGGAAAAAGTGAAGCAGTTAGTAGCGCTGCAGGAAACAGCCCTAATGAGTTTTCATCATCTACAAGACCAGGAAGTTGTTGCACAAGAGGCCCTTTCACACCCACAAAGAGCGAATACTCTTGCAGATTCTTTAATGGGTACTCAGGTTACCCCAGCTATATGGCCAATACAGAATCTTCTCGTGCCAAGGTCAGGTCACAAAGTGCTCCAAGGCAGAGGTTGGAGTTTGACACTTCTGGTTCAATCAGAAGATCTGTCCAAGGTTTTGGTGATGCAGATACTCACTCAGAAAGGAGCTTTGGTCGCCATACCGACTTCAGGAAAAATGTTCATCCAACATCTGGGCGTGTGAATAGACTAGGGGCTACCGATTTAAGGTGACAACTTCGTGCTTTCCCACTGTTTTTCTTTTTCTCTTGGCTCTACACTGTGTCAGTGTCATCTTGTAATTATTGGATTATAATCCCAAGAACTTTGCTCTTAAAGAATTGAATTGTCTTTCATAAGTGTTTCACATGCATATTGTATCCAAACTCACGAATGTAACTATGATATTTCAACTTTGCGTGTATGTTGTTATACTGCTTTACGATTCAAGTTTCTTGAGAGTAAACTTAAGGTCATATATGAGAAGAATTTGTACAAAGCTCTAACAAAATGTCGATCCTTTGTAATTAGAGGGATCGTTGGGTGGTATAATAAGCTGAAATTCTAAGCTAGCTTAAAATCTTGCTTTATCGGTAGAATCTGCCTCAAATCTCCATCTTTTTCAATATAACTTGCAAAAAATAAAAAACAGGGAACATATGGAGGCTCAAACCCTGACATGAATTACCATCAATGTCTTTGTCCTACCGTGCATTCAAGAGGGTTGATCTTTTAATTAATTTTCACCTTGTTTGTATTGTATATGGATGGTGGCCCCAATTGTCCCGTCAATCATCTGTCGGGTGAGGCATTTTAGTGGAGTACAGCAAAGACTTTAAAGTGTAATCCTTGAATTTACGTATGTGCGTTGGTTGGACTTTAGATTGTTCAGTAGTTTTGTTTTTACTTCGACCTGGATTGACGATGAAAACATAGGCAATGGAATGTAGTCTCGTTAGAGATGCAATGCAGAGCACTGCCTTGGAGACGTTGACATTTGGTTTAAGGAATGACTGATGGGTATGTTCCGTTATTTATGTTTAACCCAAATTTCTCTTCATTTTCATCTTGGAATTTTGAGTTTGAAGCTCAAATGAGTATTCGGGTATGAAATGGAAGTTTCTCTCATCAAACGGGTTTGTAAGACTATAGCATGTTGAGGAAATTTGAAACTTGCTTTCTACTAGCATCGGCGATTCCACCTTCAAACCTGACTACCGTCCCTTTCAATTTTCAATGAAATCACAGCAATAAGGATAATTAATGCAGGTTTAAGGTTGGAACCCGACCAAGTCCCACATCCTTTCGGTTTCAATTGACTTTAACGTCAAGATGGCCCCAGCGGTCCCGTCGGTCATCTGCCTGAGTTGTCTGCAGCTCCAAATGATGACAAAAATCCGCCCATCTCTTTCCATTGATAGAAGCATACAGGCTGAACCTTTTTGGTGATGTGAAACCAATTGCAGAAAGGCCAAACGCAGTGGGCTAAAAGGCCATGGCTAGAAACATCAGATCATGGTCATATCGTGCTAATATGACTTTTTTCTCCGTAAAAATTTTACGCATGGGCAGCTTTACACTGTTCTATGAATGAAAGACTTTGTCTTTTATGCATTATTTTTCAGTGAAAAAGATCAAGAGAAAGAACCAAGAATCCACCGCAAGTGATGGCAAGCCAACTGGAAGACGCGTATAGCTGTTTAATCATCGGAACATCGTTTAAACAAGCAAACAAGATCCGCAGGCTACACAGTACCAGGAGTAACGACTTATTTTTGGTTTTAATTTAAGTGAAGACGAGCTTCTTATTAGGCCTTCCATGGATGAATCAACGTCCATCTCTCCGACCCCGACTCCAATCAAGGAAGTCTGCATTAAACGCGAGTTGCATAAGCATTAACGTATGATTAAATAAATAGGCAAATATGAGCTTCCAACCTAGCATTTACCCGCATATATTAACGCCCAAGCTTTAGGAAGCCAGTTGTTTAATTCGACAAAAAACCATGTCACAAGCTTTTCTCTAAAAGCTCAGGCAATCACGATCTCTTTAAAATAATCTGTAAATTTTAACAATAGTTGTTGCAAGCAAGTCGGATTGGCTGGAAGGGAAATAGTCAATGACTACTTACTAGGTGCAGTCTGTACTGGGGTCCAAGACAAAGCCCAGGCTTACGCCACAAAAGCCCGGCAAGGTAGCGAGGGCGGCATTAGGATTGTAGAGATAAATGAGGCCCATGAAGCATCTGCAAATGGAAAGCCTATCATCGTCAGAGTTAGCCACCGTGTTGAGGCCTGTCATGGCATCACAGCAGGGGGAACCGGGAAGTGGGTCCGGCGAACCATAGTTGATAAATGAGGAGCACGCAGAGAGGAACTCAGTCACGGTGGTGCATTCCACGATGGAATATGCCACTGCTACGGCCCAACAAAGTAACGTCAAGGCTCCCATAAAGACTCTTTGGGCCCCCATTTTCCGCAGCTTCATTAGGTGAACCTTGTTACTGTTCTACACTGCTTGTAAGAAGTTAAGACAATAATAAAATAATTTTCTTTTTTTTATAATAAAAGAGAGAGAGAGAGAGAGAGAGAGAGAGAGAGAGAGAGTTGGGCAAATTCGGCTGCGTAGGCTGTTTAAAATTGGCGGTGCTTTATTAATGATAATTTGGATTTGGTGCGCAACGAGCAACGCGTGCCCTTTCATGCTCTTTGAATGAACGTGGCCCTATTCTTGTATTTTCTGAAAAGAATGCCCTTTAGTCATGGGCTCAGGCTCTGAGAATAAACCCGGGCCTTCTACAGTCTAGGTCTGTCAGACGAGTTAGTGCTCGGACCGGTGATCCCTCGAACCTGACCTGTCTCCGTTGCACCAACTAATGTAGGAATTGTTGTCATAGGCCGAAACCTTAAGTACACGCCTTTTGCCGCGGACTTGTGAATGTGTGTTCCGATCTGCCAGCAAGTTTATGTAAGCAAACTGCAGCAGATGTTAGTAGGAAGGCCCCCCTGAAAGCAGCGCTCTCAAGAAATACAAGCAAGAAGTTCATACCATTGGGCCCTCACTTCACTAGGGGGAAACTTTGTACAGACCTACCGCCAACAAGTTCAAAACAACAAATAATCTTCTATATACAATATATAATTCATACCTCTTTTTTTTTTTTAAAACTCAATTTATTATTATTATTATTATTTTATTTTATTTTAATCACTACATCATGCTATTAAATAAAAATTGATAAAATTTATCCTCCTAAAAATATGTTTTTATATAATTAAGTCTATTAACCAATAATTGATAAGAATCAAATTACATTTTTTGATATTAAATATTATAATTAACCACAGAATTAAAAAATTTAGGAATGCCAATAGTTACCTCAAGAAAAATTATTTGCTTTTATTTAACAACTCATCCACTCTAGAAATAATTTAATTTAAAGTATAATCTAATGATTAAAAGCTCATCACACACCACCCGATATCTAGTGCGCTGTGATGTGCGGCGTGTTGCACAAGAAGAAAAGTATTTGACATTTTTCTTTGTTCTTTTAACCATTGAAACATATTTTAAATTAAATCATTTTTTGATTAGATTGAATAGCCATTTTTAAATTATTCTCCAATATCTCCATGTTATTTTACTTTATCGTCAATCATAGTATCTTAAATTCAAAATTTTAATATAATTTTTATCAATATATTAATTGAAAACTCAATTACATAAAAATGTAGTTTTTAAAAAGTAGATTTTATAAATTTTTACTTAACCAAATATATAAAAATGAAATTAAAATCAAATAATTTAATTACGATAAATTAAAATTGAGTGATGAAAATAAAAATAAATGATGAATTTTCGAAGAAAATATAAGTTACCCACGCGATGCATCTAGTGTCGTCCACGATCATAATACGCAGAGCAATCTAAGAGTTGGAAATCATCGCACTTCCATCTGGAGGTCGGCACACAGCTCAGGTAGTGACACCAATGGCAGTGATCATTTCCATTGTCTCCACGGAACAACATCACCAATGCAACTGTAAATCTGCATTGCAGAAAGCAAGAAGTTGCCCTAATTCAATTTAACAAAAGGGAAGTCTCGTAAAACACACAGGAGAAGGAATCATTCGACCACGATTAGGGATGAAGATTGTCTTGACAAACTAGACTAATTGAAATGCACGTGACTCACCCTCCAATCAACAGAGCCACCGAAGTAAGCCATAAAGCATATTGGTAGGCCCTATGCTTCGATTTGACACCAACCTCGCTGGGGAGATTCCGGTCGTCCAAGCATGCATACCGAGGTCGTGGCAGCAAAATAAAGCCTAGGAAGAACCCTGACAGAAATCCTCCGATGTGGGAAAAATTATCAACATGAGGCAGAATTCCAATTGCAAATTGTAGAGGGAATCCATCAAGAATAAGAAATTACGTAATAGAAGAGGGACCAAGTAGAGGATTGGTTCTTAAGGGCTCGAACGAGAACCGTCCAAGGAACCTGGCCACGCACTTCCTTTCGAACCGAGAATGGAAATGTTTCGGACAATTGTTCATGTACATGGCAACAACAAAGACAACAACATTCTCCACCACAAACATGGGCACGAGCCACGACGTCCACTGGGTCTCCGTCCTCCTCCTCCTCTTTCTATGTCTTCTCCAGGCATGTTCATTTGCTGTCCCTTTTGGCGTTTGTCTCTCTAACAGGAACTGCTTTTTGTTGAGCTATCCATGATATTTTTTCCTCTCTAGAAATGGAGAGATGGGCAGACTGGAGTTGGCGAATGGTTTTTATGGAAGCTAGTTTTAGAGAAAGAAACTTGGAAGGCTTTAGGGAGGAGAAGTTTAACAGGGTGAGCGAACATTCTAAGGTTTGCAATTGCAATCAGGTAGTAACTCTACACAAGTACAAGCTGACTCGTACTCTTGCCACGTTTGATGGCCGGCAAATTTAAAGTATGTTACGACGCGTGGCAACATTTGAATGGCTTCGGAGGATTCATCGAGAGATTTTTGGAAACAGTAGATTATCGCTGCTTCGTCGCGGCCTCGCTTGCCGTTACCTATCGATTGCCGACTTGACGGGAACTCTACGTACGTTTTTGCGTTTATGCTGCGAAACCGCGAACGATTTTTTAAATGAGTTAGAATATTTCTGATTTTAAGGAAATATCGTTACATAAATATTTTATTAATTTTTTTCATAATATATGCTTATGCTAATAATAATAATAATCAGTCCAATTGATTAAAAAAATATGAAATAATTATATTTTCTAGTCCGTTTACATAAATATTAAACGGATTGGGTTTACATAATAAAGCGAGAAATAGACAATAATAATAATAATAATAAAAAGGAAGTGAAAGCCCAACGCTTTTCTTTAGGCAATCAGTGTATGATTGAGTTGTAGAGACCACAACAGGCCATTTTTAGCACCACTTTGAACTCCACAATATCTGTGGACGGTTCGGAGTTTTTGAGCGCACGGACAGGCACAATGCGTCGGTTGAGGGCACCCCCCCGGGGGGGGGGGGGTGGGGAGAGTTCAAACAGTCTTTTGTCGGTCCTCTTTATCCAATTGTACATCCCCCTCCCCACACCGGCCCCAGAAAAACGAGGAAAGTCAGAAGTAAACAGACATCAAGTAAAACGACAACGTCAGGAGCCCAAAAAAATAAAATAAAAAAAATCCAAAAATCCAAAAAATGGAAAAAAGTTTGTTTCTTTCTCTCCTGTGAAGTTTGTTTCCACGGCAGTTGACCCAAAATATTCCTTCCCTTCCCCTTAGGAGAAACAACGCGGAAAACACGCTAAGACAGAAGTATCTAGACGGAGGAAATGGGGAATTCTTTCGGATGCTCGGCCTCCGGCGAGAGGTTAGCGTCGGCCGCCAGAGACGGCGATTTGGTTGAGGCTAAGATGCTTCTGGATTGCAATCCGTGTCTTGCCAAGTATTCCACCTTCGGCGGCCTCAATTCTCCTCTCCATTTCGCCTCCGCTAAAGGCCACAACGAGGTTCTTTTTTTGTTTTTTGTTTTTTTTTTCGCTCTTTTCCGTCCATACTTTTTTAATTTTTTTTTCAGATTTTTATTTCGTTAATTGCAATCATGTTTGCATTAGATTGTATACTTGTTACTCGAGAATGGAGCGGATGTGAATTCGAGGAATTACTGTGGCCAGGTAGCTGCGTTCTTCCTTTCTTTTTTGTTTTTTCTTTTATTTTTTTTATTCCGGATTATGTTTTCTTAGCTATCAATCGATCAGATTATTATCGCCTGACTAAATGGGACTGCGATTTGACTGATTTTGTCTTGTTTCGAATTTCTTGAATGTGTAAATGAGTTTAAGTTGGAGGCAATCTATTTGGCCACAATTGAATTTTGATTTTAGCAATGCAAATGGAATCCTTGTGGGATCTGGAACGGAAATGCAAAGAAAAGTAAGAAATGCAGTAAAGAAAAACCACTGACAGTCAGAGGTGAAATTTGTTGCGCTAGTGACCGAGAATTTTAAAGCTGAGCCTGATACTAATTTAATGCTGTCTGAGTGGGGTCTTTATTATCCATGGATCATGGACACTTATTATTCTGATTAGCTGAAAATTAATGGAGCTAGCTCCTACTAACTGCTCAATCATCTTTATGTGGTTCTTTTGAAGACGGCATTGATGCAAGCTTGTCGATATGGGCATTGGGAAGTTGTGCAGACCCTACTGCTCTTTAGGTGCAACGTAAGTTTTGTTTTCTAAATCTGTTCATTCTTTTCAGTTTTTCTGGTTTTTGTTCATTCATTGTATAGCTGGCAAAATGGGAGTTATTAGCTGTTTTAACTGGGCTGCTTTTTGCATTTTTATGTTTTGTGTTATCATTCTATTTGGAAGCATTCCTTGAACTAAAATCAATCCATATGACTATTTTTGTTTACATAGGTTACGCGAGCAGATTATCTGAGTGGAAGGACCGCTCTACATTTTGCAGCTGTAAATGGCCATGCTAGGTGCATAAGATTAGTTGTAGCAGATTTTGTTCCCAGTGTTCCTTTTGACACCATTCATTCTCAGAAAGAAGGCGATGTATGGGATGTTTCCTCTGCGAAGAACAGGTTTGATCAAAGGTAATGTTTCATCAGCAGCTCTAAAGTAATATATGCCTCCCAGCAATCACAGTCTATACTTCCCCACTTCCCAGACAAAGTATTCCTTGAAAAGAAAATCCTTGTGTTAGATTGTGTTTGCTTTTGGTTGTGCGCTATCCTCTGAACTATTTTATTTTAATGCAGTGCACTCTCGAAATTTGTAAATAAGGCAGCTGATGGTGGCCTCACTGCTCTTCATTTGGCTGTCTTGAATGGCCATTTTGATTGTGTACAGCTTCTGCTTGATCTTCATGCAAATGTGTCAGCTGTAACATTTCATTATGGAACAACAATGGATTTAACAGGTTTAACCTCTGTTGGATGCCTCACAGATGTAATTGTTTTCTGAATCCTTATGTTGTGCATGGTATTACTGACAAATCAAATACATCTGGTTGTAGGAGCTGGAAGCACACCTTTGCACCATGCTGCTTGTGGTGGAAATTTAAAATGCTGTCAGGCAAGAGTAACTTTCAATCTAAACTGATTCCATACTTACCTATATACATACACATATACATATAAAGGTATATGTATATATGTAAACTAGTTCTTTTGATTGTGCAGATACTTCTTGCAAAAGGCGCCAGTCGGATGGCATTGAATTGCAGTGGGTAAATTGTTTTGAGTGCATTTGAATGTTCACCATTTGGCTGATTGGCTCACTCTGCTGCTTATGTGAAAAATAACAAGTTCATGCATTTTTTCAGGTGGCTGCCCATTGATGTGGCTAGGATGTGGGGACGTCATTGGCTTGAACCAGTGTTAGCTCCAAATTCTGATGCTGTCCTACCAAGATTTTCCCATTCTAATTGCTTATCCTTACCCCTTCTGAGTGTACTTAACATAGCAAGGTATTTCCTACAAATTGATATATCTGAGATGCAGTAAGGAAATGCATATGTGCATTGATGCATGCTGTATTCGCACACAAGTGCACCTAAAAATAAGTAGTTGCAGGCTGAAAGGTATTGTTCTTGTTACGATGAAAGGATGGTCAATCACATTCCTTAATTTTGTGCAAATTGTAGTATTGAGTGGTTAACTTTGGAGTTTGACACTTAGAACTAATGAGTGGAGGTTTGTAATGCTGAAACATAAAGTAAGAGATAGGAAGTTAACAAGAAAGATCACTTTTTTACGAACCATTTTCTGCAGAGAAAGTGGAATCCAATGCTCAACAATCTCATCTGATGAACCTGATATCTGTGCTGTTTGCCTTGAGAGAGCTTGTAATGTAGCTGCCGAAGGTTTGTTCTTCTTTTCTTCTTCTTTTTATTTTTCAGGTTTGCCTTGTATTTTTCTTCTAGACACTAGGGTTTGGCTCTCTTGATTTCTTAACCATGTAAAACTTTCACCTGTCCCCGTTAAACAAGGGTTGACTGCATTCTTCCTTTTAATTAAAATTTCCCGCTCGGCTTTATAGTTCTGGACTGTGCCGGAGCTCTGGGTTTAACTTGAACCCAGGGTTTTACTGCTGTTTCCCACGATTTGTAGTTGAATAAGTTTTTTGTTACTTAAAATTTCTGCAGGTTGTGGGCACGAGCTTTGTGTAAGATGCGCACTGTATCTTTGCTCAACTAACAATATCCCTTCTGATATATTGAGCCTACCTGGTTCCATCCCGTGTCCTCTTTGCAGGCAGGGCATCATATCGTTTGTTAAATTGCCTGGTTCTCAAAAGAAATGAAACTTCCTTTGTCCATTGGCCTCTGTAACCCATGCATGCTTCACCCTGGTGAGACAGATGGAGTGTCTCCAGATTGCCCACCAGAGATTCGAAAGAATCGTGTGGCTTCAGTTTCTTCCAATTATCTCTGTCCAGTGGCATGTAGCCCATTTCCTTCTGTTGCCATCCCTTTGTGCACTTGCAACGATGGCCCATGCCCATCTTTTGAAACCCGAGTGGTAGAAACACAAGTTGAGTCACCTCGTGGTTCACAAACATCAGTAGACCAGGACAAAATGGAAGCCCCAAGACTAGAGAAAACAAGCTGTTCGATCATGTTTTGGGGTAGAAGAAGCTGCAGCCGTGAGCATCAGTGCAATTCAGAAATAAATGCATGACTGCTCTTGTGCTGAACGGTAGGGATTGGATATTTGATTTACGTGCTAGCTCAAGCCGTTGATATTACATCACAAATGTCCCTCACTAAAATTATTCAGACACCATGTTTGCTTCCTGTTTTTGTTTGGCTGGCTTCGTGGTGATGGATCTCGGTTTCGAAACATGGCAGTTGCCTGCCTTTGGGTTTCTTGAAATGTTTGGTGAGTATTGTAAAACTTGCTCCGGGGCCTTATAGATTTAATGTAATTGATGTAAAAATTGTGATGGGAAAGTTCTTTGTCTGTTTCTGCTTTCTTAGTTGCAGGACGCAATGCGATTACTGTTAAAAAGTTAATATTATTAAGGTTTTGTGGAGGAGTAACTTGCCCTGCCCTTTTTCTTGGGCTTTGAAAAGAAAACCAAATTTGTTGATGAGCATTACGATCAAACGACACGAATTGGAATATATAGTAATCATAGTCATATTAAAATAATTTTTATGTTTTTCATTTTATTTATTTATATTAATAAATAAAATATAATTAGTCTATATTTGTATTTACCATGTGATTATTTAAGTTTGTTTACTTGTTTATTTTTTTGAGATATTTAAGCAAAATTAACTTCTTTTTTGTTTTCCTTGAGCTGAATTTCTTATTTATGTAAGTTGCGCAGAGCATTATCGATATCTAATCCTATATTTGTAATTTTCTTTTTTTCTTTTTTTAAATTTTGATAAAATGGGTCTGAATCTTGGGCTTAATTAACAAAATTTTGCTCAGATTGGGTTGTTCCGTGCCAACAGTCCAGCGCCAGCCGTGTCTATCGAAATGATGCGACGTGCTGGGGGTTCTATTCACCATGGGGTAATGCCAACCCATTTACTGAAGATCACGGTCACGCAGGAGACACCAAATTGAAGAATTAATAAAGCTTAACGGTAGGTAATAAATTTTGCCTAGTTTGCATTACCCGCGCAAATGTCTATTCTCAACCTCTCTCAATTCTCAGTCTCTTTTCTTTTTTCATGCAGCTCGACCTACCATTTTGGGTATTCATTTTCCAAACCCCCGTAAAAAGGACCCCCCCCCCTTTTTTTTCTCCTGTCATATCTGCAAAATTGGAGCGTTTTCGCTATTTTAATGTCTTTTAAGAGTGCACGCAGGCCTCTCTCCCAATCCCCCAAAAGAAGTGCCCAAAAACCAATGTTTTCTTTACTTTCCTGACAGAGTTTCTGTTGAACTGACTCTGAAAACTGCAGGCCCGGCCAACCATCTTTTACGATTTACTTTGGTGGAGTAATTCTCCACCGAAGTAATTCTCCCATTTGTTCGGCAACTATCACCATTCTGAAACTACAAGATAAATGGGGGTGATTTGCTTAAGTAGAAAAGATTCTCAAAATATGAGAAACGTGGACCCATATCTTCGAGTTTCACCCTCTGCCCAGCACATGGGATTCTGACATTTTACTGTTCTACCCAGTTTTTCATCAACTTTCGCTTGAAAATAACATCCCACTAGAAAATTAATCATGCATCAACTATTTCCCTAACCATCACAGTAATTTAACATTTACCAGCTTTGCAAGGAGCAGTTTCCCATTCTGAAGCTTCTATATTTGCGAGGCTTGCATCCAATTTATAAGGGTGAAACTGAAAAGTATTGATTGGCTTCGAATTTAAACCCGCTCACTGCTCTTGTGATTCACGAAAGAGTCTAAAAAGTCCTCAGAACAGCACATCAGATATGGCAGATGAATAGATAAAGAATTGAAAAATCACGGAGATAACATGATGTAATGAAACAATGAACTTGCAGGTTGCAGTCAGTTCGAAAAGAAAATTCCCAGTTGCTTCCTACGAAGAGGCAGCACATGGTCAGGTCCCTTCTTGAGCGGGTTGACTAGCCAAGCCACCCTTCTGATTGCTCCTCTCTGCACGTCTCATATTTGATCATCTCTTTCCCTTGGGGGCAAGTCATTATCGTCATCAATAGAATTTGCAAAGACCCAGACAGCCCCCCTGACCCCACGGCTATACTCTCTGGAGTACCATTACCCAAACCGAGAGTCGCCTTCAATGCCCTTAAATGCTACCATTTTCGGATACGAGGGGCTGTTTCGTTTGTGAGTGGCCCAACTCGAATCTTGATTTTGGACTGTTTGAGCGAAAATTACTTGTGGCTCCCCCTAAAAGCATATTAGGACGCCGCTACATACAAACAGTAGATGTAGACCAAAATTTGAGATGTTAGGGGACCCACTCCCGAATCTCAGGTTTCCCTTTTTTTAAAAAAAAAAAATATTTCTTTCTCGAAAAAATTCGGGAAATAGAATGTATACATACTTAATCATAATAATGTGGTAAGGAATAGCATGCCTCACTCAATTTAAATCTTCTTCTTCAATTCAACTTGAAAAAAAATAAAAATAAAAATAAAACTAAAACAAGTGAACGATGCCCCCGTTCAAGAACATCCTCATTAAACATCGCTGGCCTCGGCTGATAAGCATGCTGACAGGGGCTCTCTATGTATGTATATCATCGGTGGCATCTATTCCTTTGGTCACGTAACCACAATCATAAGTGAGAGCTTTATGCAGAAACAAAAAGCGAGAGAGATGAAACGATGGACAAAGTTGGGCTTTGTAAGAGAGACAAAAGCCGGATTCTCAGAATCAAGGGACCCTTTATGTACTTCACAACCATTGGTCTCCCTTCCGTTACCGATAATCATCTACTAATTTTTTTATTCTTGGGAGTTGAAAACATAATCAAATGAGGCAGAAAACGCAACTCGCGGGGCCCTGAGGAAGAGGACATTCTCAGGCCAGCGGACAGTGGGATACGTTTCTATGTAAACCAAAACAAAACAGAATTGCCGTTACAAAAAGCTCAGGTCACATGAGTGGCGTGTCGTCCTCACAGACACGAACTTTCTCCCTCTCCCTCTAAAGCGACCATGGCCTTTCAGCTTCTCCATCGCCATTTTGTGCCTGCTTTAGCTCTTTGTCTTTCACGTTTTTCTTGATCACTCTTTCGACGTAGTGAGTAGAAGCTCTTTCTCATTCAAAGACGTCTCCTTTTTCACTCTGCAATAATGGGCATGGCGTGTAAGCTCCTGCTTTTCAGCCTATTTTTGTTAGCCCAATCGTACATTTCAGTCCCAAAGGCCATTATCATGGCAGAGCAAGAGCAAAACCCAGAAAGAGAAAGCCTTTTGTCATTCAAAGCTGCCCTTAAGAACCCAGAAATCCTTTCTTCCTGGAACCTTTCAACTCATTACTGCGACTGGGACGGCGTCGTTTGCCATTTCGGCCGAGTCACCTCACTGATCATCACTCGTGCTTTGCTTAAAGGCCCCCTCTTGCTTTCTCTTTTCATGCTCTCTGGCCTCAAAGTTCTCGACTTGTCGTCAAATGTTATCTACGGTGAATTATCTCCGCGCATCGCCAATCTCAAACGGCTAGAATATCTTTGTCTTGGTGACAATCAGTTGTCGGGTGAGATTCCGGGTCAAATCAGCGAGTTGGATCTTCTCCGTACTCTGAAACTCGGTCCCAATTGCTTCACCGGAAAAATCCCGCCGGAGCTTGGGAGGTTAACACTACTCAACACCCTCGACCTTTCCGGCAATGCTCTCTCTGGTGCAGTGCCTAGTGAACTGGACGGGCTTGTTCAGTTGCAATTTCTAGATATGAGCTTCAACTCTTTGTCAGGTTCTCTCCCTGTAAGTCTATTCAACAATTTGCTCTCTCTAACATCTCTGGACATATCAAACAACTCGTTTTCTGGTCCAATTCCACCCGAAATTGGCAACCTTAAAAACGTCACTGATCTTTATATTGGCATCAATTCATTTTCTGGCCAGATTCCACTAGAAATCGGTTCCCTTTCACGCCTCGAAAACTTTTTTGCACCTTCCTGTTCTCTAACAGGTCCATTACCTGAAAGCATTTCTAAACTGAACTCACTAGGCAAACTTGACCTTTCTCATAATCCCCTGAAGTGTTCAATTCCAAATTCTATAGGGAAGCTGCAGAATTTGAATATATTGAACCTCGTTTACTCTGAGCTTTACGGCCCTGTTCCTGCTGAGCTTGGAAACTGCAAGAATCTGAGGGCTTTAATGCTATCCTTCAATTCTCTTTCTGGGTCTTTGCCGGAGGCTCTCAGAGCTGCGTCTGTTAACGTTTTCAGTTGAATTGAATGGCCTTTCCGGGCCGTTGCCTGCCTGGATTGGAAAATGGGATCAAGTGGACTCTCTTTTGCTTTCGAGTAACAAATTTACGGGCAGGATACCGCCTGACATTGGGAATTGCTCCTCTTTGAAGCATATCTCTTTTAGCAATAACTTGTTAGCTGGGGAGATACCAAAAGAGCTTTGTAATGCTGGACCGCTTACGGAGATTGATCTTGATGGGAACTTCCTATCAGGCACTATTGAGGATGTGTTTATTAAGTGTACTAATTTGACTCAGTTGATTTTGTTTCATAATCATATTAAAGGGCCTATACCTGCGTATTTAGCAGATCTTCCTTTGATGGTTTTGGACCTTGATTCCAACAATTTCACTGGTACAATACCTGTTAATCTTTGGAACTCCACCAGCTTGATGGAATTCTCTGCAGCAAATAACTTATTGGAAGGTTCTCTGCCCGTAGAGATTGGTAGCGCAATTCAATTGGAGAGATTGGTGCTTAGTGGTAATCAGTTGAAGGGCACTGCCCAAGGAGATTGGAAATCTCACCAATCTTTTAGTTCTTAATTTGAATTCTAATCTACTGGAGGGGAATATTCCTGTTGAACTAGGGGATTGCGTTGGGCTGACCACACTGGACCTGGGGAATAACTGGCTGAATGGATCAATCCCAGAGAAACTTGCAGATTTGCCTCACTTACAATGTTTGGTTCTTTCTCTCAATAATTTATCTGGGGCCATCCCATCGAAGCCTTCTATGTACTTTCGTGAGGCCTATATTCTTGATTCAACCTTTGTTCAACACCTTGGAGTGTTTGATTTGTCCCATAACATATTGTCTGGTCCAATACCTACAGAGTTGGGAAATCTTATGGTTGTTGTGGATCTTCTTATCAATAACAACCTGCTTTATGGTGAAATTCCTGGTTCTCTCTCCAGGTTAACAGATCTTACAACATTGGATTTGTCAGGAAATTTGTTGACAGGTTCTATTCCTCAAGAATTGTGTGACTCTTCCGAGCTTCAGGGCTTATATCTGGGGAACAATCAGCTCTCAGGAGTCATCCCCGAAAGTGTGGGTAGTTTGGGCCGTCTGGTAAAGCTGAATTTGACTGGCAATAAACTGCACGGTCCAGTTCCACATAGTTTGGGTGACTTAAAGGAGCTTACTCACTTAGATTTAAGCCACAACAAGCTTGATGGTGAGCTTCCCCCCTCTCTCTCTCAAATGTTAAAGCTTATGGGGCTTTATGTTCAGGGAAACAGGCTTATTGGGCCTCTAGATAAGCTGTTATCCAATTCTGTGGTATGGAAGATAGAAACTATGAACTTGAGTAATAACTTCTTTGATGGGGAGTTGCCACATTCAATGGGCAATCTTTCATCCTTGACTTATTTGGATCTTCATCATAACAGGTTTACAGGACAGATCCCTCCTGAGCTTGGGATTCTGATGCAACTAGAATACTTTGATGTTTCTAGTAATAGATTATCTGGGGTAATTCCTGCTAAAATATGCAATTTGGATAATCTGTTTTACCTGGACTTGGCGAGAAACAATTTGGAAGGTCCTGTGCCCAGAAGTGGCATCTGCCAAAACCTGTCAAAAAATGCACTTGCTGGCAACAAGGAACTTTGCGGGGCAGCTATGGGCTTGGATTGCAGGACCAAAGGCTTCAACAAGTCATCTTTTTTAAATGCCTGGAGGCTTGCTGGGATTGCTGTTGTATGCTTGATTATGGCTCTTGCTATGGCCTTCGTACTCCAGAGGTGGATTTCACGAGGCAGCAAGCAAGGCAATCCCGAGGAAATAAAGCTAAACAGTTTTGTTGATCAGAATCTTTACTTTTTAAGTAGCAGCAGGTCAAAGGAACCTCTGAGCATAAATTTAGCTATGTTTGAGCAGCCTCTTCTGAAAATAACATTAGATGGCATTCTCGAATCCACCAACAGCTTTTGCAAAACAAACATCATCGGAGATGGAGGTTTTGGTACTGTATACAAGGCCATTCTTCGTGATGGGAGAACAGTTGCAGTCAAGAAGTTAAGTCAAGCCAAAACTCAGGGGGACCGAGAGTTTGTTGCCGAAATGGAAACCTTGGGCAAGGTGAAGCACCAGAATCTCGTCCCATTACTTGGGTACTGCTCTTTTGGTGAGGAAAAGATTCTTGTTTATGAATACATGGTCAATGGGAGCTTAGATCATTGGCTAGGGAATCAAATTGGGACACTTGATGTCCTTGATTGGACTAAACGCTTAAGAATCGCAACTGGTGCTGCTCGTGGGCTAGCTTTTCTTCACCATGGATTTATCCCTCACATCATTCACAGAGATATCAAGGCCAGCAACATCCTCCTCAACGAAGATTTTGAGCCTAAAGTCGCTGACTTTGGGTTGGCCAGATTGATCAGTGCTTTTGAAACTCATGTGAGCACCGACGTAGCTGGAACACTTGGTTACATTCCACCAGAGTATGGACAGAGTGCAAGGGCCACTACAAGAGGGGATGTTTACAGCTTTGGTGTAATTCTGCTTGAACTGGTTACTGGGAAAGAACCAGCAGGACCATATTTCAAAGAGGTTGAAGGCGGGAATTTGGTTGGTTGGGTATTGCGGAAGATTAAGAAGGGGCGGGCTGCTGACGTTCTTGACCCTGCAGTTCTGAGTGCCAATTCGAAGACGACGATGCTTCGAGTGCTGCAGATTGCTGCTGTTTGCCTGTCCGATAATCCTGCTAATCGGCCCACCATGCTTCGTGTATTGAGGTCCCTTAGAGGCATCAAAGGGAACATGTAGAATGATATCCTTAGTGAGTATAACAGGTTGGCTGTAATAATTCCTGTGAAGTAAATAGGAGGAAGAAATGTTGTTATATTAAGCCGTGTTTGTTTCAGATTGTCTTATATTGAATGGCAAATTAAGGGTTCTGCACTCAGTTATCATCAGTCAATTGTTTCAGAGAGTTATAAAATGGTTCAAGCTTGGTGGTTAAGATTAAAGAAACTGGATTTTACTCCAACTGAGCGAGCGTGTACTAAATTTAAGCAGATCCTTGCGTCCTTAATTTCCTGGACTACGTGTAATATATTTATTAATATGCACACATACATATATATATATATTCACTTTTAAGAAAACAAATTAAAAATCCTCGATGAACTATTCTGCACTGACATACACTTAGCATTCCTCGTATGCAGAATCGCTAACCAGGAATTCTTTCGCGCTAACTAGAGGAAAACGATTTGGAGGAAATTGAGGTGTAATTCTAGAAGGGTCGTTTTCTTGACATATAACCCTGGAATAAAACGGATGAGAGAAAGAACGGCCGTGGAAGAAAACGAAGAATACGTTGGCGTGAATGATATTTTAAAAGATTTTTATTTTACATTAAAAATAAAAATAATATTTAATATAATTATAAAAATAATATTTATTTTATATTATTATAGAAATAAATATCTTTAAAAAAATAAAAGAAAGGAAGAAAGCAGCTTTAATTAATCCAACCTAAAATTTTTTGTGATTTTATTTGTGGGATATGCACTAATATTAAGGATAGCTGCCGTACTGTTCCTACTCGTCTATACGAATGAGGCTTTCCAAATCAAAATCCAGGATTTGCATGGTTGTGTATGGCTGGGTTGGGCCGTCCTTTTGCATGGACCCAGATTGTTTTTTTTTTTATTATTATTATTTTTTTTAATCTTTTGACCAGTATTGTTTTATGCCAATTGCCACCATCAGCATCACTCCAAAACGGATGGAATTAGGAGTTGTGATTTGTTGACTAATAATTAGTTGGCAATTTTGGGCCATTCGAGCAACGAATGCAGCGTTGTCCTGAAGATCAGATACCAGCTAGCTACGCCAACCAAACGAAATCTCTTGAAAATTAGTAATGAGGCACCCCATTATATTGTAACTACTGGAACTCTCAATAAAAGGCAAAACCAAAAATAGCAAAAGGAACAATAAGAAAGAAGAATCTCTTCCCAGTCGACAGGTGCCACGGGGTGCACTGTTATTAAATCAGGGGAGGTCTCTTTTTCATCTTTATTCACCAATTTCGATCTCCAAGCCGTGGGACGACCTGGAATAACAAATCACGACTCGTAATTGATGAGAGGTAAAAGAGAAACTTATGATGGTAGATTATATGATTCAAAAACGAATTGCATTGCATCATAAAATGGTAAGCAGCAATGGTGAGCATATTGCTGAAGGGATATTCTCCTTGTTCTCCCCTCTCTCCTGCCATCCATTCTGGTGCTTGTACCAACAATATCTGCTGCTGCTGCCAACACCGAAAGACTCAAAAACCGATACCGTAACAGCGCACAGAGAGAATGTCCACAAACTAAACAACATGGAGTGAATGTGCCCTGCGATAAAATATCTCCTAAAGCATATTCGGTATTTTCCATGCTCTTTATTGTTGTTTCAGCGGCGAGGGGATTCATTCTAGAATCCTTCTTGCACGTTCAGTACCCAGCAACGGCATTCATTGACCAAGTATTTTATAACATCGATTTGTTCATGGTGCCTCCCACATCCGAAAAGATCTTCCATTTAATTTCCCTCAATCCGTCCAGAAAGTCAAATTGTAAGTGTTATCAACAACCCCTTCGCTTCCTCGAAAGCCTATGAAATTCACATTCGACTAGACAAACTAAATCCAGCGATTGTTGTTAATGTCTTCATTAGAATCTAAAAGATAGCTCATTCTTTGTCATTATAGGTCGAAGGCACAAAACATGCGTCAAAGACACAGCCTCAGCCAGCCAAATATCAAAGGGGCGAAAACACTTAATATAAGCCAACCAAATTTATGAAAAGTTGATGCCAAGATGGCGTTTTAACCCCAAAAGGCATCACGATTCGCGATCCAGATCGATTAAAAGGCACCAAAAGCACCTTAATACAAATAGATGTGTCTGCAGTAGGCAGGAAATGAAATATGCACTGCACAATCTGCACATTGAAACTAATCCAGAAATCTCCACTAACAAAAAATGTTTCACAAGAAGAAGAACATAGTTGTATACCCTACCTGACTTGCCGGCGCCATGGTTCTTATTACGTCCCCGAGATTTCAAGTCAAGGGTCGATTCCGAGCTGTCTGGGAAGATAAGATCGAGGCGGCTGTTGTTGTCTAGCGTTGCACGGACAAAGGAGGCCTCCATTAAGTTCAGGAAGTGCGCGTGCTTCTTGTTCGTCCATCGGGCACGTGCTGGTCAACAGCTTGCAGGCCTTAATCAGTTAGTTGACATGGGTTTACGACTTAAATATGTAGCCTGAGACTTTTTCAGGCTTTATTTACTTAAATTAAATAATATATGTCTAAGGATTTTTCACTGGAGAAGTCAAAGAGCAAGTGGATGAAAATATCTGAGGAGGTTCTACAGAGATCAGATCCTCCAAGCTAATAAAGAAAGATGGCTTTTTGTGATCAACGAAGAAGACTTCCACGTAAATTCCAGAAAGAAAAAAATGCCAACAAAAAATCTTTGGGCCCCGCATTTGACGTGTATTTAATTTCTGGTAATATAGTTTTTATGTCTTTTCCATTTACTTTATTTTGTTTTTATGTCTTTTTTTTTTTTCAGATAATGTGGCGATATAATTAACCATTTAGAGAGATCTCAAAAATCCTGAACAGTTTTTTTTTTTTTTTTTTTTAAGATGTTGGCGGCGCAGAGACCTATTGTTGCTTTTTAGAATTTGCTGCCGTGCCTAAACGTGGTCAAGGTACTAAAATTGACAATTGACTTGGAGCTTTAGGCGACTGGCATGGATCCCACGAGAAATCAGACCACCAAGCATTTCGTCGGCCTTCATGAGTTTATTGATTCGTACAGAGATTCGAGACCAGGTCCATGTAAAAAGGCTGCGGTTTAGCGCTCCGTAACTTTAACCTTTAAAACAACAAAACATACCCGAAAACTAAATTGAAATAGTATTTTGGACTCTCGGCATCTTTGTATTGAATCGTGGGCTTGTAACAACGAGACGATAGATGTAGTAACCCAAGCCAAAAATGCTTTAAGGGTTTAAACATACAGACGTGAAGGAAGAAGCCATTGTGCTGATGTACGACCCCCGGAAAAATAGAACGAAAGAAAGAAAGAAAGTAATATTCTGATTAATAAAAGCAACACCAATTACATAACAAAATATAAACATCTGCCTTAAAATAAAATGTCATACCATATGATTCCCATTGTTGTCACTCAAGATTGGTATGACGAGATCGGATGGACTCAGGACTCTGTCCCAATATCTCACCCAACTTATAAACCACAATTTCGAACAACACAAACAACGCCCCCTCATATACACTCCCCATCGGCATCAGCGGCCTGGAATCAGCCGCCCTACCATCGTCCGCGTCATGGTCATCCGCCATGGTCTGCGCTGGGACATAACAAACTACGTTGGCATGCTTCACGGCCGACCCCGTTTCGGGCCGAGCTGTCAACACCAACACTCTGGCACCGTTTGATCTTGCCACCGAGCATATTGCGTCGACGGTGGAGAAACCCCCAGGTCCTGCGGAGGCGATGAGAAGGTCGTTGGAGGTGATTGGCGGAGTGGTCATGTCGAAGACGAGGTGAGCAGAGAGTCCTAGGTGGGCCAGTCGCATGCAGAGTGCCTTCAGCATCAGGCCCTCCCGCCCTACTCCGTAGAGGAAGACACGGCCGTCTTGGGCGGCAGTGGCTGAAAGGGTGGTGACCATAATGTCCGAGGGCGGTGGGTGTGGACCCGTGGGTCTAGAGAAGATGGACGCTATTTGATTGCATATTTGTGAAGCTAAAAAGGACGTGGAAGATGTTTCGGTGGCCATTTGGTTTGGGGCAACGGTTCTGAATTATTGCTTTATCAAGTCTCTTCACCTGCTCGGCCATCCATCATATGTTTGTGGTCGGGCTTCCACTATTTCACATGCCACATTAGACCAACCTTATCCTAAAGGATGTGGACAAAACTAGGCACGTGTAACACATTTCGGGTTCAGTACAAGGATATCAACACCAGCATTTCTTGGTTAGGAAAAACCCAAAAACACGCGTTTCCTGGTTAGCGATTTAGTTTCCAGAGGGTTGGGAACATAAAAGGCTAATGGAAGCTTCTTATAACAATTGCTAACACCGTAGCAAATCACAAATGATTGACGCACTTCTCTTAAAAGCAGAGTAAATGATAAATGAACATAAAGACGGCAGGTTTTACTCTTATTGTTGAAGAAAATGCATATGGTCGAGAAAAAGGGCCACTCTACAAAGCTATTTACAAGCAAAATTGCAACCTGAAGCAAACGGAAGAGAGTGGTGGAACATTTTGTTTAATATAAAAAACATCATAAAAATGCTAAGAGAAAGAAAGACGGAAAGAAAAAAGATGCCAGGACGGTTGAGTGTCAGTTTCGCTAATTGCTTTATGCGTTGTGTCCGTTAGATGGTGCCGACGAACCCTGTTGACACAAATTTGCAGTAGCTTCTTCAATGTCTATACCTTGCACACCAGCACTCAACGAAGATGAATCACATGCCCCGTTCTTTTCCGTTCCGCCACTATTTTCTTCATCTTCATCCTCAAGAAATGAACCCTGCTGCCGAAGTTCCTTTACCTTCCAAAACTCATCATAATGAGCTCGTCTGTGCTCCCTAAAACTGGAACTCCTTTCTGTTCCAGAATCTGATGATAGCAAACCAAAACATATCCATCAACCAACCTAAAGATTGAAGTGATAGAAGCAAAATAACTGAATGACAAAAGATGATCACATGGAAAAATGTTAAAGAACAATTAGAGAGGGTTAGAATGATCAGATTCTTTCATCATGGCTAAGTGGAAGATCTTTTATTTTTATTTTATCCTTTTAATTTTTTAGCAAAAGAAGATTTGGATAGTTGATGGGGCATCCCAGTACAAGAGATTCCGATCACTCATAAGAAACAAATGGAGCAGTAAATCAACTGTGCTCATAGAAAAGTTGATATATGTTTCTGTTCATCTTTATGCTATAAAATTTGGATCAATATAGGTAATAAAATTGCCTGTTGCTATGGCAAAAATCTTGGACTTGCAACAATAGGGCACAACTTTAAGTTTTGAGAACTACTGCAACAATTGCAGAAGGTAGGGTTGCCCAAAAATTCTATCTTCCAAGAAAAATAATTTGCTGGGACCATGATTGTTGAATGGCCTCCATATGCAAGCAAACAGGAAAGAAGATAATAGAAAACAGGTGCCACACCTTCTTCATCTTGTTCCATGGGATCAGCCTCATCATCAGAGGATGTCCAGCCCCCAGGTCGCCTACGGGTGTCTCTACTTGAAGAGGCCTTGGTATCCAAAGCAGTCCGCAATTCCTCAGCATGCTTTGCATCACCCATATGCTCCTCAAAGCCACCCCAGCGAGGAGAGAGAGAACCTATGATAGTCATTGAATAGGAAGAGGATACACTTTTTCAATAACCTCAAAACTAGACATGAAAGAGGAGTAAACTAAACCAAAAGCCATAACAGCATCCTTTCCACCAGCAGTATACCCAACATGAAGTTGGAAAACAACACTGATTAAAAAATGGGAAGCAATATAGACACAAGGCAGATAAGCAATCATTCAATATTAGTTTAATTGGCCCTTCTGAAAGGGAAAATGAGAGATACCACCATACCATCATCATCAATCATCGGATGATACGGCGTCTTGGGTTCAGTGATTTTCTGCCTTACAGGCTTATTGGCTTCAATTTCACCCAAATTAGCCTCATCCCATAGCACACGTGCCCCCCTACGACCCCTGCAAAAGTAAAATGAACAACAACTGTCAGATAAAGTCTTTGAACAGTTAATAAAACACCATTCCTTCAGTAGAAAAACTGAAGATTGGTACCCTCTTCCTTGCTCCTACACAGACCCCCTTAAGCTAGCACCCAGTCTACCATGTTATCCATACCTCCAATAGCATCTGAAAACAATAATACTCTTTTCTGGTTCACCATTCCAATCTTGCTAGTCATTTATCTAGTTCAAGCATCTATTCATCGTTTCTCACAAGGGTTCACCCAACAAGTAATATTAATATTTTGGACTCTTCTTCCACTAATCAAAAAGCTGACTTTCTTATAAAAGAAAGGTTCTCTTTGCAGTCAATGCATCATCATTCACACTGGAATCAGCTTTCATGTTAATATGTATTTTCAACAGCAATATCTATATGATATTGGGTCTTAGCAATTCCAGAAGAACACCATCTTTTAATAGCTCTGTACAATAATGTCCTCAACCCATGGGAAGGGCTTCTGCACAATAATGTCTCAAGCAAAAGCAAAGTATAAAGAGGAAAATTGGCAAAGAAACTGTATTACTTCATTTTCTGAACTCTATATCTTCTCAACCCCCAGCACACTGAAGCGATTGCTGATTGACCAGATTTCCTTCAAACAATACAATTGGCAAGGCACCGGTTATCAGATACAATAACACTGCTGTTGTACAATAACACAGAGTCGAAAGAGGCACAATGTCACAGTTAGAAAGGCTTTCTTCACCGTCATTTTTTTCACCAAAAAGAAAAAGAAAAAATCTAGAATTTCACACCTAAATGCATCTACCAGACGAGAAATGAAAAGTGTTAGAGGTTTTATCTGACCAAAACCACCCAAAATCTACAAAGTAACTGCTAATTAAGGACAAAGATTTAGGAAAGAGAATTCCAGAGAACCAGAAAATGAGTTGCACGGTGTAATTATTGTAAACAATGAAACGGGTAGACCAACTTGCAAAACCTACAAGGAAATTTTGGAGGCCTATGTTACTAGCCCACAAGAAGCAATCCAGGAAAGGGCAGCGTAACAGAAAAATTTGTACCCATATATGCATTGAACTCATTAACAGTTTCATTTTCTTCCCCCAAAGTCACAGAGCTCAGTAATTTTGATTTGACAAAGATTGGAACTGCAATATTAGAACAATTATATGTACAAAAGGCTCTAAACACTTCTAAAGAGAGTTAAACCACAGAGTATTAGCGGTCCAGGAATCGGAGCCACGATGATTCACGACCAAAGAACATAAATTACACGACATTTTAACAAACCACAAGTTCAGATGCTACTCGATTATGAATCAAATTCAAACAACATCAAATTGCTTTTTCTTTTTTTCCGGCGAACCTACGAGAAAATGATAAAAGCAGAGCGAAATTTCTTGACCAATCCAATCGACAATTTTGCGAAATCGATGTTTCCGTTGTTCTCTATTTTTAGTTTTTTTTTCTTCTTTTTTCTTTTTAATTTTCCGAGATTCCTGCGGTTTCTCGGGAATCGAACGCAAAAATAAAAGGAGACATGCTATAGAAAATTCGAAATCATAATAAATAAAGAAAATTAAATGAGGGTAATATCTTTACCAGCTGAATTGCTTTCCCCCTTTCAATCGCCGAAGCGACGATGCCTTTCGATTTGCGCCTTAACGCATTTTGCTGCCTTATCTTTATTTGACTCTCACTATCCTTTTTTTTTTCAGTATTACCCTTGCTGTCCTCGTGCAATAACAATTGAGCCCCCGCAGGTGGTTGATTCCAGATCGAGCGATCAAGGCCGTTACTTATATAATTGGCGCGGGGGACGTGGGACATGGTCGGGTAGAACACGAGTCCCACCTATCAAATTAAATTTAAAATGAAAAAAGAAAAAAAAACGTCAATGGAAAGGCAATATTGGAAACGAAAAGTGTACCTATCAAATTAAATTTAAAATGAAAAAAGAAAAAAAAACGTCAATGGAAAGGCAATATTGGAAACGAAAAGTGTACGTGAGAGGTCTGAATATTGTCGTGTCGTCGTCATCATCTACTCGCAGGTACCTTCGATTTCGTCGAAGGCGTAGTTTTTTTCTTTTGTTCTACATGTAAAATCTGTTGTCTGGCTTTTAATTTCACGGTAGCTGACCAGGTAGCGCTTGCTTATGATCATCTGTTTCTTGATCTCGGTGGTTTTTTGGGGCCCTAATAAATTATTTCACTCTGAAAGCAGTTGGGTATTTGCCAATTTCGAATCTTGTGTTCGATTTGGATTTCTGGCCACTTTCCTTTCCTGCTTTTTTTTCTTTTCTTTTTGAATGAGTTCGCCACTGTTTATTCCATCAGTTTCTTAATTACATTGAAATTTTAATTGTTTCCTCGGAATTTTGTGTTGTCAATGAATTTGTTCATAAAAATGAAGAATTTTAGTCGTCTGCAATGAAACTGACAGTGGGCTAATGGTCTTTGTTCCAAAAAAAAAAAAAAAAAGTTCACGGGGGATGATTTTTCTCCAACTATCACAAAGGATAATCCTCATGCCTTTCATTGATTTGCGTTTGCTTTTGGAATGGTATCATTTAGCTCGTGGTATTATGAATTTCTTGATGATGATTCTTTGTATTTGGATATAAACTAGACTTGTACTCACATTCTTTGAGGTGATTAAAATGTTTAGTTATTGCACATCGGGGAATTGTATTTTGCACTCCACATTTTTGTGCTTGCTGGGATATGTTAATGGCAAGTTTGTCTATTAGCGTTGGATTGGAATAATTGCTAGATCTGTTTGCTTCATAAAGGTAGTAAAAAGGAAGAAATATAAAAAAGGACGTGCTAGTGCACGAGGATCTATACTGTGAATCTAGAGAAGTATCATATGTATGTAGTCTTACCACCGTTTTTATAAAGAAGTTGTTTTCATGACTCAAATATATGACCTTTGGCCACAATGGACTTATCATTACCCAGACTCGCCCTAAGAAATATAAACTTTCAATAAGAAAGTAAGAAGGGAAATTCAGATGGAGCAATTTGAATCAGACTGTTTCTGCCAGTGTCTCTTTAAGGTGTACCTCTTTATCATACCTATCTCATAAGGTTGATTACTGCTCTTTTTTTTTTTTTTTTTTACAGGCTTTAAATTAACAAGTATGAGAGACATCAAGTTAGATTTATAAATTTTGTTAGCCATACCACCCAAAGCTTGGAAGGAACAATAGTACCATACAGCCCAGAAATGTTCTCTTTGTTTTATGGCCTTTGGGAGTACTTATTTAGTAAGACAGAGTTCCATGTGCTTATCCTTGGAATCGACAAATCTGGGAAAACAGTAACACTTCTTTTTGCCTCTGCTTTTTTTATCATGCAGTTTTTACAGATCTTATTTTTCTTAGCCCATGAATGACTCATCATTTTGTTGGCTTCATTA
Organism: Ceriops zippeliana; assembly: GCA_037897445.1. NCBI lineage: Eukaryota > Viridiplantae > Streptophyta > Magnoliopsida > Malpighiales > Rhizophoraceae > Ceriops > Ceriops zippeliana. Next base: position 4,707,791 of record JBAPLH010000144.1, read on the forward strand.
ATTCAACACTTTCTCCATATAATTTACACTTATCTTCCATCCATCTGTGAATTTGTAGACTTTGCTGGAGAAGTTAAAATCAATATACTCAAACTTGCAAGGCCTCCCTCCTGATCGAATTGTTCCAACTGTTGGCCTGAACATTGGCTGTCTTGAAGTATCAAATACGAAACTTGTGTTTTGGGACCTGGGAGGTCAGGTATGTGGGTACAGTGCTCATGCAACCTTTCAGCAGTACTTGGGCTCCATATGCCTAATTTGGCTTAAACTTTTAACCTGGACAATAAGCTGCATAAGCAGCCGATCCTAGCCAAGTCCATATGCTAGATAGCACTTTGCGAAGTATGGGAATTTTTTTGCAAAAAGGTTGATTTTAAACATTAAGCAATAAAGATAATTACACTTAGGATCTTTATTGTTTAATTACAAGCTATAAGGTGATGCAGCCTACTGGCTGTATTCAATGAACATGCACTTAAAGTTCATAGATTGAACTGTCTGTTTCACTCTTTTGCACTTGTCAGCCTGGTCTTCGCTCAATTTGGGAGAAATATTATGAAGAGGCACATGCTGTTATATATGTAATTGATTCTGCTTGTCCTTCACGGTTTGAAGATTCAAAATTTGCATTGGGTAAGTGAAGTTATCAGGAGAAATAGTGCTGTAAGCTGCAACAGTGGCTACAGTTTCAAAGAATTTGATTTAGAATATGATGTGAGTTGCTAATGCTCTGTTTCTAACAGAAAAAGTTCTTAGGCATGAGGACTTGCGAGGGGCCCCTCTTTTGATAGTAGCACACAAGCAGGTTAGATAAGCTGTACCCTTTCTTTGCACAAAGAACAACCCAAACTTTGAATTGGGGTTCTCAAGAACCTCATCCTAAATGTTTTATGTAGGATGTGGCTTATTCAATGCATATTCCTAAGCAGAAAGCATCACTTTGTAGACTTCATTTTAATGTCAGGATCTTGTTGAAGCTGCATCAGCCGAAGAACTTGCTCGATATCTTGATCTCAAGAAGTTGGATGAAAGGTTTCACACGTTTGAAGCTGTTTCAGCATACAATGGGTGAGCCAATGCTACATATGCATCAGGCCCAAGCAATTGCTTTAGAAAAGATTATATACAAACAATGTGTCAATGTGACCTTTTGTGACACAAAGGTTAACTGAGATACTAAAGACACAAATGTAACACATTTGGGACTTGATTGCAGGATGGGGATCAAGGAGAGTGTAGAATGGCTTGTAGAGGTAATGGAGCGAAGCAAGAGAACTGAAATGTTGAGAGTTCGTGCAGGTGTGACCGGCCCGGGTGCTTAGAGGAAGCAATATGGAATTGCAATTTTTTCCGTCTTTCCCCGCTTTTGCAGATTCCGTAGATAAACAGTGTTTACATCAGATTCTACATTGTAAAAGGCAAAATCAATCTTTACATATTCTGGGTCGGTGTTACGGGCTTGTTACTTGTCCAACGCCTTCTGCTTTTGGCTACAATTAACTGATTATAATCAATTCGTATTCTTGTGTTCTGCATCGGTTCAGATTTGATGGAATTAGGACGCTATAACCACAAAAGCCTGCTGCAAGCATCGGAGTGTTTCTCATTCACAATAGACCGCGTCAAATGTTATTAAAATCATGTTTCTCATTCACAATCCATGATGACGCTTGCATGCGGTATGGCTTCGTCGCTTCATCCATGTCCGTCAGACAACACTGATTATATTCAATCGAACCAATCCCCGTGCTCTTGCATGTGCAACAGTAGCGTGGGCACCAAATTAGAACCCCGACAGGAAATGATTTATGCTTAATACAAGGCACAAAATGCACGCAGAGAAGACAACTACTAAACAGAAAACACAAGCTCGATATGAAACAAAACAGACACGGGCACATTGGAATTAGTCTAAAAGATTGTTTTGCAAACAGATTCATGCAACCCTTCCACAATCACTTGCCCAAAACTTGTTCAGTTCTCCATCGGATTCTAAATCACTTTTGGAAAGCGAGGCCTCCAGCGTTATTCCCTCTTTCCTTCACCAATGCTTGTGGTTCTGACGAAAAAGGACGAGGAGGTCAAAAGGAATAAGAAAATTAAAAGGCACAAGGACCCAAAAAAAAAAAAAGAGAGAAAATATATCGAACTCACTGGATATAAGGGCTTTAGGTCTGGTCTTGAACAAAAACTTGTGCCGTATGATTCCCAAAACTTCCAATTCCACCTTATACAAACTGTTATTGTTGTCCGCATCCATAAATTTGACTTTCTTCAATACCAACAATGGCTTGTTGAGGGTCACTTTGGAGCCAGTCAGTTCATGATACCCAATTGTAAAAGTATACACTTCCTGCGGATCCCATCTGAAAAGTGTTAATCTTGAAACCTGGAAAATGGAAATCTAGATTAACATATTATCAAAAGGAAGAACGAGGGAGAGAATAAACCTGAGAAGTAGGGCGGCATAGGCGTCCGATCTCGAGGTTTTGGAGGCGATCTTGAAATGCAGGTTGAGCCTCAACCACGCCTTGCAGTTCTAAGATTGCCCATTCTGGGCAGTTATCTGCCCCACAGCTACACTTCACTTCAATGTGCATTTCTTGAATACTTTCTTTTTCTCTCGCTGGAAAATCTACCAATCAATCGAGTTCGGTGGGAATTGGGCGGCAGAAACCAATGCCGTTTCGCGCCTTCCTCGTCTAGGACTAGGATTAGGAGGAGGAAGCCATGGGGCCTTATTTTTCTTGTTGGGTCTATAACAGACCAGGACCAGTCCAGATGGCCCACTCCCCTAATCTTGTTTGATCTAATTGTTACCCTGCATGGACGTAGATACGTTTGCTTAATGTTTGTTTTTTTTTTTTTAACACTTCTTTTCATCTGGACCTTAAATTTCCTATTTATTTATTTATTTTCAAAATGGTTTGATTTGGTTATTCTCCCTGGTTTATTTTTATGAATGAACTTCAAATTACATTTGTTTAGAGCCCCTTTGCTCTCGGGGCGTGCTTGCCTAGCAACTACTCTCTTTCAACTCTTTACGTAAATGAGTTTTGAATATTATTACAGGAGAAAAATCAAGAAATCTAAACACCAAGTGAAATATCTAAATACTGCTACGCTCAAACACAACCTTGAAACAAATATGGTGACTAGACTACTTGTGGATCAGCCAAGCTACTCATACAAGCAAACGAAGAAATTGTTCTTAAAATAGACTCTCGAATATGACACAAAGTTCGGTTCTTTGTCTAAGTCTGTACAATTGAATCGCTACAACTGATTGGTTATCTTTGACAGAGCTGCTTGATATAAAAGAGGCTGCTCTGAGGGGGGGAAATTGCTGGCACAAAAAATTCATCTTTAACTATGGTCATCCGCACTTGGCAAAAGTGGAGCCACCTCTTTCTAGAGATTGTGAGGAGCTTGCTTGCTGGTGATCCTGAAAAATCATATTGTAGTCCAGTGGAATTGCATCCGTCAGAGTTTTTACCGCAAATTCAATGCTAGGATCTGACCATGAATCCATGGAAGGCAAGTTGAAGGGAATGTCTGGTTGCTTATCACACTTCTGAGTATGTTTAACTTCCATTGCAGGTTCTTCTGGAATTGTCAGGTTGCCTAGAGGCAGGACAACACCGCATCCTTGATTGAGTTCACCTCCATTTCCTGTATCTTCTATCTGAGCATGCTCTTCTGAAGTACCCAAGGCCCCAAATTCACTATTATTTGACCCTTGAGACACTTTCATGCTATCAGAATTGTCGTCAAAGGACATTCCCGTGAGAGTTTTAATTGCAAATGCAATGCAAGGGTCCCGCCATAGCTCCCCAAAAGGCAGATCAAGAGGCAAACCAAGCTTCTGATAAGAAGTATTGGTTGTTTCCGACTTCACGGCACTTTGCTCTGCGGCTAGATTCATCAGAGGTGAAATATTTGCAGTTTTATGCTTCTTGTAACCCTCATTGTCTGTTTCTCTTTCTATTGCTTGTTCATCTGGGGTAGCCACATTCATTATAGAATGGTTGCCTTTATTTGAATCTGCCAAGAGGACTACACTGATGGGGTTGTCAGAAGAAGAACCTTCACTCAAAATAGCAACAGCCTCATTGGACTCTTTATCGACAACTGTACTAGTCACTGCCTTATTGGACTGTTTATCTGCAGTTCGACATGCTCGACTGCTAGTTTCCAATTCTGGCACAGGATCAAGGGGAATCCCAGCAACTCGTTTTGAAGCCCGGCGAGGCAAGTCAAAATCCTTTTTCTTCTTGGATCTACTCAGTTCAAGTATTTTAGTTTCATTTTTTGATATCCCACTATCCACAAACCCTACGCTTTTGGCAGAATCACTCATGGCTTCTGCTTGAATAGAAACTCTGCCCATTGGAAATTCTGAGCTGCTCGATGCAGTTCCTGACCCACCAGCATCATTAAGAAAATTTACGTTACGCAGTTATTGTTAATAGAACAATAAAATCAGTAGCCCCAAGAAGCCCACTCCAAATACCCATAGTCAATCACTCGTTACACAGTACAGTTGTCAAGTTTCAACCAGTTCCTATTAATGCACAGACACATGTTGGCACGGAAACAAATTGCCCAGTAAATGAAAAGTAAAGGCAAAAATTAGATCTACCAGAAGCCTGATCTGAAAGTGGTATGCATTCTCCTGTAGAGGCTGGATTAAGTCTCTGTTTGTCATCCATATTCCCAGTTAACTTTGAGCTATGATCACTTGTAGCCAGACTACTTGCTTCATTGATTGCTGACTCAGCAACAACTGAAGACTAAAGGAGAGGGGAAAAAGAAAAGGAGAAAAAAGTAAAATCATTGGTATCAAAAAATTAAAATAAAAAGAGGCATTTCCAGCAATCATGAAATTGAAGTTGTAACATGTTCTTTTGCTGACAAAAGCATAAATTGATACCAGATATTTTAGATGAGGCAGCACTTAGCATGCATGAATGCTTTATGTTTTCTTCCAGTAAGAATGAAGCAAAAGGTTATGTAACCTTCAATGATAGAATTTATTTGGAGACAGAGGAGCACAAATGCTAAATGGTAATCCAAGGGGAGCAAGATCATTTCACTTACAGTCAAAAGATACAGCAAAAATCTAAATAAACTATGATATAACTATACAAACTTTAATTATTGGTATACACCCACACAAGTTTCACTGTCTTCCAATTTTATGTCGTCATTGCTTCTGTCCTTGCACTTGAATCCTTGACTTCTGAGCTCCCCAGTTTGAAGGTAAAGAAGAGCATCCTTCATAAAGCAGAAAACATATCCACTAATAGGATCAGTGTAAAACTGCAGAAAGTAAAGTTGAATTCAAGTATTCATGAGTCTCCAGTAGTTCAAATGGCAAGCAACTCATTTGCTTAAATACAAAATTAATTCGGAGTTCCCAGTTTTGTAGCCAATCAAGTAGAGACAACAAGAATCAGGAATTAAGAGATGTCAAGAAGCATGATAGGTTGAGTACTGGATCTTTTTTTATTCGACCACCCTTCTTGGTTACTTTAACTTCTTTGGTCCATTCCGCGGCTAGCCTTTCTGGTATGGCCTTCTCAACTACAACCTGCATTGCCCGGCCAATTGAAAATTACCTTCAAAAGCTGTAATAAACAAAAAACAAATTGCATAAACAAAAGCACAGAACCAGACATTTTTGAATGACTGCTGGTTAACACTTTTCTTCTCTTGTTCTGATACATGGTGGCAATTATTGAGATAGCGAGCTACCTCCAGCTTAGAGTAGAATTTACCTCCACCTGAGGGAGGAAAGTAACACTGCAATAAACATATGTGACCGCAAAAGTTCCAGTTAATTGGCACCGAAAAATTTACATTTGCAATTAATCCCTTAACATTTCTTCATTGTTGTTATGCCTACATTAATAGAAAGTAAAAGAAACTAAGTTAAAAACATCAATTATGCGCCATGGAAGACGCATTGTAAGATAGCGGCAACCGTAAATAAGGCGCATTTAATACACAAGGAAGAAGCATAACATTAAAGAAGCTTCTGCGTCCCAGAAGTCGTGAGAAGGAAAAGGCAACTATGCTTTTCCCTTACTTCTAACCAACCCATGTTCTTCAACAGCGAGAATTAGGCAAAGAAATATAATTTTCTTGCAAAGATGGAAAGCAGAATAATGAAATCAAATAGCACGATATAGCCCAACAAAAATACTACGAAGTATAAGAAAAGCACGGTAGTAAAAAGAAGCTAATAAATTTAATTGCCAAGAAAAAAAAAAAAGGCCAGGGAAATGTCCAAAATGGGACAGAAATTAACAGTACAAGGCAAGATCTTAACTGGATGAATTTTGATACGCTAAAAGAGCTAAACCGAGTCAAGAACTGAAACCATTAAATTAAAAGACTAATTACCTTGTCTTTTCTACCATTCTTTCTCACTCTAACCTCCACGCTCCATCCCTCCGGTAGCCAGTCATCGGACTTCTGGTCCCCCATGGCCGGAGCCCCTTCTCTTTCCATCGGAAACTGAACAAGCTTTCCTCTCTCTCCTCTTTCTCTCTCAGTGCGTGTCGAGAGAATAATGAGGGAGAGCTAAAGGATTAAGCGAATTTGGACAAAAGGTGGGGCAGTGCAGGAACCGCGTGTTGTCGCCAGTCAAAGGATTAAGAAACGCAATTAGCTTTCGTCCAACCAAAGCCCCTATACATGTATGTATATAAGAAAGTGAAGCTACTTGTGTTCTATTCTGTCACGAAATAGACCGATGCAGTTTTACTGCACTGTTAATGTTATCCCAAGTCTATCCAATGTACCCAAAGAATAAAGTTCTGATCTTTCAGCTTCAACCGAGTAATGTGGTCAATCAGACACTGGGTGGACTGGGTGCACTCAAGATGGCTATCACTGCAGATGATCAATGCAATAATGCTCTAAGCATGGTCAATTAATAAAATAAAATAAAAGGTCCAATCAATGCGCATGTGGCTGTGGAGTGCGGAAGAACCCTCTTCTTTTGTTTTTTTTGGTGTTTTCCAGTTTTGTTTTCTACCTACCCTTTCTTCGCCCGCCTTTACCGAAATTCAACCTGGAGTTGAGGAAAGCAACACGCCGCTACTGTAATGTTATTGTGGGTGTTCCGTCTTTTCATTTTTCCTTTTGTTCTCTTTCTTTTTTTTTAATTGGATATGGTACTGTTCTTCACATTCTTCGATTTCTGTCAGAGTGTCGGCTGCTTGCATCGTCAAAGTTTTATTTATTTCGATTATTCCATGTCTGGTTCAGCAGTTGATCCCGTTGGTTCTCGGCCCGTTAATGCAGGGTTTCGTTATTATTTTCCATCTAAAATGAATGGGCTTAGATGCAGGGTAAAAGAGGCCATAAAAACCCAAAAACAATTAAGTTCTCTCTCTCTCTCTCTCTCTCTTAAAAAAAAAAGAATTAATGCAATATTTTCAAAATCAGAAAGGTGTCCTATTTCTTTTGAGATTTATTTGTTTTGGTCAGGGACATTAAAAAAATTACTCTTAAATTTTTATAATTAAATTTTAAATTTTTTATATTTTTATTTGAGTTATATATTTTTAAAAATTCATTCTCAATCATTAATTTTTAAATAAAAAGGTCAAAATTATTAAAAATGGTACATTAATTAAATGAAAATTTTTAAAAGATTGATTTTTTGTCAAAAAATTGATTTTAAATTAATTTGAAAAATATAAAAAATTAAATGAGAATGTAAAAATATTAAAAACTCATTTATAAAAAATTAAAATTAATTTTAACTATATTTCATTTTGGTAAGGTCATAACTCATGCTAAAACTCTCTCCTCTGTGATTTTTTTTTTTTTTTTTTAATAATAATAATAATGTGGGGCGGCGGGACGGTTGTAATGTTTGCCAGTGGTATCTCACCCCTTCCATGCTGCAGTTCAGTTTTCTGTAAGGCATGGCTCCGCCACAGCCCGCCTGAAAACAATTAAAATCATCGCAACTTAAAAAAAAGTAAACAACTTTTTAAAACTCAAAAAGTGCAAAGATTTATCGTATCTTCATTGTGCAAACTGCGTCAGTGGATTGATTTTGGGGCTCGTAAATGTAAACTGCTTATCAATGAAACTCGTCAGCAGAACCTCTGGTGTTGCAAGGGCTTTGACCTTTGTATCGTGATATCATGGAAGCGATAAACTACGCACTATGCACATCCATAATTGATATAGAAGCTCAATACTGAAATCACCTAATTCATGAAACGATGCACCTTCGTCTTTTCTAAAGATGAAAACCTCTTAGCAGTCTGATAGTTGGATGTCTTGCCTTTCAATGCAGATAATTAGAAAAGTTGATATCATTTTAGTACAATCTATTAACTCTCTCACCTCTGATCCTGTAAGAAATGAAATACAAGAGTTGCTCAAAAGGTTCCAGCTCAGCACGAAGATCAACAAATTTGCTTAACACATCTAAACAGATTGAGAAAACTAGGAAAAGTTACAATAACGCACGGCGAAAAGTATAGCAATTCGAATGAAAAAGAATCTAGCAATTCAGCTTTTATTTGATTAGCATCTGACCCTGCAAATCTGCACTCCTGAGACCGTATGCAAATTCATCCCAGAAGCGAAAGGATAGCTGCTGCTTATTCTACAAAATAAATATCATCTCTAATATTGCATAATTGTCTGAATCATTCGGATCTTTTCCTTTTTTTTTTTTTTTTTTGGATTCCATCAGTTGTGAAGTGGGTTCGGTCCACATGGAACTAGCCGGCGGGAGACGATGTGAATTGTGCTGTTATTCTTGTAATTACTGGAAAGAATGGCAGAGAGGCTTCGTTGAAACATGGAAGAAAACTTGCCTTTCGCTCCTTGTTCTGTTACTACATGGGCCATAGCCCGGTTTGCATAGCGGCTAGTACTACCATGGACCAGTGCCAGAACTATCAGGCAAATAAGAAGGGGTTTATAATTTGTCGTTCCCATGATAAGAACGTAGAGGAAAAAGAAATAGGATGATAATGGTTAAAGCTAGATGTTATTGGGTTTAGAGATGTGTGTAAATTGTGCTTTTGTTGTTTAAGTTTAGGCTTTTGAGGGGATGATTTATAGAGGGGACAGAAAACCACAAGGCCGCCTGCGGTGTGAAAAAGAATGAAATAAGGAGATTTAGTCGCAGGCACATTCCGAGAAACAAAAGGTTGAGTTTCATTACAAGTCATTTTCAGCAATTAGCCTCAAAATGTCAACCTCATTAGAGTGCTGCCTGATTACTTCTTTCATGAAGTTAAATCTCACCTACACGGTCCCTCGTGTATCAAGAAAAAATAAATCTCAGTCAGAGATAAGGCGTGGTTAATTTAAAAGCATTTTAATGCACACGCTGTCACTCAAAAGGGAAGAGTCCCATCGTTTTGGAGCTTCAATTTGCAAGTCTCGGCCGTCAATTCCGGCAGAATAGAAATCTGCATTTGGGGTAGGGTAATGTGATGAACAAAATATAGTGTTTTAACTATCTTGAGGAAAGTCAGTTCCTGACCGATCATCCATGCATTGCATTTTCAATTGGTTATGTTATGGCAACAATTTAGAGTTGGTTAACCATTTGGAGAGTTCCAACACTAAATTATTATCGATGATAGAAATATTTTTGTTAAGCAAAAACGTTAAATGAATTATGTTATCATCCCGTTTGAAGAGAAGATGCGATGCTTCCAAATGGCTGTTCCTAAATTATTTTATTTAGCCGACTCTAGCCAAATGGATGCTGTCAGGCTGCAGACTAATCAATATAATATGTGAGACGGAGATTGGTGCTAAAAAATAAAATAAAATGCTATCTTCTGCCTTGTCAACAAGTTGACTTGTTCTATCTGTCTCTTATTCTATGCTTTTTGTTGTTTGGCTATCGATTTGTCCTTTCATGGGGTAACCAAAATGGATGGTGCAAAACTTGGACACTGGCGGACAAATCCATGATCTCGGCTCTTTACGTATAAGCTGCCATTGGGAATCTTAAAGGAGCAGGAAGATGACTGCAAAGTCGGTGGCAACAACTAAATTGGATTTTTGCATTCCCGACGGATATGACTGGGAAAGACCCTGATGAAATCTTGTCTGCTACCATATTATCATAGTTGGTGAACTATGCCTAGGATTATTCGGCACAACCCTATTCAGCATAACCTACCACCGCATGCAGCTGAATTGTCTTCTCCGTAGGTTCTTGTCCCCTTTTCATGATGTCATTCTGCACTAAGTGTAGTCATAGTTTGTTGTGTTACACTTCTTGTTGTACACAATACCCCGTGCTCCAGGGGTTTCTTTGATTAGAATCAAAACCTCTTCCTTGACTTTTGTCTAATTGTGTTTTTGTGTAGTGTTCATAACGCGTGGCTGGCATTCCCCATCAAATTCTCGAGTCTTGCATTTCATACGAGTTTTTCTTTTTCTCGAAAAAGCAAATGATTGCTTACTCTTATCAATTTTCTCATAAATCATTTTATGAGCAAGTTGGCCTTAAATCCCTCATATTTCCTCTTAGAAAAAGAGAATTCATCAAATGACAGCCTCATTCTGCAAGATAATCCGACACTACTTGTTATTTGATAGTTGTTTCCACGGTAGAGTAGGACTGTATACACGCATGGCCCTCTCAATTGTAAGGGCAAAGGAAAGAAGGAAAAGTTGGAATCTTCCACCTACCAACCCCAGACTAGTTCTGTGGTTTTTGGTCTCTATGTCCAGTAGTTGTTATGGGTCTGTGTCATTGGGTAACAAAATTCTTCCATGGAATTATTGATAGCAGCAATGAAGCACTGGACACACATAAACAGGGACCCTGTCGCAATAACTAAAAAAGACAAAAAGTCGTGGCATGTACAAAAATGAGCTTGCATTTCCCTTTGAATGGAGACAATTTCTCGTCTTCAGCATACTAACAAGGTATTTTGCCACTCTAACTAAGCCTGATTCGTAGAAAGAATGAGAGAATTTGCATCCTCCATTTAAGGGACTACATTTTGATCTCCCTTGTTTTGACTCTCTCTTCCCATTCTTTCCGAGAGCCAAGCGGTTGTCCTGCCTCCAAACCACAGTAAAGATTTTCTTAAATTGAAATGGGTCTGAAAAGTGCTGAAATGTCAAATCCGATCAATTGTGAAGTGGGTTCGGTCCACTTGGCACGAGTCTTAGTGATGCACTAAGTCCACTGGCCTTGTCATCCATAAATTGCACAGCATGAGAAATACCAGACAGATGCTGAGAAAACGGCAAGAAAATCCGGGTGTTCGCTCCCTGTGCTCTTCCTTGATTGTTGATAGGCCGACAAGTAGCATGATGAACTATGGGCAGCATGATTGTGAGTGCTAGAAGTGGAAGCAAAGGGCAATGAATTCTCATGGTTTCAGACGATATATAAGAAAGAGCTCGGGAATTTCGGAGTAGGGGGATCGGAATCCTTGAGTTACGTATGTTGTTGGGTCTTAAATCTATCTATTTATAAAGGGAATCAGGTAGCCTCTACCTAAGAAGAGAGAGCCAAAAATCACGATGGATCATATGAACATTACACGATGGCCCATTTTCTAATCTCTCTCTCTCTCTTAGACGCAGCTTCATATAATTAAATTGATAATAGTCAAGCATGCAGGACAGGCAACAACGCGTGCTTCTAAAAGAAATGGATCAGGTTGATTCAAGCTGCCCATAGAATAAGATTGGCCTACCATCGATTCATGTCCCCCAAGCCACCAAATTAATGTGCTTTTTTTTTTCTTTTTTTTTGCTGTTAGGTCAACTAATATGGGTTCTCATGTACCTGATCAGTTTCTGATGTGCCAGGGCGCCGCCCAACTTACGTGTATGTTAGTCGGCAGGACAGGCATTCGTGCGATTTAGTACGATAGTTCGAGCGGTGTCGCGAGGGGCAAATTTGTGATGTCGGGCCTTAAAAAAAAAGGGATATTTTTTCAGATTATCATTTAAAATTTGTCAACAAATCATGGGAAGAATGGGAACGAGGGGGTACTGGTTTACAATGGTTGGGACAGGGCATGTAAAAAATCGATTTTAAACTTTAGTAATTTTTCATAATTAGATTTCCTTTTTATTTAAAATTTATATTTTTTAAAATTTATTTTAAATTGATCTCTTGAATTTGACTATTTTTTATTTTAAAAATTATTCTAAAATAAATTTAAAAGATATAAAACTCAAATGAATAAATTTTTTAAAAGATTAGGATTTAATTTTAAAAACTAATAAATATTTAAAACTCTTTTTTTAATATCCCCAGAGAAGGAGATAATCATGCTCAATTGCCGGTAACTGAAAAAGGATTTTCATCCAATTCTCGAGCCTCTCCCTTGTAACTGAAAAAGGATTACCATTTGAAAAGCACATCCGTAATTAACAATTTATATTTATATTTTTAAAACTTAAAATAATTAAACGTAAAATTTATAAAATAAAGAAAACAATCCTCACAGTTAAATGAGCCTTTTAATAATTTAAAAAATTAATCGTTAAAAACATCTCTCAGTTTAATCACTTCCGCCAGACCCCTCCATGGCAACCGAAATGTTACTGTTTCTTCCATTATCAAAGAACCTGCCGCGATGGAAGGGAACAGATGCTGATGCAACTGGGAACTCGCTTGCGGGACCCAAACAAAATAAACCAGATGCATTGACGCCACATGTTACCGTCTAAATCTCAAAAATAAAGCCTTACAAATTTATAGTTTATCCAGTTTGTTGCAGTTGTGTTCTGAGCTTGGAAATTAAACTAGAAAGAGAATCTGGAGGCAAAAGATCCAACCAAAGATGCCTCCAGACAAATTGTCACTCACCAATCAACGTTTTTTACCCCAAGTTGAAATTGGGCACTATAAGCTGAACATTATTCCACCTTGGATTCTCCCCCAGCAGGAGTTTCCACAACATTGACAGCTGACGAAACCTCTGCAGCAGGCTTAGCTGAAGAATCGTTTTCAGCTGGCTTAGCTGATGGACTGTCTGCAGCTGGCTTAGTGGCATCACCTTCTACAGCATCCCCAGATTCACCTGTGGATGTTCTTTCTTCTACCGGAAGAGTCTTCTTGATGGTTCCAACCTTGATATACTTGCTCATGAACTTGTATTCCCAATCTTGCAATGCTTCCAATTCAAATGCACCAAGACCAGAGATATCCCCATTTAGATCTTTATCCTCAAAAGACATCTTTGCAAGAGCTCTGCTAGCATCCTTTCCAGCAAACAATGCATAAGGTCCACCAGGTCCATAAAACATTCTGCAAAAATTGTTTTACAGAAAAGTAGACTATCAGTAACAAATATTTTGAGTGAGAAGAATTCAAGTACTGGAGACGAAGCTGACTCAAACTAATTTAGAAATCCTAAATAGACAGACCTTGCTAAAATAAATAGCAAGCCTCAGTCCCAAAATTGATTCCCCAACATTCTAGAATTAATCAAATTTCAGTATCGTTTTAAAAATTGTCGGCTAATCCTTTCAGATGCATAATAAAATGCATGCACTGGAACAGTCCCCATCACACTTTTGTCAGACCAGAGATGTAACAAGTACATTAAAATTTTCCAATGCTAGGTTGATAAGCAAAGAAAATGACATATGCGCAAGATATATAGATCAGCTCGAAAAAAGACAATAAGTGAAGTCTTATGAATTTTCAGGTGCTCATTACATTTCGTTGTTGTCATATATCTAAGATGCAGTTCGCTATGTTGAACAAGTAGAATTGGATGAATAAAAACAAGCCAAAATAATCAAGCAGATATTGAGGATAAGGGAGTTACAGTTCACATCCCAACCTCACCTACCAAGCAAAAACATATAAAACAAAGTTACACGTACATAAAAGTAGGGAGGCAAGACATCAGCACTTTCCAGCTTAATAGCAATGCACTGCTAGCGGGCATTACAGGACTCTTGGCTGGCACATATCCTAGTGTCATCTAGTTTGCTGCAATAAGCTACATATGCCATGCATAGAACGTAAAAATTCTCTACTATTCCTAAGAACACATTTATAGAAATCAGCGCATTCTAGGCCCATAAAAGGAGGTTGTAACAGGTCTGCGGTACTCATATCAGTCATCCAGTGACAAAAGTAATCAACCACCTATGTTCGACGACATTTGGCAATGCAAAGTCTTCCGTTCAACTTGAAGTGTTACAGACAGGTAATGAAAATAACTCCCAAAATGAAAAGGCTTTGTCCCATGGAACACCCATGGTTGACTGTCTAAATGATGGACCACCAATCTTATTTCATGAATCATCATGATCCTTTTGGTGCCAAAATTTTGGGGTGCAAAAGCTTTCACATCTTATTGCCGATCAATTAGCCAGACCATTAAACTCGCATCTTAATCAATCAGCAAGAAAAGCAAGCAAAAGTTTGAGTCCATCATATGACGGGTCTCTTCAGAAGCCCTATAACACCTGCCATAAAAATCAAGAAGAACATCACAGTCTCTTTTTTTTTTTTTTTTTCAAGACATCCGGATTCAATCCAAACAAAAAGATACGAAGTTTGAAATCTGCCATCAGCTGAACTCAGAAAAGAAGCAACTTTTATCGGAGATCGGAAAGTAAGTAATAGCAGGTTAAAAGAAGGGAGCCAAAAAAAATAAGGTTGTCATACAGCAAATGAAGAACATCAAAATTCAAAGGAGAAAAGTGAAAGAAAAAGTCACTTTCAGAATCAACGAAAATATCAGAAAAGACAAACGAAATTCCGACACAATTCACCCGAAATATATGAAAAGAAGGCCAAATAAACAAAAAAAGAAAAACAGTGGTTGACGCAACGCCGACAGACATGAAACAGAAAGCAAATCGAAAATAACTCACAAGATTAGCAAAACATAACTCCAAAAAACAGCCGTAAACGATGACAGAGAGACAGAGAGGGTGGGTATTTAAAACCTGCTTTGGGAGACATCATATATCTGGCCCTTGATGGCCATGAGCAAAGGCTTCTTGGGATCGGAGCCATCATATTGCTTGAGCTCTTCCTCGGTGATCTCCCCGAGCTGAACTGGAAGCGGCAGGGGCTGCATATGCTCTTCAAGGCCCCTGGGCCTCTGATGCTGAGAAGGCGACGCAAACAACCCGGAAATTACATAGTAAGAGACCAGCACCAAAGCCACAACCGTGAAGAAAGTCGCCGGAGATAAACCCGTGTACGCCGTGATGGCTTCCTTGAATGTCTCCCACAGTTGCAGAGCCATTTTCCTTTTCCTTCGGTCGCAGCACAAAAGGGGAGACAGAGAGAGATAATCTCGGACTACGAGTCTAATGTGGTCTTTAAAGCACCTTTTTGCAACAGTAGGTCACCGATATGCAAATCTTTTTGCCAGAGCAAAATTAAAATAAATAATAATAAATGTTTTTTTAATTTTCTTTTTCTTTCATTTTTTGAGTTATATATATATATATATACTGTGTTATTCATTATTACAATTTTGGTTGAAGTACAGAAAAAAAAAAAGAAGAATAGAATAGAAATTGTTAAAAATTCCAATTTTCTATGTAATTTCCGTGTCTTTAAATATTTTAATTTTTAAGTATTTAATATTTTATAATATTTGATAATAAATTTTATCTATGAAAAAATTGACTTATATGCTTGACGATATAAATATTTGCCAAACATCATCTTTTATCAAAAAATAAAAAAATTCAAAAGACCAATGAGCTACGGATGCCCTGGCGTTTCTAGATGGGAACACATTTACTCATGGCCCCACATTGTCCTTATCTTTGATTTTAGCGGATTGCCTTGGATGGTTGGTGGACCACCTACGATGGTTCATCTTCATGTGAGATTACTTTAATACCCTCTTGGAATTTATGAATGACAAATCCCGGGAGGCACATAATAGGCAGTGTACTAATGGACGGCATTCGATGAAATCATCGGAAACCCCAGAAGTCACGTCCTCGGGACCTTTTGGATGATTATAATTATAGTGCAGTGGACGCCAAATGTGGTGCCTTGCGAAAACGGTGCAGTCAGAAAAGTGATTGTTGTTATTAAGTAAAACATTACAAATATGTTTTATAATTTCTAAATTCAAGTCAATTACTAAATTTTATTTATTTAGAAAGGAACATTTTATTCATGCGTCTCATTTAAGCAGTAATCAAAAAACAAACACCGTACCCATAAAAGAGAGAAATTCCACTGTCTAATTTTTTTTCTTTTTTTTTTTTGTTTGTTAAATCATCCGGAGGCTAGAGGACTGTTCTGTGCTGCATGCAATAGTTACACATTTATATCATCCGTGAATTCGCTCCGATCACCACAAAAAATGAGTCTTATTACTAATCAACCAAGCAAAGGAAAAGCTCATCCTATGCTACAAAATTATAATCAGTCCTGCCAACCCTAAATCTCTGAAGAAAACCAATAAAGCTTCACCCAGCAAAAAGATTTTACCAATATTATAATCGAGCTCTCAAGCCCAGGATTGGGTATCCACGGAGCAATGGTTGGTGAACCATTCAGATCCTCTCCCCCCCCCCCCCACCCCCAAGTAGTTCGGCTGGGCAATCAAATTACATCTCGTTTATGAGCTAACCAGACAAACTAAAATAACCCGGTATAATCAACTTGCACTCGTCATTTCTTATGAATGAAGAGAACAGTCTCAGAGCCACACAACAGGCTAATCTGCATATATATACACACAATTATTTACTGTAGTGAAACATCTGCTAAAGCAGATCATTGAGAAATCTCCAGACCCCATGCTCAGCTACCCACAAAAGGGACGTGCTTTTATTGCCACAACAACAAAGGCGATGATACAAGCTTTGGATTTTACCCATTTTATCATTGCCGTAATCTAATTCTAGCTGGCACAAAGGAAAACAATAACTAAGAAAAACTACACATGACTATGGCTTCCAGTCCGTCTAAATACCCACTGAGAAATGCTCCAATCAGAGAGCAAGAGAGCTGACTTCATCTGCCTTCCACAGCCCTTCCTCGTACTTGTACCACCGCATAAGCCCTTCATCATTTTTTGTCCGCTGGCACATGATGCACGAAGGATCCATGCAAGTCAAGAATTCACGTAACCTGGAAGCCTTCTCCAAGACAGTTTCATCAAGCTGACTAATAATAATTCCTGTATTTGTAAGAGGTGGCTGGACATCTATCAGAAGGCAATGGGATATATTGAGCACTTCTAGGCCTTGCAAGCCATCCAAGATCCGTATCAGTGCATCCTTATATAGCATTGAGCATCGAAGGCTCAGAATCTTTATATTTGGTAGATATAAAACCAGTGTTGATGCAAAGAGACTGTCAAAAATGCCCATGACCTTGAGTTCACGGAATTTTTTGCAATTCTTAGCAATCTCCTCAATAACACAAGAAGGATTTGCTAAGCTAGGCATTGTCAGGGATTCAAGATCTCTCCATAAACGAATAGCTTTGCATATTCCAGTCTTTTTTATTCGGTTCCATGCAGGCAGAACAAGTCTTCTGAGACGTGGACACCTGTGGGGCAGGAAATAACAGCTTAGACTAGACTCAACACCAATAAAAACGGCATCTTTATTTTGCTAATACATTGTTCACTGTACGAAGCTGTGTCCAAAGTACATGTTCCTACAAATATTCTGCAACAAAAGCACAAAACAGAACACCATTTGTTTGATTCTAGTGCGAAATCTGCCTGCATTTATTATAAAGTACTGCAACAAAGATTTTATTTACAGTTACAATTCATAATCAGACAGCAGAAAGCAACTAGTAAGGAATATGTTACATGGGCATATTAAGCCAGTGCTTAGCTAAATGAAAAGTAAAACACATCATACATTGTCAAATTGTTACAATGCACCACACCGGAAGGCACTAATAGTATCCATTGCTGTCCCACTAACAAGATTTTGCATGGCATATCTCATTTAAGTAATGTTCACATAAATTTTTACCAAAAAGAAAAAAGTGAACATGAGATTTAGCTTTTGAAAGTTTGCAGTAAGCTAACGTTTCTAGATTACCTTTCAGCCGCATAAGTCAACTGATCATCAATGAGATACAAATTGAAGTGAAAAATCAGAGTAGTTGTGTTTCCCTGGCCGAGATTCAAGGATATCTTTAACACACGGGTCAATGTCTTGTCAGATGGTTCATCTACATAGACATAAGGCTTCAAAGGGATTTTGATGAAATTAGATCTCAGCATTGACAAATCAAGGGTTTTCCAGAGCAGAGGATCGCAGCAGGCCAAACGCCATTCACTGCAAACATGAGCAATGCCTGAAGTTAACTCAAAGATGTTAAAGACTGGAATATTTCCACCAAAATATCAGTGTCCAGATTCTCCCATCTCCTTGCAACTGAGTAACCCTCTTCCATGCTATCTCTTAGAGAGCCTCCACGTATACTAAAGCCTGCATTAAGGACAAAAGGAATCAATAATGTTTCCACTGCAACACACCTATCAATACTAGTGTTTTGTAAGAAAGACAAACAAGAAGAAATAAAAGGAAAAGAACTAAAAGCTCCTGGCTTATTTTTCCATGGTCCATATAGGTTTCATAGGTAACAGAAAAACATATGATGTTCTTTTACTTCTACCAAAAATGATAATATGAGGTCATGTGCATAACTGTATTTTTTGCACATCTGGCTCTCATTATTCTAAAATAACTAATCTTTATGAGCATGATGTTCATAACACCAGGAGCTAATATGAAATATTGGTAGAGTTTGGTAAAGTTACATGAAATATTGAAGGATGCCCATATATTGAATGCAAAATGTTAAGAAAGTTAATAAATCAGTGCAAAGCCAATATGATTCAATGCATAGATCATAAAAGAGCAAACAAATTTAGAACAATTGCACACATTTGAATTATACTAACACCATCCAATATGCCACCCATATCTGAGTCAAATACACTCTGGCAAACACTCAGTATAACGAATCAAAGAACAAAAAATAATGCTTTTGGTCGAACCAATCTATCATATGGCTGTAGGAGCAGCCAGTAAGACTGAAATGTGCATCAAGTGCCATCTTAATTGAAGTAACGAGAACCAGAGGCAACCAGGTTAAGCGGCACTGGCTAGACCAACATCCAAATCCATAGACGGAACCTACCCAACAATCATCATAATAACAACCAAAATGAGCTTTACTGATAGCCTGATTAGGGACCAAACAGGAAAAATGTATCACAAAAACGATCATTAAAGAGAAACTGAATTCCTCAAATATTCCAATAATCATAGAGACTTTGAAACCTCAACAAACATGGGAGTTCAATTTTAAAAAAAATATAAAAAAGTGAGAAAAAAACTAAGTTGAATTTTCATTCACAAAGCCAGTTGCCTAGTTCCTTTGGCTGATAATGACCCAACAGAAATGCAATCATGATTAACATCCAGTGCGCAGTTTCCAAGACACAAAATACACCGGTCTAGTATAATTGTCACTTTCCATAAACAAGATCGTGAAAAAGAAAAGAAAGAGCCAAGCAGAAGATTCAATATCTCACTTCATTAACTACTAACGAAAAATGAAAACAAAGCAAGAATCACGCATGATTTCAAGAACGAAAAGAGGACGAAAATAACAGCAGAAGCGAAAATTTGACATCCAATTACTGTTTTAGGGTCGATTTCTCAACAGATCTCTGAGGTGACCACATAAAAAACGCAAAATTTCCAATCTTGATCCATGTACATCCAGTTTTCACCTCAAGCATGCACACACACATACATATATATATGAAGACAGAGCGACGGCATGTGACCTTTAAGACACGAAGCCGATGGAGCCTTCTTCCGGCGACCACAGAGAGAGGATACTTTCGGGGGAAAATGGAAGGCAAA
Organism: Ceriops zippeliana; assembly: GCA_037897445.1. NCBI lineage: Eukaryota > Viridiplantae > Streptophyta > Magnoliopsida > Malpighiales > Rhizophoraceae > Ceriops > Ceriops zippeliana. The sequence goes on from JBAPLH010000144.1 coordinate 4,727,669, forward strand.
AGCACTAATTTCAGGTTTTAGAGTTTTTCTAATTAGATATAGATTTTTTTTAAAATTTTCTTTATTAAATTAATTTTGTTAATAATTTTATTTCATATTAAAAAAAAATTTAAAATATAAATATTTGACACTTACTCGTATAAATACATTTTTTTATTTTTTAACAAAAATAATAAATATATTTATTTTATTATTTTTAAAATTAAATTTTATGTTATATTTATGATGTAATTGTAAAAAAAAAAGTGTATTTATTGTGTCACTCATGAAAAGTGTACTAAAAATATTTAATATAAATTAAATTTAAGTAATATTATTATATAAATTAAAGAATAAAATAAAATATTTTAAAAATTATGGCGACGATTTTTTATTTTTTATCAAAAAGGAAAATAGAATAAGAGAAGGTGACTTTACCTCAAAAACAGCCCTTCCCTTTATTATTCAAGGCAGGTAAGGGTTGGGTATTTATCCAAAAAAAAAAAAAAAAAAACGAAGGGTATGAAAGGGGAAGGCGTTTTTCCTGTATCTGTTCTTGAGTTGGATTGCATCATCGTACTCATACATGGAATGACAAGTTCAGTTGCAAAACTGTACCGTTCAAATTGAGACGACGCGGAGTGAGTTGGCACCTGGATGACTTTGAATAGTCAAAGCGTAAACTGACATATAAACCAGACACCAGGGAAAGAGAGCGAAATGGTTCCAGACTTCGTGGGGTCCAATCATTTTTTTTTGTTTTTGTCAGTTGGGTAATAATCAGTTTTCTTTTTTTTTTTTTTTTACACCAGAGTGGTAGTAAGTATCCGTACTTGGATAATTTAGGTGGTACGTAACCAAAAATCGTAAATTTTAATCATGGGTATTTAAAATTGAGGTGATCTTTTCTTGTAAGTTCAAAAGAACTACAAAATCAGGAAAAAATAAATATAATTTGAATATTGTTGTTTATTTAAATTTTTTTTATGAATATTATACACATTAATATCAATTCTCCTTTTAATTCGATGACTCCAAGAAATGCTTTGGAGAGGGAGGAGATGATTTTCATGCTCGCACTCTTAATCAGTTTATCATTTAACAGCCTGCAACTGCTTCCAGCCCCGGTGGCCATGCCAATCACCCGTCCGATACATGACGAAGGTAGTGCAACGGGACATGCGCCGCCCCGATTGACTTAAAGCCCCACATGAACGCAACCGAGCAACTGACTTACAGAATTAAGAACTCCCGTGCCATTATACAAAGCAATCTTTAATGTCAAACACACTCTATGCTGTTACTTGAGATAGTAGCATAGATAATTTATCAATATATTTTTGCATAGTAAACTTAAAATCGAATTTTTGCTCTGTCCCTCTTCTTTAAATTGAAATATGCTCACTCTCCTCAATCTTTACGAGTTCAGTAATTTGGTTAAGGTGTAAATATGGAGATTTATATTCATTAATCATTTTAGTCAATTAAGACAAAGTTTCACTTGTTTTTATTAATATTTGAATGATAAATTTGTTTTATAAAAATAATTAATCTTTAATTCAAATCTATAAATACATTCATCAATTATATTTATAATTATCTCTTCAATTTAAATACATATATAAGGTGACACGCTCTATTCCCCTCGTTGGCGACTTGCAGCGCAAGTTAAACAAAGCTAATTCAAAGCACGAGCCTGGGAGTTCTGGACTTTTCGAATGTGGGGCCGGGAGGAAAGACAGACACAGAGAGAGAGGAAAAAATAAATGTATAGCCAGCGATCTTATCCGTGTGAAAAAAATATTAATGTAAATGGATTTCGACAGCTAATCGTTCGGCGAAAAAATCGTAGTAGGTAAAGCCATGAAATTGACAATGGATAAAAACAGAGGTATTCATTAAGTTATAGCAAGAAATAAAAATCCCTTGTCCCGCAAGTCATTCCCTATTTGTCAATACTTTTTAGTCTTAAGGGTATTTGATGTGAGAACTTTGAAATTCAAAAACTCGTACAAGTTTGCATATTTCGAATGTAATTTGAAGATTCTCTTATTTGTTTCGATTCTCACAATTTCCTTCCCATTTTTAAATATATTTCAAATATATTTTTCAAGGCGTTGAATTTGTATGTAAACTGTCAATTGTAATTTTACAAAAGTAAAAAATTGTGGGAAATCCCTGTAGGAAGGATTTAACGAGAATCGTCTCCTTCACGAGATTTCAAGTCTCTCGTGCCTTGATGGATTTCAATGTCCAATGGAACGACCAAATAATACTTTCTCCCATCCCAAAGTCCTCGCACCCAAAAAAAAAAAAATTCCCCAAAACTTCTGATTTTGAAGTTGAGGCTCAACTCATATTTGACCACGATGATAAATTCATGGGGATTTGATACAAGAAGGAACGGTAGGTGTTAAGGATGGGGAAGATAGAAAATAGTTAAAATGTAATTGAATCAAAATAAAATTAAAAAATCTAGCTTTTTAAAAAAATATCTTAATTAATATTATCCGGGAATTAAACTCGAGACTTTTAATGTCGTTCAAGTAATGCTGATTTATATAGGAGCTGAAGTTAAAAATATAAGCAATTTTCGAAGGGCCAATGCCATGTTTTGCGAAAATTTCACCGGCACCATTTATTTTTGGCGGGGTTAGCCAACGGCCCAAATTCCAAGGACATTTGGCCCAAAACTTCTTAACACAAGGCTGATGGCGGACATGGCTCGCGCGAGTGTCGGGACAATTACTGTTGACCCTTTCAAGTGGGCTTCCCCAAAACCATGAGGTCTGTTTGATGTGCCAGCCAGTCGGACCAAATCACCATAAACACATTAGTGAAATCTTAGGGATAAGATTAGGTTAGTCCGAATTACAGTAACGATCGATGTCGTTAAAATTAATGATAAAGATTGAATAAGCTTGAATCTTACAAATTAAGCACTCACACCGTGTTTACTTTGCTAGACTCTATCGGTCGCCCCGTCGGTCTCTTGGGCCATTTTTGTTCTCTTTTGTTTTTTTTTTTTTTCGGCTTCTCTCCGAACTTTCAGCACGGAAGGAAGGAGGGTTTGGAGAGAGATGGTGAACTCGTCGGTCGTGAACACGTACCCGCTGTCCAGTTACACCTTCGGCACCAAAGAGCCGAAGATGGAAAAAGATACCTCCGTCGCGGATCGCCTCGCTCGCATGAAAGTCAAGTATGCCCTCTCTCTCTCTCTAATTGATTGTTAAATATAAGTTTGAAATATTCAGAGGAGGCTATACATTTTTTGAGAAAATTGAAAGCCCTAGACGAAGGCCAGCAGCCATCCATTTGGTTATGGAGATGGTCCAATCGGACACAACAACCTAAGATAAGATTTACTAGGTTTCGGAGGCCTACAGGATTAGGGTCCTTAGTTATTCTTTGTCGAACTTTCTGTTTCAAGGCGGGAGATTGGAATTTTTTTTTTCCCGGCCTCAGTGTCACTTCAGAGCCAATAGCTCTGCTCTTTTGGTCCACCGATGCTTGAAACTCTCGTTGAAAAATGATTGTGGTAGTGCAGCGTGACAACTATGATTTGGAAGATCCCTGACTGTGTTTTTATCCCCTGTCTAATGTGCCGGAATTTTGATTATTTACTGCTACAGCTATATGAAAGAAGGGATGAGGACAAGTGTGGAAGCAATTTTACTGGTATGTTGGTTTTGCTCCCGTTGAACGTTTGTGTGTGCCAATTGTTGTATGAACCAATTCTGTTCAGGTCTGCATCAAATTAGATGCTGAAGCAATGGTTTCTCTGAGACACACAATACTTTGTGAAATTATTTTTCCCTTATAACAAATGTTATAGATAGAGCAAATTGGCTCAGGTGTATTGTTCATGTCTGTGGTTGGAGTTCATTTATGGATTCGTTTGGCTGAGTAAAGGCATCCAAATTGTTTGAATTTGCTTACTATTGGAACTTGATAGTTGTACTTGTTATAAAATGAAATTTGGGTGGCATCTTATGCAAATCGACACTGTAATTGTTCTTGGTTTGCGTAATGCTTTGCATTCTTACAGGTACAGGAACATAATCATCCCCACATACTACTTCTGCAGATTGGAAACACATTCTGCAAACTCCCTGGGGGGCGTTTGAAGCCAGGAGAGAACGGTATATTTTCATAATCTACTTTAATGCTTCTCTGTGTATGTCTTAATAATTCCTCTCTATATTTATCCTAAAAAATGTATTTCTTCTCTATATTATACTTGCAGTTGATGGAACACTTTTTCTATCTGATGATTAGGATATTTTGTTTTTTGCTTATGGTTTTCATGCATTTGTGACAGAAATTGAGGGTTTGAAAAGAAAGCTGACCAGCAAGCTTGGCGCTAATTCACCTGCTCTTGTCCCAGACTGGCAGGTATGACTCTTCTTATATGTTTGGTTCTCGATTACATATTTTGTGTAGGAGAAAAGCAGGGACTCAGTGTGGTAGAAGAGTAAAAATTTGGTATGAATATGAAACATATGCTTTCTGCAAACTTTCTCAATAGTTTTACTGGTACAAGAGTTAAAATTTTGTATGAATTTCTTGATTTATCTGGGAAACATTAGGAAGTGATTCCTTTTGGCTGTTATTAGATGGCATTTTTCTCTGCTTTCTGCAAGCTTTCTCAATAGTGTTATTGTATAAATCCTTTTATTTCTGATGTGTGTATCTTCTTACTTGGCATATGCATGCAGATTGGTGAATGTGTGGCCATCTGGTGGAGGCCGAACTTTGAGACCATTATGTATCCGTATTGCCCTCCTCACATAACAAAGCCTAAGGTCACCAACCACAGATTCTGTGATTGGTTTCTTTCTGTTCTTTTTACTTCATTTAGCATAGTTGTAATTGCTTATACATATCCCATTTATCTGCACTGTTGATGATGCAGGAGTGCAAGAAGCTTTTCCTTGTTCACTTGTCTGAAAGAGAGTATTTTGCCGTGCCCAAGAACTTGAAACTTCTTGCTGTCCCATTGTTTGAACTTTATGATAATGTGCAGGTATTATATTATTAGACTATTCACTCACCATTTGTGTTTGTGAATTAGATGTCATGTTTTGGCTTCTTGGTGTATTTTTTGGCCTCAACTGCCAAAATTTGTTTTGCAAAAGTTTGTACACAAAAGGGATCAATCTCTAACCTAGCTAATAAGGTAGTGGTGAATGTGTTACATATATTCAATTTGAGCAGACACTGGAGATCTTTCATCCAAACTCTCTTGTTGACTCTTAAATATGTGAGCCCATAACAGCATATTGTATCTGCCTGATTTTTGGCTTCTTAATCTTTATTGCTTCACCAACTTTCCCTCAAGCTCTTACCTTTGAGATGGCAGATTCCACTGTTTTTTTTTTTCACTTCACACCCTTAGTTATTTCTCATTTGTCTAGTATGCTTATGTGCCCCTCTTGTTGGCAGAGATATGGTCCAGTTATATCGACCATTCCTCAGCAGCTCTCAAGATTCCAGTTCAATATGATCACAACCTGAGATAGTTTGCATTCAACAGTTTCATCATTAAGGTATTGCTTGGATTCCACACAGAGGCATATCATGGAAGCCTATTTCTGATACCATGGCGGTACCTACTTGAATTTGAGTACCCTGGTTATCCAAGATTGTTCATGATCATGACAAACTATGTGTATCACGCATTTGGAATACAATTTTTAATGGTTAGACTTCAAGTTACTGGGGTAAGGATGTTGGGAAAGCTGTGTAACTTTTTTCCTGGTAGAAATGATTTTTTCCCTAGTATGAGAGAACTAATAGAGCTGCGTCATCTAACTTGCTTTGTAGTTGAACCTATATCTGAATGTAGACATCGATTATGTTGCTGATTGCGTGTAGGTGTTTGTGATGCGTTGTAATTTGTTTTTTTTTGGGGGGGGATGTGTGCATCAGAGCGAGGTACTCCTGTTGGTTGAAAATTGATTGGATAAGCGTTACAAAATTGAGAATGCTATCCGTTCTCTGTTGGTTGTGAGAACGGATGTTTTTTGTGTAACAATTAAGCAGGTTGATCCTTGCGCCTCCTTTGTACATTAAAAGACCAACTTGGTGCTTATTTGAATGGCTAAGCTTTCGGTTCCAAGTCTAAGCTAACAGAGGCGCATTTTCTTTTACCAAAAAAAAAAGAGAGAGAGAGAGAAAAAAAAAATTCACTTCCAAACGTTTTTTCTCTCTGCTGACTTTTCTTTTATTACATCAAACGTTTTAAATAACACGACTACTCCCTGCTCTCTTCCATATCTTTTTCTCTTCCATATTCTCTCTTGCATCTACAGCCTCTAACCATTGACCCCAAGAAGCATGGATATTCGATAAGAGCACGTGGATTCCTGATTCATATGCTTCGAGCTCATTAGTTTTTCCCGCCACTATTTTTGCCAACTTCAAGTCATTTCTTGTTCTACAACCTCCGAGCAAAGACCCCCAAATAGCGACATCAGGTTTGAAGGGCATTGCTTTGACTAGAAGCTGGGCTTCCTCCAGTTGACCATCCCGGCTCAGCAAGTCAACCAAGCAACCGAAATGTTCAATCTTTGGACTAATCCTATAATCTTTCTCCATGCTATAAAAGATTCTGCGACCTTCTTCTACCAAGCCTCCATGGCTGCAAGCAAATAAAGCACTAGTAAAGGTGAACTCGTTGGGCTTCAAATTTGTCCTTTTTATCCAAAGGAAAACTTTCACGGCATCTTCTGATTTGCCATTGATAGCCAATGACTTGATCATGACATTGCAGCAAAAGATGTCCTTCTTTGGCATCTTGACAAAAATAGCAGAAGCTATATTTACATCGCCACATTGTGCATACATCTCTATTAGGGCTGTCCCTACCATAACTCCCAGTCGATAACAATCTCCTATTAGATAATGTACATATTTCCCAAACTCTAACGCACCCATGTTAGAACATGCTGACAAGACAGAAACAAAGGTATACTCGTCCGGAGTAACCTCTTCAGATTCCATTTGGACAAAAAGATCCAATGCTTCCATGAATTTCCCATGTTTGATGTTGCTTGATATCATACAATTCCAAGAAACGACGTTCTTGGACGACATTTTTTCAAAGAGTTCTCTTGCTGTTTCCAGATCGCCTGTATTGGCATACATTCCAACCATCGAAGTCCAAGAAACAACATTCTTCTCTGGCATGGAATCAAAGCAAGCTCTTGCATTTTCCACTTCCCCAACTTGGGCAAAACCTGAAATCATAGAATTCCATGAAACAACATCTCTTTCCGGCATAATGTCGAACAACTGTCTTGCTAAACTCACATCACCTATACTCAGGTATCCACCGATCATGCAGTTCCATACTTCCACTGTTCTAACGAGAATATCATCAAAAACCTTGCGGGCATCAATTAACTTCTGTCCACTCCTCGAATCCACATCCAAAGAGGTTGGCATTTCCACATACATGTTAAAAAGCGAGCGACTGACAGCATAGCTGGACCCAAATCCAGACTTTATAATCTGGCAATGCACGATCTTCCCTTTTTCCAAGCATCCCAACTCAGCACAGCAGTTCAACACGTATGGGTACGTGAAGTTATGGGGTTTTAGTCCTCTGTGAGGCATTTCGTCGAACAAGGACATGCATTTCTCGAGAGGGCCATTGAACGCATACCCTCTAATCATGACATTCCAAAGCACAGTTTCTGCATTGAAATTCGCACCGATCTGGGAGAAGATTCGAGCGGAATAATCCATGGTGCCGAACTCGGTGCTTCGGCGGAGAAATTTGACGAAGATTTGGATATTGTGGGCGAGGGACGTTGTGACGATCAAGGCATGGACTTGTTTCAGATGTTGGAATGCGCATTTTGGCAAAATACTCGAGATTTTCAGTCCTAGGTTAGGAGGCATATACAACAATGTTCTCTGTTTCTTGACGCTTGGGCGCGGGGGAGGGAAGCAAGCAGATCGATTCCAATGGCTCAACGGTCCGATGGGCAGCTGTCGCAACTCATGGCCTTAGATTGGGTTCTTTTTGGATCAACTGCTTGGGCCTCTGACAGGCCATTGGTTTTATTTTCCCTTTTTTTAATTGTAAGGTATACTTGGTTTTGACCAACTTGCTACATATAAAATCCAAATAAAATTTAGAGTTATTATTAGGCCATCAATTCATTTTGCCTTTCCCTTTTATTATTATTATTATATATATATATATATAAACATCGTACCTCCCCTTGACTTTTCGATGGAAACCCAAATTTTAGGCTTGGCATTTTTGCTGGCTCCACAACGACGTCACAATTGTATTTTACCAGTCAAAGTTAAAGCAAGTTTTTCAGAGGCCACAAAACCAAATTTTTAACACATAATTAACATCATCGACTGCATCTTTCTACACTTCAGTAAAAGCCAGTGAAACTAACGGTGACATGAATCTGCCTTGTGCCGACACAAGCACAATTCTACGTTCTACTGTAATACTATTTAGTTAATAATACCAAACCCCAACATTTGTATGCGTACATATAATACCCCACATATGCCCATGTAGTGCAAATAATTGATCGTTTTATATTGTTTAGGCTAACTAATATGCCGTTATTGTCTTGGAACCATCAGACAATGTGCGATTCAGCTTTCATTAATTAGTTAATGACATGCAAGTCTATGTCATCAATATGTTTTGATTAATAAGTCTCTATTGATTGCCAGTCGGTCATGCTCATTGTTCGTTTATAGGATCGACCTTGACATTCGGGGCGGTTTCGCTCTTGATGCGCATAGGCGTGATCATAGTTCTTAAACAACTCGACCAATTGTTGACAAGAGATAGATCAGTCAGATATCCAATAAACTAACTATGTATCCCAAAAGTTAATGGAATCCTATCGAGTGCCAAAAAAAAAAAAATACGAAAAAACGAAAACACCGAGACTTACATTTCATTGGTAGGCTTATGTGTGCCTTTTTTTTTTTTTTTTCACAAGAAACAGCCGCCCCTTGATAGACCCAAAGCCATGATGCTAATCTTAATATAAAATCAAGGTGAGATCAAAGATATTTCCAATTTAAGCCGGCCGTTGATTCGAACCTAATATATGACATTCGAATCTTTCATCATTCTCTCTACTCCATATGATCCCACTTTCCGATTTGTACATCAACATGCCGTTGATTTACATCATTTTATTCGAAGAGAGGGTTAGATCATTTTGTGCTGAAACTAAGAGAGAATATGGTGTACATTGATTCCAATAAGGTGTTCAGACCAATTGTGCTGAAAATATGAGAGGGTCTTTTTAATTTATTAAAGCTCCAAATAATTGCATTTTTTATAGTGCAATTGCTTAACGGTGTAACCTGTTGGGTAGATCGTCATTATTGTTTAATTAGTCTCGATAGGTTTATTTCTGAGACAATACCTAGCATAATTAAATTGTTATTAATACCTGATTAAGTAACTAAAAATCATATGGTTTGTTAACGCATGGAACGACCCCATTAAGCAAATGCTGCACGATATTTTGGTATCTTTTGTGCTTATGTATGTGGGTGTTCTGTCCAATATTCTTCTTACTTGGAACTATAGAATGTATTATTTTTAAAGACATTATATTCATGGAATATGGATTTGTCGGGAAATATGTTGCCGCCAACGAGACTTCATTCGCTCTGTTATGATTGACTCCTTTGGTCTATGCAAAATCAATGCAACTTGTTGAACTTAAATATTGGCATCTGAAGGATTGGCTACATTTATTAGCATTTCGATCTGTAAGTGGCCGTTGGCTTTGGTATTTTGTGTGACAGCATTGCCCCCCGATATAAAGTTTTTGGTGATTGTATAAACATCACCGAGTGCCTCGTTGAAGTTTCTTTAAATGAACGAGTAATTGCAGTTGCTTCCAAGTCATACAAATTTTTTTAGTTGTCTAACCTAAAATGCAATTGAGTACCGTAAGAAAAGATCAATTCATATATATATTAACGAGATATTGATTTCTCCGTAATCTACCATCAATTTTTGATAATATCAACTTAGAATATGGGGTTTATGTTTATATCCAACATGGTACTGACGTATATCTTCGCCTAGGGCTCTTTAACAAAGAATACATTTAACTGCCTTTTCTGGGATTTTCTCCATCCTTAATGAACAGGATTTAATTGCAGTGGTTAACATCAAATAATTTAGTGAACATCGCATTCAAAGCATTGATATAAAAAGTGAATGAACTTCAATTTATGGCCTCTTACCTCCTAGAAGTTGTGTGGTTTACGTCAAAGTTGTTCTTAACTTGCTGGCGTTCTTCTAGTTAGTGACAGCTGATTAATATAGCATCAAATGATTTGTCTTTGTAAAGTCAAGAGTGACTTTATGTCCATTTGGCAACAATATTCGCTAATAGACCTAGATATATAAATGAGTTTTTGCTAGGTTTGCAGTAACCATCTGGACTATGAATTTTAAAACTTAGGGCCCCGTCAATTTTATTAAAAAAGTCAATAAAGTAAAATGCACTTAGGAGTAATCCGTAACTTCAACTTCATGTAAATGTAGAAATATATGTGATTTTCTTCTGAATCCTTACAACACAAATTAAACAACTAGATAAGGGCGATTTGGCTGTGTCAAGGGGGAATATATGACACAAAGGTGGCAATTACTTACAAGATTGTTGCGAATATTTCATTAGGTCAACCATCTCATTTTGGCTCGTGGATGCCTTATGGCTAATTAAAAGATGCAAATAGATATGCCAAAGGCAAGAAGAATCCAATGATACGTATTGTGTTTTAGAATTTGAGACTCAAAATTTAATGTTTATGTTTCATTGAAATAGGGTGTTATGGGACATGTAAAAGCAGATTAACATTTTCTCTCTCTTTTTTATTATTATTATCTTTGATATACTGTTGAAAACAAATTGATCTTTCAATATTAATAATAAAAAAATCGAATAAAACTGTAAAATTCATTAAATAAAGAATGGCTGGTAAAAAAAAAATCAAATCTATTTAGAAAGACGAGTAAGATTTCAAATTAAAATTTTTTTAAAAGCGTAATATTCAGCATTTAGGTAATTACAAGTTAACGCAGAGGGTAACAGTAGGCCTAAATTACCGCCCCATCAAATCCACTTAACGGAAAGGGGAAGAGAAGTGAGCGGATTTGATCCCCAAACGTCTTTCATGACACAAAAATTATGGTGATGACTGGGGGGGGCTAGTCCAAGTGGTTAAGAAAGCAATTTGATCTATAGTCGTAGGACACGTGTTGATGGAAAGAATCATCGTTGTGCAATTATCAAAGGTTTTGATAGAGTTTAATTTCAATCGACGTGCCTACGCACGTTGGCCACTCGACTGCCCAAAAGGGGCATTCAGCGGCATGGGTCCGCCCAATGCTACAGAAGATTAAAATCCCAAAGATTTGGGGTGCAAAGGATCTTTTTTCTACTGTATCTGCTCAAGTGCGGTGGATAGATTCACCCGTTCTTCCCCTCTCCCACTAATATATGTATATATACATATAACATTTGAAGCTTGAGTCATTCTCTCTATTCCCTATGACCCCACTTTCCAATTGGTATCGACATCCCTAATTTGTTAAAATGTCTAACCCAAATCATTTTATTTAGAAATAGGGCTAGAACCTCGACGGACGTGCAAGTCGACTTTTGATTTGCATCATCAATCTCACACGCTACATACTTCTTTAATTTATTAAAGCTCCAAATAATCGGATTTCTGACATTGCAATTGCTTATATCTCAAAATAATAATAATAATAATTGCAAGTGCTTAACAGTATAACCTGTTTGGTATAACGTCACTGTTTTGCTTCAATATGTTTGTTTCTAAGACGACACCTAGCACAATAAGGTTGTTAATTAACACATGGAACAGCCCTACTAAGCAAATGCCATACGACATATTTTAATATGTTTTATTCTTATGTTTGTGGGAGTTGTGTCCAATATTATCCCTACTTGGAGTGCTAAAATTTATTATTTTCAAAAAAAAAAAAAAGACAGAGATATCATAGTCATGGAATATGGATTTATTGGCAGTTATGTTGCTTCCAATTAAGGAGGCTTCATTTGTCCTGTTACGATGGACTTCTTTGATCTAGCAAAATCCGTGTAACTTGTTGCACTTGATTATTGACATTTGATGGATTAGTACCTCTTAAAAACATTATTGTTTCCGTCTGTAACGTAGATTATTGTTTTTGTTGAAACGTGGATGCTGCACATATTAACTTTTTAAAGAAAGAATAATGATTTTGGTATCAAAGTTAATCCAAATCCGACTTAAATTTATTATTCACCGTTAAATATTTTAAATTTAAGAATAGGTAGAGAAGCCTAATTTACGATAAGAATATCGATACGTTTTGTAGGAAAAATGTGACAAAATATTATAGTGAACAAAGAAAAAAATTTATAAATATAAATACAGTTAAAATTTTAAAAAAAATTATAAAAAAATCTCTAAAACTATATATACACAAACAGCTGCATCGTAGACCACCACCGTCACCAACGAAACAAATCCAAAAGGGCTTCAAGTATCTTTGAACAAGCGACTAATTGCAAGTTGCTTTGCAATTCGTACAATTTGTTGGGGATTCAACCAAAAATGTAATTATGTACCCAATGAAAAGAAAAAAAAAAAAACAATTGTTTCAACGAGGATCTTGATTTGTCCGTAATCTGCCATCGATTTCTGATAATGTCGAGTTAAAAATAGGCATCTTCACTCGAGGATCATTTACAGAAATCCATCTGATTACCTTTCATGTGCTTCTCCAACCTTTAATGGAAAAGATTTAATTGCAATGTTCAATGTGGATAAATGGAGTAGACATCAAATTCAAGGCAATGGTCTAAATTTAGTAGGCTCCTAATCTCCGGAAGTTAATGGTATTCATGTCAAAGTGACTCTTAATTTCTTAGCTTTCTCTTAGCTGGTGACAGTTGATTAATTTGGCCTCAAATGATTTGTCCTGTCCTGTTAACGTCAAGAGTGACTTTATATCCATTTAACGACAATACTCACTGACAGATCTATATAAAAATATAATTAAGAGCCTAGACATTTTATTAAACACACTAAGATGTAATCTGTAATTTCAACTTCTTGCAACAGAGAAGAAGAATTTGCAGGATTTCCTTTTCGAGTTTTTACAGCTGCACAAATCAAACAAATCGGTCAGCATTACTTCACTTTTTCGAAAGCCATATATTACACGTAGGTGGCAATTACGTGATTGTTGCGATTATTTGGTAAAGGGTCAACCCTCTTAATTTTAGCCCCGTGTATCAAGGAAACAATATTTTATTATTATCTTACGGCCATTTCCTAAGTGCGAGATGCAAATATAAATACCAAGAATGCAAGAAACCAATGACACAAATGTTACCTTTGCAAAACTTGACCCACGAGGTTTAATGTTTGCATTTCATTGAAATTGATTGTTAGGGGATAGATGAAGAAAGGGTTAAAGATTCTCTTTGTTTTATTTATTTATTTTGTTTGATATACGGTTAAGACCAATGTGCTCTTCTAATGCAAAAAAAAAAAAAAAAAAAAGGAGTATAATTGCAAGATTCATTAAATAAAGAATGGTTGTCGGAAATTTTTTTTTTCTATTTAAAAAGACAAGTGAGATTTCAGATTGACTTAAGAATTACAATTTTATACAAAGCTAAAAGAACACGTATTGATTGAAATAAACATGGTACGCTCTTTTTCTTTTTTTCTTTCTTTTTTTTATAAATTGCAACTCCAACTATCCAAGGTTTTATAGAGTTTACCGTTAAACCGATCGACGTGCCTACCTACGCACATTGGCCACTCGACTGCCCTTAGGAGGCACGGGTTCGAACCCCACAACGAGACCCTACAATTTCAAAATTTTTGGTGCAAGTCATCTTCGCTATCGTACCTGCTCAAGCGTGGTTAATACTCAAACCCCTTTTGCTTCCTGCCGCGGAATATTAAAAAAAAAAATAAAAATGTTTCTAAATATTTATAAACAAAATAAAATATTGTTATTTAAATTTCATAATTTTTAATTTTATTTTAAATTGATCCTCTGTAAAAAGTAATCAAATTTACTAAAAAAATATATATTAACTAAATAAAAATTATTAATAATTTGACTACTTTATATAAATTTTAATTTAAATTTGATTTTAAAAAAGAGAAATAAAAATATAAAAATATTTGAAACTTAATTATAAAAATTTAGAACCGATTATATGCATGCACCACCCTCTCCACTAATAATTAACACAATAATCTATGGCACCTTGTTAGCATACCAATTATTTATCTAGTGATTATAGAATATTACTTTTTGTCTAATTCCTGATTTATCCGCCCTCAATATTAAAGGGGGCCCGCTTTTTCCTAATTAAATATTAAATAAGAAAGCATTATTATTATTTTGGTAGATTGGTATATGATAAGAGGCTCTCCGGGAGGAATCTTATTGTTTGCACATGTACTTAAGAGTTAAGACCCAAACTCTTACCAGTCTGGCGTATGCTTCGCTCGCTGAAGACTGGGACTCGGGCCACAAAGCACGCGATGCCTCTGATTCTTTGGCTTAGGTGGCGACGTTGCGTGAATGATCCAGCGCATTGCTTCACGCAATTAAATATGACTTATTGATCTTATGTTGTCCTTTCTCCGGAAACCCTTTTGGTGCCAATTTCTCTTGGGATATCTGGTACGAGCACGACTAAATTGCGTGGAAGACTTAAACCCAACTAAAACAATGAAAAAAAAAAAAAAACGAAACAGAACCATTTGGAAAAAGGGCAACAAAGTTATAAAAAATAAAAAAAGTTTGGGTGGTGGGGGGGGGGGGAAGGATACAAACCTTTGGTAATGAGGATGGGCCCTGAGATTCCTCTCGACATCATGAAGATTATTTATTTGCATAATTTAAAAAGGAAATATGAGAACAAGATTTTGATAGGAAAAGGCTACGGCTCTCAAATGTTATTTCCAAGTGAATTACGACGTACTTTTAATCACAGTGGTGTAGAACCATTGTCAGTTTCCTCTTTCTTTTTTCTTTTTTTTTTTTTTTTTTTTGTTTTTCTCACCAAGGGTTTTTACCTCTATCAAGGTCAGCATCTTTATATAATTATGGAGAATGTCGGCACCGTACAGGCTCAAATCAAAGCGGATTTCAAATGCTTCCTAACCAAGAGAATAAAAAGGTTCCGACGGATGTGGACCATTTCCACGAGCCAACAGCTATGGGTGTGGTCCTACGACTACTAGGATGAGCATTTATTTTTATATCAAAGTAAACCCTTGTTATTTATAATTATATTAGGTATCCTAAAGTCATTGAATAAATAGTATTCATGGTTTTATAAAGAAAAGGCAAGAATATTACAATGACAATTACTGAATTCATTTAGAGAAGAGAACAAAAATGAGGAGGAGGGAGGAAAATCAAAAAAAGACAAAAATGGAAAAAAGAAACAGGGAACTCATTATTATTATTATTATTATTATTATATGTAGGCATGCTCGTATTTGCTTAATGTCTCTTTGCTAGTTATATATAAAGGTAGACTGCTACTAATCTTTGCTTTATATAGCGAAGCCTTTATGGTCGACTGTTCATTGCAGTTCCCGCACCCACCTCTTTATATATCTTTCTACCTCTTTCTTTCTCCAAGTATAATTTCTATTGAGATCCACTTTCTTTGCAGTGTCAAAATGGGCTGCAAGTCTTCAGACAAGCAATTGCCAAAGCATAAGAAAGGCCTGTGGTCCCCTGAAGAAGACCAAAGGCTCAGGAACTATGTCCTCCACCACGGCCATGGCTGTTGGAGCTCCGTCCCCATTAACGCCGGTGAGTTTAATTTGCTTCAAACCCATTGCTAATGCATTGCATGCCCTCATGTCACATCGCCAATGCGTGCTTAATTTTCCTGAGAAACGGCTCAAATTAGGCACACAAAGATTGACACAACAACCAGCATTTGGAAAGGAAATTATAACGGATCAATCCGGAAAATTATTATTATTATTATTATTCCCCTTCACTTATACGGTTCCCTATTTAACTGCATCGCATGGCATTGACCTTACTGGAATATGTGGGGATGATGGTCTGCCTAGATAAACACTCTTGTACAGATTGGCCATTTGGATTGGAATAGTTGGCCGAGATTATTGCTGACAATCATTTTGATTATTGTTTGTAAATACTTTTATTAAATTGTTTAGTTTGGAGACTGGCGAAATGTTGTCTCGCGTTTTCCCATTTGCTTGAGCCACGCCTCCAATGTCTTGAATCCCTCTGTTTTTACTCCCCGCGTTGATTTTGTTTTGGAACTCCTCGTACGGCAGTCCCCCTTTCCTTCCCGTTCTTTCGTCCTACGGCAGCGTTTGGCTCATTAAAAAGCTAAAAACGCTGCCGTTAGAATCCCGTGATTTCGAGCTGACCAGGACTGATTGCGACAGTCTTCTGGTTGAAATGACTGAGATACTCTTATCGTCTGACTGGTTTGGGCGACTGACCAAGGATGGCCATGTAATTGTGCGTGCAGGCTTACAGAGGAATGGGAAGAGCTGCAGGTTGAGGTGGATTAATCACCTGAGACCGGGGCTTAAACGAGGGCTGTTTTCCGTACAAGAGGAGGAGACGGTCCTGACCCTCCATCGCTTGCTGGGAAACAGGTTAAGAGGAAATTGGAAATGCATGCATGTACTTGATTGTATTCAAAAAATATATAATAATATTACTCCCCTAACATAGGGGACCCACCACCCCTGCATTAGGTGGGTCACCCATCTTCAAGAAAATCAACGTTGACTTCGGTGACCGACGATAAAAGTGAATTGAAATTTTGCGCATTCACCAGATCAGCCCCACAATGAACTTGTGAGGATGCTCATAATTAACGATTTTATAACGAGAAAAATACTCGAGTCGCCCTGTTCATGAATTAATAATAAAGTAAGAAATTTTTATATTCTGCTTTTGCGTGCATCAAATAAACTTTGACCTCATTGAAGAAGCCGATTAAGCCAACTCCGGTTTGTACTTGACCAGGTGGTCTCAAATCGCACAGCAGCTGCCTGGAAGAACAGACAATGAGATAAAGAACTACTGGCATTCCTATTTGAAGAAAAAGGTGCTAAAAGCAGAAGGCATGGAGGCTCATAGCCACCAAAGTGGAAGAGCCAGCTCAAATTCTCCCCAAAGTCCCACCACGCAGATTCCATGTTATGACTCATCATCAGCTGGAATGGCGAAAGCAGCGACTGGTCATGCTGATCACAACGTTCCACAGTCCTTTGATCAATCTCCAATAGGTGCACGCGGAAGCTCCTTGCCGAAACTCATGTTTGCGGAGTGGCTTTCCCCAGATGGGTTTGCAGGTTTTGTTGATTCTGGGATTTTCAAAGCAGTTACTGATCCTAGTCCAAGCTTTAGACATAATTTACTGGAGGGTTACTCTCCGAACGATGGACCACCAGGCCTCGGCAGCGAGTATCATAACTCTCTAAGCCTTGATTCTGGTAGTGACATGTTCGAATTCAGTGCACAATTCAAATTTGAAGGCCAGAATCTAGGAAACGAGTTTCTTGGTTTTAGTTCGGAGGAAGACATATGCAGCGAATTCAATATGAACGGTGATGTTATGTACCTATGAGGGGAAATTTTAAGGAAATTTCAACGAAGAATAACTTCTAATCGCGACTCAAAGTAATTAGGTTGGCATACCAGTGTAAAACGGCCGGTAGGAAATTAAATTAGTCTGTCCACCTGAAAGGTACATGTAATAGTCCTTTTTATTAGAGATAGGAGTTTAATTAGTGGTTCTTCTTACATGGAGCTGATTTTAGAGGCACCCCTCTCATATTTGCTCCAGAAATAAAGCACCCAACAACTTCTTGTCACCTGAGGATGTCTCTTATTGTTCGTTTGATTAGTTTGCACTGCCAACTTTAGGTTTTTTGTTGTTTGAATGCTGCTTGCATTGGCAACTATAGTTCGATCTAAGCTTCAGAAGAAAATATTTTCGGCCGCTCCAAGACTGTTCATGGAATTTGATCGACATTTAGCATTTCAATGTAAAATAAGTAGGTTACCACTCAACCGGGATATCTTTCCGACGTACCACAAATAAAAAAGTTAGCCTGGCATCACCATACATATTTTGTTCTCTCTCTCTCTCTCTCTCTCTCTCTCCCCACCCCACTCCCCCACCACCTCTCCCACCCTCTCAACGTTGACTCTGGAGGTTACATGTTTTGGAGTAAATTTTTTTTTTTTATTCAAATCTCATCGGGTGGGAGTGGACTATAAAAATGGTTTTGATACAAGGAAGGATAAAAGAGCTGGAAAAAATGGGCTCCGCGGGGAGTCCATTGCTGTTGGGTTTTTCATTGACTGTATATAAAAGCTTCTAAGGTTTTGTGTTAGCCCAGTGACCAGAGGGGAACAAATGCCCAGCGCTATTGCCGCTTCATGCACTGTAATTAATGAGAGTCCAATCAACACGTTTCACTGCTGTTGCTGGGACAGGTTTTAGCGGCCCCACTTTGAAATCATGGCAGGAGGCCCTGGGGACATCTCACTGACGGGATCGCTGGATTGCTTGACCTGACTTTGAGGGATATGACCTTGCCGACGAGGTTGCGGTATGAAGAAAGGTCTGGGAATTAATTTCAATTATTAAGTATAATTAATTTATTATTTATTAAAAATATTTTAATTGATCGTTGTAATTAATAATTAAAATTAATATGAGTTTATTTTATACATCTAAATAATATACTGCATTTTTTCAAATGTAATATATTTTCTTTAAAGACAGAATATATTTTCTTTTTTATGCAATATATTTTGATTTTATATGAAAATATAAGAGAACTGCAGGGGAAGCCCGTGCCTGCAACCACCCAAGGACCCTGCATTTCTCAGTCCTTGTTAATTGGGCACTTGTCTTTACAGAAACACAAATGATTTTTTTTCTTTCTTTTTCTTATTGCAAATTTTTATGGGGTAAGGATAGAACACAAACACTTTTCTTGATGTCAGCAAAGGAGAAAGGTTCGGCAAGCAAGTGCGTTCTCAAGAACGCAAAATTTGTTAGGTAATTTGTGATGAAAAAATATATAATGAAATATAAATATTTTATTTGTATTAGATTTAGAGTGAGGTAAGAGAGAGATTATCAATATAAAAAGAAAATAAAAATAAAAAAGAATAAATAATAAGGGAGAGAATTATGTTATTTTTTAAAATTTTAAAAATAAAATTTTACTATTGAACTAAACTTTGTTATCTTATTTTTCTTTTTTAAATCGATAGATATTAGATTTAGTAGATTGTAATTTTGTAATTTATATTTTGAAAAGTTATTTTGCATAATTTTGATCAATTTTGTAATTGAAAGGTTGTTTATAATATAATCAAACTATATTTTGATTAGTTGATAAATGACACATAATTTGTAAACAGTTGAATAGTGATAAGTTTTATTTTAAATTATAATCATTTATTTTTATGAAATTTTATTTTTTTTATTACGACAATTGTATAGATAAATATTAATTTGTAATTTAAATTAAAATTTAAATAGTTAGTACTAAATATTTAAAATTTCATTTTCAATAGTTAGATTATTGTTTTAAAATCTAATTATTAAGTTATTATTAATAGAAATATTTTTATGTTAATTAACTCATTCCACTTTTTATTTTAACTCAATTGAATTTATCTAATTTATTTAATATAATTAAAATTATATACCTATATTATAATAAAATTGATTTTTAAACTAGTTTATTTTTGTAATTTTTTCTCTTTAATTTGAAGATAATTTTTTAATAAAAAATTATTATATTCTTATATAATTATTTAAATTATTATTTTTATTATTCAACAACTTATCACATGTTTAAACAAATTCTTTGGACAATTTGTTTTGCAATGCCGCTCTTCCTTCAAAATTAACCTTACCTGGAACAACATCCAAACAAACCACATAACGACTAAAGAAAAACTCTAAAACTCTTCGAGTAGTCTTGCACCCGTTTGAGCAATCGAAGCACGCATAATGGCAATGCTAGATGCAAAGGTGAAAAATCTGTTGGTCCGGGTCTCGTATGGGCTCTTCACGTCATTCGACTACTGTTGAACCAAAGCCTCGTTTGGCATCATTCTTGTGCCCTTCTAAAATTGACGCTTTCTATTATTTTTCATCACTAAAGTTTGCACATTTTTGTCAATATCTACCAGTACTGTCCATCACAGACTAAATATGACAATACTTCCATGCGTAATGTCAATAGAACAATCTCATTGGCATTCTTCTTTTACACTGGTTCACAAACGCACCCTTGCCCGTAGCAAAAATCTGGGGTCTTCGACCGAGCGTTTCCCAAGTTGGGTCTGATAACAGCATCTTTCTTTGTCAACTTTTTGATGAAACCTGGCACTGGCAGTCCTTCGGGTCTATCACCAGTAAATGCAAGCAAAGGACGAAACAAATAATGGTTTTGCTTGGTTTCGCAGGACATAATTTAATGGCATTTAAACCCACGGTCACATCCCATATGATAAATCCCATCAATCGACTCCTTTCTGTTTCTTTTTCTTATAAAAAGCTTTAAGATCGACAACGACTGAGAAGAGCTTGAGTAGTTTTCGTTGATTGTGCGTTATCAATTAAAGGAGCAAGAACGTGAAAAAAGGAGGAGAAAGAAGAAAATGGGAAGACAACCTTGTTGCGATAAGAATGGAGTTAAGAAAGGGCCATGGAGCCAAGAAGAAGATCAAATCTTGGTTGATTACATCAAAGAACATGGCCATGGTAGCTGGCGCACCCTCCCCAAGAATGCAGGTCTTTCTCCTTCACTTTTTTTTTTTTCTGTGTATCTATTTCTTGTTTCCGTTGTGACCAATGCGAGTTGGAAGAATTAAAATTTAGGATGAAAATAAAACCCAGAAAAATAAAGAAAGTCTAAACATCCTCCAAGTGCATTGTTTTAAAGGGTAAAAATGCAACGGACTGAAAAAGAAACGAGGAAAAAGGTATCCAAATTCAGCACAATAGAGATGTAATAAACAAGCTGTCCCTTTTCAGGACTTGATTAAGTGAAAATCAAAATTTGTTTAGATTTTAGTCCTCCTTGCTGATAGGAATTATACAACAATTAATTAGTCTTCTCTCTGAATAGGCCTCCTTCGATGCGGGAAGAGCTGCCGCCTTCGGTGGACGAACTATCTTCGGCCCAACATTAAACGTGGTCCTTTCACTCCTGAAGAAGAGGCTACAATCATTCGACTTCATGGCACGCTTGGTAACAAGTAATGCATTGGTTTTCACTTTTCAGGATTGTGGCATGTTCCTTTATAGGCAGTTGCCGCCTTTCTTGATTCTATATCCTCAGTTGCCCTCCATTCCCATTCATCTCAGGTGGGCTGCCATAGCATCCCAAATACCAGGAAGAACCGATAACGAGATCAAGAATTGCTGGAACACTCAACTCAAGAAGCGCCTGATGTCAATGACTCAAAAATTGCAAATCTGGCAATCTCTCTCCACTAGTGAAACAATTGGCATAAAATTCGTGTCTCCATCGACCCGCCACATGGCACAGTGGGAGACTGCCAGAGTGGAAGCAGAGGCCCGTCTGTCAATGGAATCACTACTGCATACACCACCATCATCCCTCAAGCTCGAATGTGATTACTTTCTCCGGCTATGGAACTCTGATGTTGGAGAATCCTTTCGTGTGATGAGAGGAAAATTAGAATGTGAGGGTCTGGTCTCACAGGCGTCTTCATCAGCAATGTTGGGCTCTGATTCAGTGGACAGCAAGGTTCATGCAATGGCCAAACAAACTGCATCCAACAATGCCAGCGCTAATGAATTTACTGATTCTTCCGATACGGAATTAAAGCTGCTATTGGACATTTCAGGTGGGAATGATATGGAATTCATACAAGGCCAGACAGAAGACGGTTCCAACTTCCTAAATCTTAGCTGTGAATGAACCTGCCTGTCCTTATTATCCAATCCCTGCATACAGTGGTCCAGCAGTGTAAGAAGACCGTACTCGCAGCTGATGACGGTGATTCCGGCGGCTTATTCTCCTTTTACTTTTGATTTTTGACATAATATAAACCTACCTTTGTGTCCCAGTTACGGGTTGTATTTTTTTTATGACCCCCAAGGGGTGGCCGTTGGAATTAAAATGAAACCTGAATGCCAAACAATGCATGGAAGAAAATCTTTTGAGGTCTGGGTTTCGTCCAAGTGTTGCTCTTTTGGGATCGACTGGTGCTTCAAGTGTTGCTCTTTTGGGATGCTCTCAACGATCATATGCAGGCAGGCAATGTAATTGTCTGGGTTCCTAGTTTCCTCTTGGAGGTTGCTATATTAAAAAGGAAGAAAGATAAATCCACTTATCCAATCTACGATGCAATCCCATCTTTAACTCTTAATGTGTCATATTTGTCAAGAACTCAATATACACAAAATATCCTTGGGTCTGAGGGCAGAACCTTGCATGAAAGCCTCTCTTTTGGAGTTATCTCTGTCTGATTTTGTATGGATCGCGTTAATTCCATCTAGACAAAACTGCGGGAGAGTCAGTGTCTCCCAAGGCCATGAACAAAAACCAATAAATAAACATAAAATCCCAAAATCTCATTAACAACAAATGTCGATGTTCCAAGGACGAAGTGGTCCATTACTTGTCTAATCTGGAAACATCCTACGAAAATTTTGCGTCGGACATGCAGAGAAAGGATTCCCCAATGTGTCTGTTATGGGTAGAGAAAGCAGAGAGAAATAAATTACAGGACCGCACATATTGTGTTGTACACGACAATATCATCAGCAGTCCTCGTGGCCGCCATGGTCATCAGGATTAATACCTCTTATTACCCTTCAGTCTAAAAGAAAAGGCTGTAAACTTCATTCTTACAAACTCAATAAATAAATTGAAAAACAATCTTGTAATTTTTATGTACACACACCAGCATCATCGTGCACACTTGCACAACTGTCAAACATTGGCTAGTTCATCGCCACGGAAACAAGCACCCACATCACGAATTAACGGTAAACTATCAACAAATACAATAAATACAACGGGTGCGGTTTTCAATCAAACCTGATGATTTTCAACCTAAAAACACCCAAAGAACTTCTTAGGAGCTGTTCCAGTGGCACGGCATTTTGCAGCCGACTCCTCTGCCTTCAGAAGATCCTCTCCACGTTTGGCTTCAATTATTGCTCTCTTTTCTTCGGCTTCCTTGTGAATCAGTGCTATTTTATTTTTAATTTTCTCTGCATGTTCAGCCCTTTTCTTCTCCAATTTCTCCTGCTCATACAATTGAAAGACAACACAAAGATTTTAGCCATTCTCAAATTATGAATGTTGAACTTTCATTTCTAATTGAATGTAGTTTTGGATGCACAAGAAGTCAAGAAAAATTACCCATTGTCACGGAAGTTAACTAGCTAATTGGAAATAGAGGTGTCAAACAAGGAAATTTTTTTCACTTTGGGTGACAAATTGATTATCTCTGAGATCACCGTATAACTAAGTATTCAGATGATTGTTTTGATTTTTGAAATAGATTTCCCGAACATAGTGTTTGAAATATAAAGCCATAACTTGTTACCTCGATCTTCTTCAGCTCAGCCTCCACAGATGCCTTTTTGCTATTCTCCCATGCCCCAACAGCCGATAGTCTTTTGTGAGCTCTGCTCAACAGATTTAACAACCATGGTTATGTCAGGTGGATATGATTTTCGTGGTGAAGCCAAGCAAGCACCTAAAAAGAATTCAAATGATAAAAAGCAGAAAAGGGCTTCCGGTGAAAGGCATATTGTTGGGGTGTGCCTCAAATTTATGTCCGAGTGTTAGACATACTTTTTGAAGCGAGCAGGTGATCACTGCAGAAAAGTGGTCAACCAGTGAAAACATTCATTATTGCTTGTGGAAGTGATTGGTTTGTACAAAGAACCGTCTAAAAGAAGAAGGTTACTGTAAACACTAAAGAATTTCTTTTCCCTATGCCGATACCAGTCATAGAATATAGGGAACCATATCTTGGCCATAGAGAGAAAAAGTGGCAAACCAGGAGCTCATCATGAAAGCCTAAGGCAATCTGTATATCCACAAAAAAAAAACGTTTTGTATGTAAAAACCTCACGACTGCTTGACAAGAATATATGGAGTTGGCTTTTACTTGTGCTCTGCTTTGCTCTTCTCGCTCTCTTCCCATGCTTTGATAAGTGACAGTTTCTTCTCTGTTGCAACCCTTTCGAGCACAGCATCTTCACAAGAACCAAGTTAGTTATATGACTACGGTACTACGTGGATGGCACGAATAAACAAAGTAGAAAAGACAAGATCCTTAACAGCTTGCAGTACCTCGATTGACAGAACCTCCGGTGCTCTTCTCCCCACCAGATTCAGGTACCTCTATGACAAGCAAAAATATATGGAGAAGCATTAAAAAAATAAAAATAAAAAGGGTATGGCAAAGAGGTTACCTTTTGGGTCCAAAGATTATTTTGTACAAACTTAAGCCAAACAGATCGGCTACTTAGATTCAAATTCATAGGCAAATGGGAAAAATATTAAAAGGAAAAGCCTTTCAGTTGCTAATTAAAAAAATTGATGGCAATAGGCATCATACAAAAGCAGAGATTCAAACATGAAGAAATTGTCTTGCTTCGTCCAAGTATCCAAAAAGATACGTCAAGTCATACTAAACAAATGAAAAAACCGAACGAAGAAAAAAGGTCGACTGTATATATCTGATCATTTCCAGAGCCTAAAATGTGGCAGTTTAGTTTACTGAGATTTTTTATTTTTATTTTTTTTTAAAATCCAAAATAGATGCATCAAGCCATAGGAGCCAAGTGACCCGCATGCTAAAGAGTATTAAAATCCCAACCTTAATTTTCTTTTCCTCTTGCTAATTACATGATATCACTCTACAGTTGTAGTTCAACCTGTTTACAAGATAAAATTATCATACCCCCCCCCCCCCAAAAAAAAAAAAAAGACCATCTAAGTCAATAGAGAAATCAGATTACATCAAACTTAGTAGCATATAAGTTCTCTCAAAACATGCTATCATTCCTCTTATTCTGCATGATCAATCAGTCAAATTAATGGAGGAAAAAATAAAAGCCGAAAAGGGGGAAGTTAAAAAGTAGGAGAGAATATATATATGTATGTATGTATGTATGTATGTATGTATATTACTTTCAACAACAACGACTGCTTTCGATTCATCGGCCTTCTCTTCCGGAGGAGGAACAGACGGAGGAATGAGGGGCTTCTCCTCCGCTACACCTTTCGCAGCTTCAACGGGTGCAGCATCCGGAGCTTCAACACGCTCCGGCGGTGGAGGGACCGCGGGAGCAGGTGGAGGCTCCGAGGGGACCCTAGGTTCCAGGTTTCTGGGCTCCTCCTCTGCCATCGCGCTTCAGCTAACTAAACTTAGGAAAAAAGAGAATTTAATAAGCTGGGAAGCGATTGAGCAAGAACGAAGAAGGTAGAGAAAGAGAGGGATAGAGAGATGAGAGGAGTGTGGGTTGAACTTGAAATATTATGGTTGGAAGTTGGTAACTGTAGGTGGCTGTGAAGGCTGAGCTGGAGCTTGTGTTGCTGGAGCTTGCAAAGTGTCTCTCCTTTGTAATGTGCTGACAGAGGGCGACCCATAATGTGGCCTCTCTCTCTCTCTCTCTCTCTCTCTCTCTCCCCACAACACCCAATTTTCTTTTCCATTTGTGACCTGAATTGCCCCCAAGTTTATCCCCTCGCTGCCGTTTGCTCTACGCCTCAAAACGCAACTCCCAATTCCATCATGGAATTTTTTATTTATTTATTTTTTGTGGTTATCTATTTATTGAATTGCAAATCCTTATTTTTCAAAGATCCATTCTTTTGTAATCTTGAGGGATTGGCAAAAGAGTATGTTTTTTTAATGCCTAACAAGGAAATTACGTCCCGACTCGAGGGATAATTTTGTAATTGAAGAGGATAATCCAACCACTTTAATAAGCGGACCCTTTTTTCAATAAATATTGCAAACTTGCAATGCACCCATCCATTAAAGATGACGTTGTCACATAAGAGTCCGGATTTTCAGTCCCCAATTCCATCATGCAAATTCGAATTGAAACGGTGTCGTTAATCGGGAGGGCCGATTGCATCGGTGGCAGCAGATTCTTTTCAATTCCGTCCGCTCGACGGAATCTTGGTGGGCCGGTTTCTGAAGGTGACTATTTATTAATAACCTTTTCGTATTTTAGTCGTTCCTTCTTTCCAGCTTTGATATTTAAGCGGCTGCTGGTCTAGGCTCGCCCTCCCATAAGAATGTCGAATGCTCTCTCCTTATCAAAAAGATGAAGACAAGAGTCGAACAAATAGCTCTTTATGTTTCGATCGTTCTCTTAATTAACTGGCAGGATACAAATGTTAATTGGTAATTTTTAATTTGGATTCATAAATATAATAATTGATACATACATACATACATATAATATGCAAAGCACACACATATATTTTTTTCTTGTTAGAAAAAGAAAAACTAATGTCCATATGAAAATCAAGAGTTAGCAAGAGACGTTGATACAAGACAATGGTAGTCACGCATTATTACCATTTCTAAATAAGTCGATTTTTCAATTAACTGCTTAATTGCGTAATATATTCTTTTAGCCCGACATTTAAAAAGAAATAAAAATGAAAAGCCGATTCTTTTTTCATGGTAGGAGAAAGTCTTTTTCGTTTTTGGTGCACCGAAAGGGTCAGGCTGGGGGGGGGGGGGCTTTAATCGCTAATTATTTTACTAAACGGGCACTACTGAGCAAAACGAAGCTATGATTTATGGACAATGGAGCAAGGAATCGCTATGATTAAGGGACATGAAAGTCTCTGTCAGTGGAAAAGTCAGATTTACCGAGCATATTACGTCATAGCCGTTGTGCGTCCAGATGCAGTGCTGAGGACTCAAAAATTTTGGGCCCATGACGTAACTTTATCTTCAAAATCTGGCGTGCAAATAATTTTGGGTTACCTTGGAAGTGAATTTTTATAGCGTCTAATATTTGTGGCTCTCTAGATGTACCCCCAAAAGTATAAAATAAAAAAATAAAAAATAAAAAAATACATATAAATAAATATATATATATATATAACATAATCTGGACGGCTAAATGATCAGAGTTCGAATTGTGGGAAGTTAGAAGCGCATATAATTTCAGGGACAATTGTGTCGGTGGCTGATTAAAAGGGCCGCCTGCGACGCTGTCCAATGATTTCCCCCCCCCCCCCCCCCCCCCCCCAACAAGTGACACATAAAATGTTATCGATATTTGACATTTTCCAAAAATGTTGGTCCTTTTTTATCAGAAACGAATTGAAACGCACTGATTGTGACACAATTAAATGCTTGGTGACTAATTGGCGACTAATAATAAATTCATATCGATCCAATCGAAGTTGTCAGTGTCAGCAGGGAAAGATCACATTTATTCATTGAAAATCCTCACTTACTACATTTAAAACAAGACCGAATAATGGACGAACTCCTCCAAGCAAACATATATTCGGTTCATACCAACCAACGTATATTTTACTTACTATGATCACATGCCAACACATACATTGCTCTTGATTTTTGGATCATGCTCCCAATTTAGCATCCTATGTCGTTAGACATGGGCTTGATTCTCGAGTCTTGTGTTCAATACAACCGTGGGCCTAAGATAGCCCACCGGATCAGAGATCGTCACGCATTTTACCGCAAATTCCTCCGAAGCATGTTTTGAATGTTACGCCACGCCTTGTTCCCCACCCGCCGATCGGAGAACATCTTGGCCTTCTGAATAGAGTCTACTGCACGGTGGCATGAGCCCTGCCGGCCTGCCCCCCCCCCCCCCTTTTTTTTTTTAAACCGTGAGCTTGGTAGAAAATTGCCCACGTCTCGCAGACAACAAAATTGGCACAAATGGAAACCAGAACCATGCGTTGTGACAACTAATGAAAAAGACAGGCATACGGTGAAAC
Organism: Ceriops zippeliana; assembly: GCA_037897445.1. Taxonomy (NCBI): domain Eukaryota; kingdom Viridiplantae; phylum Streptophyta; class Magnoliopsida; order Malpighiales; family Rhizophoraceae; genus Ceriops; species Ceriops zippeliana. The sequence continues at coordinate 4,755,749 of JBAPLH010000144.1, forward strand.
CACATAGATGCTCTGAATTCCGCACCCGGAAAAGAGGGAGTTCTGACATTTGGGAGTTTCCGTTGGGCACAATGTTTTAAATTGGCCCATAATTTTTTTAAAGAGTCTAAATAATTACGTGGGTACACCGAAGCAAACATTAATTATTGGCATATTATTCTAGTAATTTTTTACATCTACGGGCAGATACGCACAATGCCAGCTTCCACTTAAATTGCAGGCCCAATCTGGTGCACACCCCCATTGGTCTCATATGGAAGCGTAGCTGTAGTCATCTTCCGACGACGCAGACTGACCAAGAACTGATAACAGAACAAAGGCACCATACAGTACGGTAACCACTGCGGTGAAGTTTACAAGTAAGGCCTCGGACCCATATTTGGAAAGTCCAGAGTTCTCAAGAAATGTAAGCTTCTCCAAGAACCCGATAGCTGCATTGCCAACAGCCAGACAATACACAAAAAGCCCAAATAGCACATGCCAAGGAAGTGTCAGACTCCGGAGTGTCGGTGGCCCTCCAGGGAAAAAGAACGTGAGAAACCCGTATATCCACTGCCAAATTAAGCTCCCCGTTGTTCAGATCAAAATCCAAACAAAATCATCACAGAACATGTAATGTCACTAATAACAACAACAACAATAATAATAATAATAATAATAACAATAAATTTACCTGGATGCCATAAAGGGAAATGATCCCAATGCCAAGCCAAGAATGTAAGCTGTAAAGATTGGCAATGGAACTCTCGTTGTGGTATTTGAATGCCGTGTAGATGCCAATGATACCCAGTATAAATGCAACAGCGTGGAGAACCAAGTGTATTATCTTCTTTTCATCTCTCTTAAAAGGAAGAGCTTTGTAACTTATAATAGCTGCATTTGCGTTTTAAAGGGTATTTGAAAAAATAATAATAATAATAATAACAAAAGAACAAAACAAGAGCGAGTCAATAACACTAATAAGGAAAACAAGCCAAAAAGCTTCAAAAAATTACCTTCCCCTCCTACGATAATTAGGCCAATTAGCATCAAAACAGGATGAATCTGTGATACGAACCAGAAAGAAGATCAATACTCAGTAGTAATCACCGTCAAAACAAATTATTCGGGTGGACCCACGAGGTCATATGTGGTTTCTTTTTACCCTTTCCCTTTTAGTGCCATTGGGCAGCAAACGCGCGGGACTATTTTTGAAAAGAAAGAAAAGGAATAATAATTACAAAGCCAAAGGCTGACAAGAAATGAAATGCAGATGGGCCAATTCTAATTTCTTGCCAAATAATAATAATAACAATAAATAATCATCCACTCTGAAAGAATAAGGGACCCACTCGTGAGTGCATTAGCCAGTGAAAAGAATAAAAAAGAGAAAAAAATGCACAAACGTTCACACATGCGGGGTAGAACGAGCCTGGAACGTCCCGTTAGAATTTGGTAAAAATTTAACCCAAAACTGAAAAAGTAGAATTTGGCAAGGAGTTACGTGGCCACGCGCTTTAAGTGATTGCTTGTCAGAGCGAGGGCCAGGGGCCACCGAGGCCACGCAACTTGAATGGAATCTATAGACATGACAAATCGACAAGAGTAAAAAAATAAACAAAATTTAAAATAATATATTTAAGTATATATTATTGATTTTTATATTATATGTAGAATATTAATATAATATAATATATTTTATATATACCATAAAATTAATTGTTTTTATTTGAGTTCATCGCTTCCGAGTCCATTCAGATTTTTTTAAAAGAAAAATATCAGCAGCGTTGTTTTTTGAAAAAATAAAATAAAATAAAATAGAGCTATTGTGAAGACATAGACATTACCAGGAGAGACTAATTGTAGGCTTTGGAAAAGCACAAACGAGTAGAAAATGGAAAACAAAGCACAAAGTGAGCGTCCAGGTATGGTTTAATTTTGCTTTCTTTTTTTTTTCTTTTTTTGTTTGGGGGTGGTGGGGGGGGGGGGGGGGGGAGGGTTTAAAACAATTTTATTTTTTTAAGTTGACAACCAGGAAATATTTTCGATTTGATTTTTGATTTCTCATTCATTTTCCACAACACTAAGCAAAGAGGCTCGCAATCATTAATATAACAATGATAAGAAGAACAGGAAAGCGAGGCAGTCCCAAGTCGATTGGATGGCATCCAATACGGCAGGAAGACCGAAAGCTAAATTCTGAAGGCCATCGGCAGGGAAATCAGTTACAAGCTGATATCTTTTGATTTTTAGCCACGGCCAATGGAGATTCTTGTTCTCAATTTGCCCTTTACTCAAAGCCTTTGGCAGTAGTCTCACAACTCATTGGGATATAAAACTGTTGGGCAACCGTGAATCGAACACCCATAGAACAGAAAGGGCAACTATTTGCCAAATCTTAATAGAGGTTGCAGAATCAAACATAAGAACTACCCAAAACCTACGAAAATTGCACACTCCGACACCCATAGAAATGTCAAAACAAGAATCATCGTGCCAAAAAAAAAAAACACAAAACAAGACAGGGACTTACATTGAAGATGAGACTTTTGTTTGTGGCTTCCCAAGCTAATCCACCCCTGTAGTATATGCACCAGACCAGGACCATAGCCGCACCCCCTACTCCGAGCACGTGCGTCACAAACGTGAAGGGTAGCGCCTTCGCCCCTATAGCCATATCTCTCGGTTTCCTCTCCTCTCACTTCGATTTAACCTCCAAACCGAACTTGGAAGTCTTGAAATTCCGAACGAGTGAGCAACCTCAGCGGAGGATAGGGTTACCGGGGTGCCAGTTAGGGACAAGAGGAAAGGAAAGTTACGGGGCTTTTTATCAGTTTCAAGCGGTTCTTACAGGCCGTATTACTCACCGTTAGATTAGAGACGTCCTGAATGATTGGACTTATGCCACGTGGATTCGACTGGTCAGATGACTTTGACGTGCCTGCGCTGCATTCAGCCTCACAGGTCTTGTCTCTTGCAGATCCGCAATTATGGATTTTTCCTTCTAAAATTTAATGTGGTGTAAGTAGTAGGTTGTTTTTTTTTTAATATATATTATTTATTTATTTAATATTAATATTATTTAACTCCTAAAAAAAATTAAAATTATGTTGATTAAAATACTCAAGTGTCTACATCCAAATTATTCGTTAACGTCTTCAATTAAATTTATTAATAAAGAAAATTTAATAATATTTAAATATTATTATATTTAAATAAAATTTTATATTATTCCATGTTAATATTGACGAATATATATAACTTAACACTTAAGATTTAATATAAGTATTCATTTATTGAAAAGTAAACAATGATAAAAAATTTGAAAATTAATGCAAGCGAGGGTGACCATCGTTAGATTCTTCCACCGAGTCCTTGTTGATATGGGTATAAATTATTAAATAATAATATGAAAAGTTAAATTAAACCATGTGTCACAAGCTTTCCTGGTTTGAAAACTTGGTGATATGACATGGAGATCAGAGAAAATTTTTCTGGGTTGGCCGCGAAGGTTATCAATGTATGGTCATCCTCTCTCTTTTCGCCTGTTCAATTCTTCGAGTGCCAATCGATTTCTTTGCTTAATCTTTATGCAAAGTTGCGTATTTCCGTTTCTGTCATCATCCAATTGATAGTTCTCACATCTATTATTTTTTTAAGGAAAAAAAACTGTTTCCCTAACGGTATATTTAGCAAGGGGTGCGATTTGGGCAATTGGGCTACCATGTGAAACATCATGCCCTGTGAGTGCGTCGTGGTTCATGGGCTCACGGCTAACTTAACACTGTAACTTTGAGAGAGATCTCATTTTCGATATGCCCCCACGCTGTCTTTCGGCTCCTCAAGATTCAAACAAACGGGGGTAGGGGCATATCAGCTGAAGTCATGTCTGACGTCACATAATTGTGGGCCATTAAACATCAATGTTTCAATACGGAGACTTTTTGGTCATGGAGGTACAGCCCCGCTCAATTAACACTCAACACCCCCACCCCCCCCCCACCCCCTTTTTTTTTTTTTGGCAGAATTTATTCTGCATCAAAGTCCTGTTTAATTGTACAAGAGAAGCTACCCTTTAGCCAAGCTTGTATGTCTCTCTCTCGTGCGCTCAGTCTTCTCCCCGCGTAATCCCCCCTCCTCTCTCTCTCTCCCTCTCTTCCTCTCTCTGTCTGATTGTGAAATTAACAGCATGTCGTATTAATTTAGAAAAGAGAATGCTTCACATGTGTCGTTCTTCAGAGAAATTTCACTTTTTATTTGACAATTCGAAGACTTCTGGGGCATATCACACCAAGCATTGCCCTCAAGCTTACAAATGAACCCAAAATTTTTTATGAAGTTTGTAAGCTCGGCAAAATACAGACTCCCTTAAATCAAAATGTAGTAGCTACCCTCTAAACCATTTTCTTCATTCTTGGATTTTTTTTTTTTTTTTTTTTTGCTTTTTTCAAACGAAAGGCATATCTTGTCGTACAACCTTTAAAAGCAAAACTTGTTTGCCCCCCTGTTAACGTTGGCGAACTCGTGAAACACCCAGATTAGTCGCTTACCTAACAAAGCGATAGCCATTAGCTATCCCTGGCAGCTATCGGTTTCACAAAATTACACACGGCACAGTTTGAATTCGTTGATCATTAGTCCACTCAAATGCTTTATTTAACCATTTCCCTAAAATTGTTAACTTTGATTGTTGGAGGACAAAAAAGTAGTGAGGAAATTTGTCATGAATCTTCTGGTTCGAGAATAAATGACCTGTTACCTGAACCAAAAGAAAAATTGGGTCTAGTGGTGAAAGTTAGCTTATTGCAGTTCAAATCCCCATCAAGTGTGTGAAATTTGAGAAATGGGAGCGTTACCTTTGTAGTTCACTGCTGCCCAGCCAGTTTCAAATTGGAATGGAGTGAAAAGAAAACGTTAGCCATTTGATGCTGGTTGTTCTTATCACAAAGAGAGGGAAAAAAAAGGAGAGGGGGGGGGGGGAAGTTGGGGTCGTCACGGGCAATGCAATACCTGGCCTCCACCACCATGGCGTCGTTGAGATTATTAACGCTACTTTTCACCAAAAGCGGAAACTGGCGAGCTGCTCATTGACCTTGAGGAAGCATCGCAACTTTTACAAGAAGCAAATTAAATTCGTGCATAACAATACACCATACTGCTCAAGACAAGAAAAGGCCTTACGCACAGAATTTTCAGCGTACACACGAAAAACCTACTATTTCAGAGCAGCTCAAGTAATTTAATGATGCCGCTTCATATCCAATTTGTCACTTAATTTGGCAATTAAGTGGTTGCTTCGTAGCAGATGAATATGGGATTTGTTTTTTCCTTTTTGAGATTGCCTACATATCATCAGGTTCCCAACTAAATAAATGCTGAAAATGAGATGAAAGAAAGGACAGGGGGACCCTCAAAATACATGGCTTGAGTGTTTTCCTTGGTCACTAGCGTCATTAAGAAGACGATGATGTATACCTTCCATATATGTGGGTATATATTTACCGTCAATTAATCATGTATACGACTGTAATACACTGCGTAGACTGAAATTTAATCATTATACGACTGTTTGCCTAGGCAGTTATGCTAAATTCAAAATTTCTAGATTGAATTTATTTATTGTTCATGAGTTAAACCAACCAAACAGGTGATGACCCCCACCCCCCAAACAAAAGAAAAGTTAATCAATCATTTTTAGAGAAATATAAAAGTGTAGTCATCAATGCTTTTGCGTTTTTATATTAACTTGTGGTTTAAAAACTATCACTCTTCTCTCCCTTCCTACTTAAGCAAAAACTCCGAAAAACTAGGGCAACAGTTAGTTTGATCTATTAAATGGGGTGGATAGGCGTCGACGAAAAACAAAGAAGTAAAGAGAGAAAAGAAACGAGAAGGTACACATGCAAAGTTTTTTTTTTTTTGTTTATGGGTCACACCAAGCAATACAACTTACGGGGGAAATATAACCACCAAAATCCTTTCCCGCGACAAGTGTTTATTGCTCTCACGAAGAAAATAATTGGGGGGTTACAAAAGTGTTTCATGACAAAAATGCCACTTAGTTCACTAAGGCGTATCATCCCAAGTATAGGGCCATCTATGTCATTTTATGATCCGCACCTCGGGCCTTACTGCGATGGAAAACTTTAATGACGACAGCTGTGTGGCACCACATGGTCTCTGCTTAGTAGACAGAAGCATCTCATCGTATTCACTCCAGTCACGGAGACCCTTAGGAGCTGGGTCATCTTCACTTGTCAGTAAGCATCTCCAAATTGTCTGCATATTTTAATTACACTACAAAGAGAGCAGCAAAAAGATCTCAACAGCAGCCTTCGTGTTGCTACCAGATTGCTTCTGGATTTTAGGCTGCGGAATCTCTGAGAATCCAGCGCAAGGCCAAAAAAATGTTCAAATCATGGAGAAGCGAAAAGAAAAGGATAAAAGCAGTTTTCAAATTGCAGTTTCAGGCAACTCAGGTAATAATTTAACTGGCATTCTTGTTTATTCGGTTAAAGGTGTGTTGATTTTGAGATAGATTATAGATGTTTTCGTTATTCGGATCTATAGCCCTTTAGGCTGGGTTTATCCCTCCATTGCACCAAAATGAATATATATATACATGTATTACAAGTAAATGCAGATGAAGGCAGAAGCTATTCTTTTGTTAATACAATCCAGGGTTGCTAGCAACAACTGACCATGTTTTGCATCCTCCTTCAGGTGCCACCGTTGAAAAAACCTGCCTTGGTTATATCTCTGATGCCAGAGGATGTTGGAAAGCCAACTTTCAAACTTGAGAAAGCTGCAGTTAAGGATGGAAGTTGTTCGTGGGAAAATCCCATTTATGTAACGGTAAAACTCGTCAAGGAGCCAAAAGCGGGAATGCTGAATGAGAAGATATACCATTTCATAGTCTCTAGCGTAAGTTATGGTCACGGGTCTTTTTTCCAGGTTTAGGACGCGTGCATCTCGTGTCCACTCACTAGTGCTTATGGATCTTGCAGGGATCCTCAAAATCAGGTTACTTGGGTGAAGCTTCAATTGATTTTGCCGATTTTGCACAGGAAACTCAGCCATTGACTCTATCTCTACCTCTTAAGTTCGCAAACTCCGGCGCAGTTCTTCATGTTAGTACTCCCGTCATCCCTCTTGTTATTATCCCTCTCACACCTACCCACGAATGTATGAAACTTTCGTGATCTAACCATTTTGCATTGATTGGCTCTCTCGTCTTAGCACGGTCTCTAAAGTTCAAAACCTAATCTCACTATGTAATTTGGACTTGACGCTGCCATGCTTACATAAAGTAATCATTGAAACAGGTGACAATTCAGAAGATGCAGGGAGGAACTGATCAAAGGTGAACATGGCCTTTAACAATAAATTCACACTAAACATTTTCTTCTTATTCTTTAAATTGATTATTATTTTCTCTACTTAAGTTGAATTTCTATCTTTTGCTTTCAGTCTTAATGTTTACTAACTGTAGACTGTAATGTCAGTTTCATTGAAGACAAAGGAGAACAAACACCTCCTCCTGATACAAGCATAAAGAACCAACTGAGATATAACTATACAGATGGAAATAATAAAAGTTTTGCTGAAGTAAGGTCTACTACCATTGATTGTCGCTCTCTTTGAACACAGTTCCTGGGGAAGGAAGGATAAAAAGTTTATGGCATATCTCATAGATTGATTGCTTTTCTAGATGGCGACTGAACAGGTTCTTGATAATATTGCAGGATAGGAACCTTAAGGATGGACAAACAAAGGGCAGCTTCAAAGAATCTGTTGGCTTTAATGCTCATACAACCAAAAAGCTTCTGCATCGAAGATCAAGCACAGATTGGTCGGTCAGTTCAGCTTCAGATGGAAGTTTATGTGACTCAACAAGGAGCCTTGAAGACAACATTCTAAGGGAATCACAAGAGCCAACAGATTCATCCATTGAACAACTCAAAACTGAAATAAACAATCTGATGAGGCAGTCAGAATCATCAGAAGTGGAACTACAATCTCTACGAAAACAGATTATGAAAGAAAACAGAAGGGCACAGGATTTAACTGGACAAGTTGCCAACCTCAAAGAGGAGAGAGATGAGCTCAGAGCAGAATGCGGACTGCTCAAGTCCTCACAAAAATATGTTGGTGGAGGAGAAATTGTGAAGCAATTGCTAGCAGAGAATGAGGATGCAAGGGTTCAGTTAGAAGAGATCAAGCGGGAGCTTTGTCATGAAAAGGAGATGAAGACTAATCTTCAGTTACAACTCCAGAAAACACAAGATTCAAATTCTGAGTTGCTTCTTACTGTTCGAGACCTGGATGAAATGTTGGACAAAAAAGGCATGGAAATATCTCATCTTTCCAGCAAGTTAGACTCTATAAAGGGTATCAATGACCATTGGGAGATAGACAGCAGATCCAATATGAAAAAGACACTAGAATGTCAAGCAACTCCTGAACTGGAAGAATTAGCTGGGAAGCAACATGATGCCAGTGAGTTAGATCGACTGAATCAAAATATTGCAGACCTTTACAGTGAAATGGAGGCTTACAGGGAGGAGAGGGAGCAGTTGAAGAATTACATAGAACGACAAGCCCAGGACTATGAGGACTTAAAACAAGAAAACTGTGATCTCTCTTCCAGTTTAGAGCAGATGCAGCTAGAAAAACTGAAGATACAAAGTGAATACTCAGGAGTTAAGTCACAAAAGCAAAGGCTAGAGGAAAAATTGAAGGAGCAGACAGAAGAGTTATCAGCATCTATGGTTTCCATTAATGAACTCTCAACTCAGGTCAAAGAGTTGGAGAAAGAATTAAAGAATCAAGCACAAGAATTTGAAAATGATATGGAAGCCACAACGCATGCCAAAATTGAACAAGAACAGAGAGCCATCCAAGCAGAAGAGGCCTTGAGGAAGACAAGATGGAAATATGCCAGTACAACAGAGTGTCTAAATGAGGAATTTAGGAGGCTCTCTCTGGAAATGGCAGGTAAATTTGATGAGAATGAGAAGGTAACAGGGAAGGCAATAACAGAAGCTAATGAGCTCCGTGCACAGAACAGAATACTGGAAGACAGGCTTCAGAAGGCTAATGAAGAGCTTGTTCTGTTTAAGGACCAGAGCAGGTCACAAGTGGAAGAACTATCAAGTAAATTAGATTTGAAAGTGAAGCACATAGAACAATTGTCAGCAGAAGTCAAGGATAAATCCAAGCAATTGATATATGCAGAAGAGCATTCCAACGAAAAGCAGGAGGCTTTCTCAAAGGAAATTCAAATGCTCAAAGGCAGGATGGAAAGGCTTACACAGGAGAAGCATGATATGGCTAAATGGACAGAAAAAGAGAGAAAATTTAAAACTGAAACAAAACAAATGAATGAATCATATGAAGAACCAGGGACCCTGTCAGAAAGTTTGGATAGAGAAATTGATGAACTGGAGATGAAATCTGCGCTGGCAAAGAAGGAAGAAGAAATAACACAAGAAGAGTTACCCATCCTGAGGTCTTTACAGGATGAAAAGGAGAGAATGGTCAAGAAATTGTCATCAGAAACTGAAAGCCTTGGAGCTCAGCATACAGATTTGCAATGTCGCTACTCAGAAGAAGAATCACAGAATGATATCCTACCGACACAAGTACTTCAGTTACTGGGTGAGCTGCAAAAGGAAGAGAAAAGTACTTGTATGGAAAAGAAGCTCAAGTACAATGATGGAGAAGCTAAATTTTCAGGAGAAATGCACCTGACTGGCACAAAATGATAAAAAGGAGGCCGAATGTTCTGAGGCAATTGCTCGGAGTATCAGCAAGTCCAAAGAAAGAAGTACCGGGGAAAGCATGCCACATTCTGAGTTGAGTTCTAGGAAAAGCAAACCCATTGACAAAGAATTCAATGTGGCAATGCCTGAAAGGTATGATTTCAAGTTGAAATTTTACACTTGAATCTTTTGTCTTTGCATAAATTTTCTGATCAACTTCCTATTTTCCTGATAAGTATGAGTTCATCTCATGTTAGTATGAGGTTTTTTCTGCTTATGATTCTCATTTCTGCTTTTTAATTCATTCCTTGACCAAATTCTGACAGGGACTACAGCAATTGCCATGCCAAGAATGAACCTAATCTCATTGAACTGGTAAATGAAATGACATTTCTAAAGGAAAGGAACAGATCCATGGAAAATGAATTAAAAGAGATGCAAGAGAGATACTCAGAGATCAGCCTCAAATTTGCAGTGGTAGAAGGTGAAAGACAACAGCTTGTAATGACTGTTCGCAATCTCAGGCATGGTAAGAAAAGCTAACACCCCTAAGATGTAATAGATTGCACAGAAAAAGAGAAATTGATTGAGAAACTGTTATCAGAAACTGAATGCCTTAGAGCTCAGCATACAAAGTTGCAATGTAAATGACTGGTTGAGCCAGCAAGTTGTTCTGCTTATGTGTTCCTTTATGAACAATGTAATTTACATGTTGAGTTAGCAGGGCCAAATGTCACAAAACCCTGGGATCTTGTAATGCAAAATGTATCCAATCAACGTGCTGCTGTGAATCATTCGGTTTGAATACATGTGTTAATGTGTATATAGATGAAATGGTATTGTAACTCACTAACTCTGGTTAATTTCCCCAATTGCAAATGTCAATGCGTAGCAATTTCAAAAGAGACTTAAAAATTTCAGAAATCAATATCCATAATCATCAGTTGACCAGAGCCAATAGATTCAGTTCATTCAATTATTACAACCGACAATCTCATTAAGTAGCGTCTATCCTTTCAGTTAAGTCAAAATCTTGCCATATCACAACCACGTTTTGGATAAGAAAATAATAGAATTGTCACAACAGTCACAAAATATGCCACTCGTACAAATGTAGAAAAACAATAAAACTGGCGATGCCATGGGATAAAAGAACTAACCTCTACCCCTGTAATGTGAAGCAGAGTCCAGTCCCTCTTGCTCTTGAATCATTGACTTCGAAATTTTTTGCTTAGACGATGGGCACTTCCGTCAGTCCAAACTAGCTTCGTTTGATTTCCACTTTCATTCAAAGCAAAAGTCAAAGTCTGCATGTACAATTTTCAGAATCCATACCTTAAGCAAAGTTTTTTTTATTTAAATATGATAATGATCTGAAATACAAATCCTTTGTATAAAGAACTTATATGAAGCATATTGTCACAAAAGGATCACACATCCCACCTGTCCTGATCTCTTATCAACAGGTGTCCATGTCGGAAGAATGGAGGCTGAAGTACTTTCAATCTTGGATGAGCTCAAAAATTGGGCAGATTGCTTCTGCTGCTGTATCTTCCTCGGGGTGCTGCCTCCCTGGTACTTGAAAAATTCAAGAATAGATGGACTTCTTCTCCTGGTAGCTCTTGACATATTTGATTTGATCCCGTAAACCGGGGTGCCGGAAACTGGGGTTGATGAATCAGATGGAATGGATTGCTGCCGCAACCTGTGCTTTTCCCTGATTCTGTTAAGAAACTCTATCGTCCAGGGTGAACCTGCTTGTGGATGCTTAGAGTGAATGGCTCTAGAAAGTGGCGTCTGCGTTTTGAATGAGAACTCTTTGGAAATTCCTGAAGATTTCTTCGCTAGAAGCTCCTCTAAGAGCTTATTGGGCTGTTCGAAAAATACCTTATTGTGGCCAACTGTATCAGGAAGAACATTTTACCGTGTAAACTTTCACTGTAATCTCCTGCAGTCTCCACATCTGTACCAGAGTTGATGTCAGCGGCAGTTGGAAAAATAGGGTGACTGTTTTTGTCAAATGACAATCTTCTTGCAGTCTTGGACTTTCTTGTGCACTCTTCTTCTGGTCCAAACAGCCATGGAGAGAAATCCGTGGGGTTAGTAATAGAAGGAATACCCATATCCATTAAAGCACCACCATCAAGGTCAATAGTTTCTCCATTAAAATCTTTACACCAAGTCTCATATTTATTGGCGCTAGTACAGTCGAAATTGTTTTCAACAGTTGCGGTTCCTCCACTGTGACCCAAGAGTTTATCCCTCTTAGCTGATCTTGGCCCTTTATTTTCATCTAGTATCAGAGACGGATCCATTATCCCAGCAATACCTGGTTCCTTATTCTGACAAAACAAAATTTTCAAAGGACTAGGCCCTTTCAACTCATCAAGTATCTCAATGTCTTTTGACATCCAATAATTGTCTCGCCTACATACATCAGAAGAGCCCCACCAGCCATCAGTGAATTGATTCAATAGCTCAGACTGCCGGACGTCATCCACTTGCATGTCCCTCTTTTGATCTCTATGGACACATGTCCGTTGATTCCTGTGTGACTCAATTTTAAAATGACATTTATCTGAACCAGTACTGGAAGACACAGAAGAGGAACAGTCTGTCATTATAGATTTGGAATCTTCCCTTTCACCATATTGGCACAAAACACTAAATAAAGCAACACTTTCATCAGGAACATGATACTGTTGGAGTGCAAGGATCCTGTGGTCATGTGGCCACTCAAACAATTCAATAAGGATGCCTCCTGAGGATAGCATTGCATGAGCTGTCAGTGGATTAACTGAAGGAAACTGGGTAAGGAAAGTTTCTGCTAGTGTTTCTGATTCTGGCATTCGAGGGTATATGCCACTATGCAGCTTAGTGGCATACAAAATTGTGCCTAATATAATTTCATCAGTTAGCTCTGGTGAATAGGAACAGAAAAGCTGCAAATCTACTCCCAGGCTTGATGCTGCTGCATAGAGTCCATCAGAGGAGTCCATTATTGTTGAAAGGAAGCTGATTTCTCCCTCAAAGACCTAAAGGGAAAAGAAAGAGATTATCTGTAAACAATTCAATGAGGAGCACATGATGAGTATCCTAAAAGGAAGCACCTTCATACATTATTCAACCATATTAAATTCCTCCTAAATTACAAAATCTCACAATGCCCAGTATAATTCGCAAATCTCTGGATTCAAACTAGATCCCCAAACTCTGCAAGCAGAAAACCACAGCATACGTATGCAGGTTATCATTTCAACACAGCAGAATCTGATAGAGAAAACACTAAAATATCCTTTATTGACCTACTACAAGATTGTTTGCTCAAATTTTCTATGTTATGTTTCAAGCTCTACATACAGACACAAAAACAATCTATATGTAAAAGGACTAAGTCAAAAAGGTCTCACAAAATGCTTTTCTTAGATTAGTGCTTGGACAGAAATCACAGAGAAAATTCACAATTTTATTTTTCAATATATAGGAATGGCTGAAGATATAGGTCAACAGAAAAAATTATAACAAGATGTACAGCAGTTACCAGAATGCAGCCACTGAAAGTGAAACTCAGACGTATCAAGACATTGGTAGCTATATGCTCAATGCATAAAGGCAGGCTTGAGCAAGCCTCATCTACAGTAGTGGCTTTCTTTCCAATGTTTATGCGATCATACCATACCAAGCAAACTGAAGAACTAATAATAGCATCAACGGGCAGATCTAAGTCACGCTCTATGACTTGTGCTCCTTCTTTCTCCATTTTCAGAAGTCTTTGGTAAGTACTTCTTCTAGATATTATCATTTCCTTGTCAATATTTTGTGTGTTCATGATAATGATAGTATCAGGAAAAGATGTCATGCCTCCTGCAAGCTGCTCAGATTCCATCGTATGGGCAACATGGGGAACTGACATAGGCATACAGCAAGCTTCTACTACATCTGCAGCTTCCAGAAGTCTTGTATTGTACTTGTTCTCAATATTTGTAGCATTCAGAGATTCCTCCAAGCTTTGCTTGTTTATATTTGCATCCAAAGAGGGGACACAACAAGAATCTCGTACCTGGCATAAAACTACTTAGTGTAAGTTTATAATACATGATTCAGGAATGGATATGCAAAATGATAATCTACAAAAAGGTTAGGCAAATTCACAATAATGTTGGGCAATAATTCACAATAAGGTTAGGAAAATTTCACAATAATGAAAATTGAATTCCCGTATTAATGCATCCAAAGCAATATAGTACATACACACACAACTGTTGCCACTGATTTCTCCCAAGAAACTTTCTTTAGCATGAGAAAATCACCAACTGTTACTTTCTGCAAGAAAAACCAGCTTCCTCCATTCAACATATATTGAATGAATTTTACCTTAGCATTGGCATCATGTGTATGGACTGTAGATTCCCTCTTTATCAGATCAGTAGCTTTCTTAGGATTCAAGAAAAACTCAAGGCCATTGAACTGTGACATGGACTTAAATAACAATGAAGCCTTTTCGGAATTATCTTCAGCTAAGTGTTCTGCATATCCTGATTTTGGACTTGTGCTGCTAAACAACCTAGTTGAGCTGGTATCCATGAGTAGGCAATTGGAAGTATAATGCATACCTAGTAATTCCTCATGCTCTTCCTCTTTTGGCCCATCCAAAGCATCATCACAGAAAACAAGGTCAATTTTTAACTTTCCATTACCATAAAATTTCCAATCAAAATCACTGCAATGGGAATCTAGGTCCTTGAATTTATACTGATAAAAGGAAAGGCTATCGGGGCCAAATTTATCTTCCTCGAAAAGATTCCAATCCATGTAGATCACATTGGATGCTGAAAGTGGGTGTGGCATGAGGTGAGACAGAATTTCCTCTGCAACAGAGTCTATTGACCTTATCTTGTCATGGTCAGAAATATTAGGTATAGGCAATGACTTGAATGCATCATCTACCAGAGCTAACTCAGAACTAACAATCAAGTTATTGAAATTCTTAAATTTTATATCTTCCTCAAACATCCAATCACATGTACCTTGGTCATCTGCCATTTGCATGTCAAAGAATCCTTCGTAAAGTTGAGAGGAGTCAACATCAAGGAACTTGAATTCCTGAAAAACAATTGGTCTTGTTGGAGAAAGGCAATCCACCTCCCCTTCTTTCATGTTCAAAGTTTCTACCAAACTTATAATATCCATTGCAGGGAACATATCTACAGATGCCTGGCTAAATTCAAGGCAATGCTTTGATAGAAAATGGATACAAACAAAATCTGGCCTATCATACTGCAAAGAACCCAACAGCTCCATTCCATCATTTACAGGGTTATCTCTTAGAGTCCTCTGAGAATCAAGATTTCCAAAATATGATAGAAGTTCATCATCCACAGATGCAACTGCATTTGTGAAAATTCTGAGATTTAGCTCATCCACTTCTAAAAGAGGAAATGAGTAATGGAATTGTGCCTGCTCTTGATCAGTAGCATCATCTTCCATTGTATAAGTTTTTTTATCCATGTTATGCTCTAAAATAATGTCTTGAACCAGATAAACCGCTTCTTGGGCCTTGTCAGAATTTTGCACGTTAGGCCCTGTTCTGAGTAAATCCTGCAAGTGAAAAACAAATAGGATGACTTACTGAAATATGGATCAAAGTGCCTAATGCATTCTAGAACTTAAAATATCTCAACTCCCATAAAGTTTGCAGCAAAAACATCTAACATCCATTAATTGGGGAAGGAATAACAAGGAAATTATTAAAATAATGAATGGACACTAGCTTATTAAAACTGATCAGTTTACCAAAGAATGGGGGGTCATTGAAAAAGGGAAAAGCATCAATAACTCCCAAATTGTTCTTAATAGAAAAACACGTTAGCACTATCTTTTGTCTCATGTCAAACTCTTTAGAGAGTAATAAAGAATATTGACCTCAAATGAATTTGAACTTCTACTCTATCAAAAATTCTTCAAAAAATTCTTCAACCAAAATCCGATTATTTGACTCTTAAATCCTAAAATTTATAGGCCCAGGTGCAATAGTAATTGAGAGTCAAAAAGCTGCACAAAAATTGGTGTATCTCAGCGTAGCTTTTCCTCGTCAATCATGTAATTAAGACCCACTACAAATGTAGTGAGTTAAATGTGATTAACTAGGCGCACCAGATTATTCTCAATCACTTTAACTTCAGAAAGAATCTGTGTCCCGATTCCCTCCTCAGAACAGCAAACGTTCTCCTGCAATTCATGCATGCAGAAAGGAGGAACACAAAATTCTCACATAGATGAAAAGGAGAAAATTGTATCCATAGCCAAATTTGTTCAAGGCTTTAAGTTTACCAAGATTTCATCCAGCTCTGGTTGTTCAAACATGATAACTTGAACCCTATGTGCATCATTATCATCCAAAACAGTCTTGTTGTCTGTCTGCAATGAGATAGTCCAGACTTCAAAGGAAAAATTTTAAGAACATTCCAACACTACACGAATTCAAACATTATGTAAGAAAGTCCAGACTCAAAGGAAAACTCCCAAAGAACATTCCAAAACTACATGAATTCAAATATTATGTAAGAAAGTGGACATGGTTCTTTTGAAAACTCAACGTCTAGAGCTTTGCATGCAAAAACTCCCTGGTTATGCTCTTCCTCTTCTCCATAAAGTGCCTTGGCTTCTTTCTGGAATTGAACACAATAAGTATGCACTAATTGAAGGCAAGAAGGAACACTGATAATTTAAAGCATCCTTGTAATTCAATATTCAAGAAACAAGTTCATATCCAAAACTCAATGTTGATTAAAGGTTGCCAAACAACATCAAACCATAACTCTCCAGGCACCCAAAGGTTGTCTACACAATCGAAGTGGAAAAGCCTAGACGTCTGTGTTGAAAAGGTAAGAAGATTTTTTTTCGGCCCTGCCAGTTAAAAACATTGCATTATCTATTTTAACGTTAGGGAAAACCAACTGTTAAAGATAAAGGTGACTGCTCTTCTGCCTTTAGTACCAGATCTTTACAGTTTGCATAACAGGAAATTTTCATTAAGAACTAATTAGAAGAATCAAGAATTTAAAATCATTAATCATATCCAAATTGACAAATAAATTTGAAAAATAAAAGAAAAGCGCGCAGCTAAGTCAACAGTTATCAGAGCTTTCATTCTTTTGGTTCTTAGATTTGCAAACTAGGCAATTGCAACTTCGCAAACAGCTTCTTAGAGAGAAATCGCATTAGATAACAGAAAAGGATAAAATAAAAGCAAATAAAAGTCTAAAGCGTAACTTCATTCTTGAATGTTAAATTTTTTCATTTTAAATTAAATAATTTCCAAGAATCTCTATTCCCTTTTTTTTTTTTGGGCAAATTGTTTGCCCTGAATTTTAATGGAACGAAATTAAAAAATCTTTTGCATAAAATTTTTGTCACATAATTCAAGAATCTAGTCCTTTCGTTTAAAAAATTGTTTAAATATAAAGTTAAAAGAATCTTTTTCTTTCGTTATTAAAAGAAAAATCTATTGCACTAGGTAATTTACCTTCCGAGGGAAACGTTCTCTATCATCAAAATCTTGGTATTCAACATCAACGATTTGAGGTATTACTTCCGAGATAAACTTGGAGAGAGCGGTGTCGATCGGAAATTTCTCGATCTCGAAAGGGATGCTTGGGAAGGGATCGAAACGGAGCAGGTCTTCCGGGAGGTTGGAGAGGCACGGAGGAGGAGGGAGGAGACGAGGGACTGGAAGATCGAGAAATCTTAGGATTTCGACAGAAGAAGAAGTAGCGGCGAAGTAGTCTGTGTTGAGAAATCGAGTTCGCATTTTGTTTTTGTTTTTCTTTTTCAGTGACCTTCAGTGGAAGGAAGGATATGTTTTCAGAGAATCAGGAAGAAGGAGAGAGGGAAGCGTAACGGACCGATTTTCGGGAAAATGAATTTGAATTGGCGCCCTCGCTATTACCTTGGCCTTAAATAGGCACGCGCACAAATCACGCGTGGAGGATGCGGGACGCATCTTTGTTTTGGTGGGTTCCGCGTGTGCGTAACGGAAATCCGACCCTTAATTGGATTCCTCTGAGGCCCAATAAGCCCTTAAAAAATGTAAGCCCATAGGGCATGCCTATGGACAAGGCCTCCTTCCGACGTTGAATTATCCTTTTATTTTATTTTATTGGTTCCTTATGATAGAATACCTGCAGTTAACACAAAAATTTCAGGTCATTCCCAGATTCTCTTCACGATTTTCTGATCAAATAATTTTTTTCAATTTAATAATTCACCTTATTCGATCCCCTGCAATGGCGATGTTTTAATCAATTTAATAATTTTGTCTATATTGGTAACAAGTAGAAAGAAGAAACTGGCGAGGTCCCTCCTTCTCCACAATAGACAAAATTTTTGTTATTATCAATTCCCACGTAAGCCATTGGCATAATTTCAAATGAAAAACGCTTGAAAATGGAAACAAATAAACAGAAAGGGACGATTACTAAAATAAAAAAAGCAAAAAGGGACAAACTTTCATGTTAATTTCCAATTCATAAATTAGGTTTATAGTGGACCAAATCTCTTTTTTATTAATATATGACTCCTGCGGATAAGATAAGATACGCTTATAAAGGAAGGGAAAGCTTTTTTCTTTTTCAGAAAAAAAAAAAGATATACATATATATATATAAGTAGAGTAATTTTTTTACTATTTTTCTTATTTCTTCTCTTCTTTCTTTTCCTCTTTCTTCTCTTCTTTCTTTTCTTCTTTCTTTTCTTCTTTGGCAGGACCAACAGAAACGATGTCTACTTTCGCCACTTTCTTCAACTTCTTGACGACTGCCACCGAGTCCATATTCCCTATCACTGTAAGCTTCTGTTCCTTTGGATCCGCGGCGATCGAATCCACTCCTGTTAACCAAGCATGTCTTAGAAGACGACTAACAAAACATCGTAGAGCAACAAAGATACAGGACAGCTTACTCGGCAGAATCCACTATAATCTACAAGAAAAAAACAACAACAGAGAGAGAGGGAGACCAAACTGAAACTCAAACATTACAATCCGGCCCAGGAAAACTCATAGTTTTCTACATGATTATAGTTTGATAGTTTTTTTTTTTCTTTGTTCGGAAGGACCAAAGGAATTAGAAGGTTTGATTGGTGAATACCGTAAATCTCAGCAGCAGCCTCTATTGCCTTCTGCTTTGTCTTATCGTCAGTCATGGTCAAGACCTTCAACACCACTTTCTGCTACAAAATCCCAAACAGGGAAAGGAAGAGTAGAGATAAAATAAGGGGAACTGAAAATTGACTCGTGAGGAAAATGTGAAAGATGGAGGATAAGATGTTATACCTGAGCCATAAGGAAGTGAACACGGTGCAGAAAAGCTTTGAACGAAGTTTTAGGGAATGAGACGAGTAAAGCGTACGCATGCGACCCTTGGCTCCTTTTATAGAATGAGATTTGACCCAACGTGAGACTATGAGACCCCTGGCTCTTTTATTAATTAGGCACCGGCGTATGCCGTTAGGCAGGATGTACGAGTTATACAGCTGTTGCCTTAATAAAATAGTGCAACATTAATTTAACATGATAGAATTCGACTTTCTATTACAGTTTGTCTAATGTGGCAAATGTGGATATTTGGATATAAAAGTAAAAGAAGTTGGGATATCTTAAAGGGATAGTTGAATGCAATTTTATTTAAAAAAAATTCTAAAATGATTATGATTCAGTCATTTATTTTATATTATAATAGTAAAAATCACCTGACACAAAGAATTAAAATGGTTGATGTTTCCCATGCACCAATACAGCTATCCTTTGTGTCTGTTGCCTAAATTATGAATTCTTTTTCCATAGGAATATTGTCTTCTTTCGCGAATGAACCGTAAAATCTCATAAAATTGGTCAATGCACTTTCCGATTTTAACTTCTGTTTATGGTTAGCAATCCGAATGAATGCCGCTATCTACCTGTGGGGCAGAGTTTTTACTTTGCTGATAAGAAATATAATATATATTGTTTCCTGCGCCAAATTATGCAAACTAGAACATTCTTTAGAAAAACTCTGGTGGGCATATGCAATAAACGCCCAACTCTTCTTACAATGAGACGACCCTTTGATTTCTAAAGGGGAAAATGAAAAAGAAGAAAAATAAAAGCTGCGTCTCTTTGATTTTTTTTTTGGGGGGGGGGGGGGGGGGGGGGGGAGGTGGGGTAGGGAAGTTTGCATCTCCTAATTAATTAGCTAACGTTGGATTTTCTTTTTCGCTCTTTTGGGGCTGGTGGGACATGCGGTGGTAAAGGTCTTTTAGGAAATTTGGAAATTTGAACCAAAAATAGATTCTCCCCGGAAGACTTTTGCTCACACAGAGGGGACACGTTCACGTCACTAAGGATGGTGGAGATTTGGGATATTATGATGACCGCACACGCAGTCAAAATCTCTACGCGAGCCATTTAATATGGCAGCCGATGACATGTTAGTAGGCGTGTTGCGTAGGGGAGCTTTCATTGCGCAATGCACTTAATTTCTGGACAAAGACTGCCATAGAAAAGCGAAAGGAAAACGTGGATCAGATGGTGAATCAAAGGGCGATAAATTGTGGTGTTGAAGATTCCATGTCCAAACTTTTGATTAATTGAACCTCATATAAATCGGGTGCCGGTCAAGATCTTTGAGAAGAAAACTGACGTAACAGAAGAATTATATGAAAGAGCATAATCTTAACACTTTCGAGATCCACATCTAACGATACTCGTGGATATCATTCAATTATTGCCTGAAATTGTAAAGTTTGCTTTAAAAAAAAAAAGACTTGAGCATGAGCGGACAATTGACGATACTGCCGCCTATTACTCACCTTTGATTTTCTCAATCGCCTCAGTTGAATTTCCTTGATAAGCAAATGCACATTAAAAATTGGATAATTTTGTACAAATGGGGTGGATGTACAAGAACTGTAGTCCAAACTGAGCCAAGCCACGGGCCGAAAATCAAAATGGTCTATAAAGCGCATGGAAAAGCCCGTAGGCGGTCGACAAATGAAAATTGCAAATCATATTAAAGGAGGGTGGGGACAAAAGGCGCGGGAGCCAAGTTGAAAATAAAACCAACGCAATCCTCTTGATCAATTAAAAATACTAGAAATTTAGGAAATACACGAGCGGTTTATATTACAAGGAAAATGGAGAATCACATGACAGAGCAAGCGTGGGGATTGTCGTCGCTGAAAAGGGAAGCGACGGCCTCGTCGGATTCCACGGCAACGGAATAGACAGCAGGAGTGTGGAAGAAAGAGTGCACGCCATTAGTGGCTACGTTTTTATAAGCCTCGTAATAATGGTTGACAACGTGGTCTGGATACTTATAAAACGAAGTGTACTCGGAGTGTCCTGGAAATGGCCACAGCTCCGCTGCTTTCCCTGCTCGTTTTATGGCCTTCAGCACCTTCTTTTCCTCCAATGCATACCCTCTCACTGTAATCTTTAGCATCTCAATTTCTACTTCCACCTCTTCCACTCCTAGCCACGGCAAAGCAAGATGTCATGATTTGCATTTGGATTTAGCCTCTAATAACACGACCCATTATTGCAAGGGCAGAAAAATCTACACGTGAGCCCAGTTAATCGGTCCAGTCAAGACCTGCCGCCACTGTTACCTGGGCTGGGCTATGTTTCTGTTTCTGTTCTCTACGTGATCTCCCCCCCGCTCCCCCGCACAAACTGAGCAAGAGTATCCGCGAAGACCAACCCAATACTGCAGCCTACAAATTGGCCACAGCCTACCGGCTGGATGACCTGGAACTAGCCAACTAGGCCCATGGAGCAAGAACAGAGGGTTGATGAACCAGGAATGTGGTTCTCATCAGACTGCACCCTCTTCATTAATCTAAGATACCGGGGATTTGGCTGGTAGATATAATAAAAAAAAAAACTTATATATATGATTAAGAGGTGTACCTTTGAGCTTCAGGAGAGATTTCTTTAACTTTGCAGCACAGCCCTCGCAGTCCAGGTTTGGAACTCTCACCTCAATCATCTGGAATACAGAGTAGTACAGTCGTGAGAATATCATCTTCAACATGCGGAGTCTGTGTGTGCGTGTGTGAGCGAAAGAGAGCGAGGTCTTACAGACATATTTAATCAAGCTTCAGAGTACAGAGATAGCAGTTATATTTGTTTAAATATGTAGTCCAGCGAATGGGGGTGACTTGAAGAATGAACAAATGCAGGCAAGCAAAGATAGATGGATGGGGAGAGTGAGAGAGAAAGAGAGAGAGATTCTTGAGAATTAAGCTGTCAAGTGGGTCTGTAGAGCGGCTATGAGAGAGGTTTTGAAATAAGCATGAATGAGAGCATTCACGCGTGGCTACAAAAGTGTGAGAAAGACTCGTGCTCTCATTGCCCGGCCCGATGTGATCTCTCTTTTTCTTCCGCTCCCAAGGCTTCAATTGTCGCGCCCTTTGCAAAAATGGGGGACACTCATTATTTGGTTAACCAAATACACAAAATTTGCCTGTTAATGTAGGACCTCCTCACACGCCTATCGAGCAATGAGGTTTGATTCTCAAGCGCATTCATGTTGCCTTCTTTTTTTTCTTTCTTTTTTTTGAAAATTTTAGGATGAGGTTTGATTCATAATTTCACAACTGGCCAACCATGTTTATTTTGTCTTATCCATTCATTGCTTAGTCCATTATCGTTTCGAACTAGAGCAATTATATCCCTTTTGTGGCCACTGACATTTTGATCTGCGAATGTAATACTTAATTTAAACGGATGTAGAATTGAAACTATAATGGTTTATTATGTAGATCAACTCTTTTCTCTTGTAGTCTCGACTAATAACAATGAAATTAACATTTGTCTTATGACAATTTAAGCTTGACTTGTGACCAATGAGGATAATGTTGCTTTAGTTGCTTGCGATCTCCGGTCTCCACGGTGCAAATAAAACTGAAAGGACAAAGTCGGCTTTTAGAATCAGCTTTAGCACAAGAAAAATGTAAACCATAGTACATAAAAAGAAAAGAAAAGAAAAGGAAAGGAAATCAAACTGGAGACAGTTGTGGCAGAAAGCAGAAGCTGCTGCCAACTGGATCATTTCCAGACCATCAAAGTGTAGTTGGTCCACAGCTAGGCCAAAAAATAGCTGGACTTTTGCTCGCTATGCGTGATGCAGAATTTATTATGGTTGTGACCAATGAGGGCATGAAATTATGATGTGAATGATCGTACAAGAGCAAGCGATTGTGCATATAATCTCCTCTGCGAAATGTGGGGCACCGTTAAAAGCGGTGAAGACCACATCATTATCTCCTGTCAACTCAAAATGCAATCAATGGAATATACTGAACATAAATTTGAAGGCTTTTCTGGGACCATGGTGATCACAGTAATAATGCCATCGTCTAATGTAATTGAGCATTAACCGTAAAGGAAATTTTCTTCTTTTCCAAAAAAATGTTGGAGCTTTTCAATAAACCGAAAAAGAAAATCTTCAACCTTTTGAACAGCGATAAACGAGAATAAAAAGGAGGACAAAAGAGTTCTCCCACGTTTGGTTTCCTGAGTATTGACTTTTCTTTTTCTTTTTTCTTTCCCCACTTAATTTTGTCCAAAACCTTACACAACATGCCATCAATTCGTGCATGGGTTACAGAATAACGAACTCACTATTTCATAGAGAGGCGCATATAACAGTTTCATTTTTCAACGAAATGGTTGAACATGTCTTTGAATTCAAAAATTAAGATCCCCTAGATAGGGTGTTTGGTATAAGATCGATGCTAGGGTGGGATTGTAATAACTCCATCTCTCACGGCTTTGCCTATCAAACTAAAGTTAAGCCTTCAAGTGGGGTTGACTTTTTTTTTTTTTTTTTGTTATAATTTCTGCTATTTTCAGTTTCATCTGTGCTAATTTATCCAACACATTTTACTTTATTGCCATTTCAAGAAAGAAAAAAAACAAGAATTGGATCCAAGGCAAGCTACCATCAATAATGTAATGTATGTATTCACTCTATTTTCTGTCAAACAAACCAAGTATCATTTCAAGAAAGAAAAAAGTACCACATGAAGAAAAAAAAATTGAAATGGTCCTGATTCAAAAAAAAAAAAAAAAAAGAAAGTGAATTTAGTTTATGTCATACATGATAGATTAAGTCAGTTTAACACATTACATGGAATATTACGTGTTAAAGGATAAAAAATGAAATGTGTGACTCAAGATTGATGTGTTAAAGACAGATTAATCTATTCTACAATCACGTGATAGACTGAACCGATACTAACAATTACTCTTGGATTTGATTTTTTTGGGCGCGCTAATGGTTGTTTTGAGATCCTTTGCATGTTTAAATGATTTGTATCCAATTCAGTATTGAGTATGCACAACAAATAGAACAGAAAGGAAACAATTTACTTCAAGGCATATTCTCGCTTACCAAAAAAAAAAAAAAAAGGAACGAAAACTTTCAATTGAGAACATTTGTTTGCGAAACTGAGGCTATTCGTATCCTGAAAATGAGCAGATTTGGCTGCTGTATTTATAGTCCTCCTTTAGATTTGACTTAATCTGCTTTGACGTAATTGGAAGCCAGGCTTGGCCTGGTTGGAAAGCTAATTAAAATGTAAAATAATAATAAACTTAAAATTCATAGGATTTTTGTGTTTTGTGTTTTTTGTTTTTTGTTTTTTTTTTGTTGATACATCAAAAGATTTATGGGGTATATTTTTAAACAAAAATGGAAAAAGAAAAGGGGCCCCACACCTCGCACCTAACAAATTGCATTTTTCTGCGCCCAACTCGAGCCTAGCCCGCCCAGGCCATAAAGGGCGTATGGCTCATTAAGTATCTTTTATGAAATACTGTAATATTTTTAACTCCACTGTCAAGAATGTAATGTGTATGCATGTACAAATGCACACCCGTATGCATATACTCGAGAAGTAAGATTCTTTATCAAATACTGTCATTTTTATCAACTGTTTACGACATTTGTTTTTTACCATGAACTATTAGTTCCGACGTGATGCCTGGCCCGGAACACTGGGGGGGTCACAGTTTCTACCAATTAAACAAATCGTTATCGTTGGAATTCCCAAAGCGATGCATTCTCTAAGAGCGATTGACGATTATTACAATATCGGGTAACCCTGTCCTGTACTTCATCCCCAGTCTAGATATGTTTGCAAGTGAGACAGCTGTCTCTTCAATCGAGCCGTGGTCATGTTCGCCCATCGTCTCATCTTCATTTCTAGTTGCATGTAGCCTCACTAGTTCTTTTATCGTCTTTTTATATCCCTTCTATTGATGGCGGATCTCAAAACTTTCGTTAATGGAAGTAAAATTTATACAGACATAATTTTGAGAAAATAATAGCAATTTCTACCACTTGCGCCACTGCTTTTTGTCCATGCATTTTTCAAAAAGTAAGCCAGTAACGAAGAAACAACCAGCCATTTCATGATATTTCTATTATAATATGTTTTAATAATTATAATATTTTAAAAGTAATTAAAAATAAATATTATTTAGAATAATAATTAAATTATAATTATTTAATAATAATAATAATATAATTATTAATAAAAATTAAATTGGATTAATAGAACATTTTATTATGAAAATATTTTTAAAATTATCTTGAAAAAAATTTGCATAAATTAATAACAAAGTAATCATCAATTTATTCTACGTAAAAGAAATCTATGATAATCAACAAAATAACATTTAAGTAAATAATTAATTTTATTTATCATGTTGAAGTATTTTTATAATTATATTTATTTTATATTTTTTAAATATACACAATATGCTTACTTATTAGTTAAATTTAACTCATTATATTGAAAAATTTTTATAATTATATTTATTTTTAAAAAATATATTTAATATATTAATATATTAATTTATTAGTTAAATTGAATTTATATTAAATATTTTTATTAAGTGTAATTATATGAAAATAATCTACATGTAGTTTAATTTTTTAAATAATTAAATTTTAGTTATAAGAAAGAGATATATAAACTATATTGTTTGTGAGTAGTTATCTTGTAACTATATTTAACAAAAAAATATTTAATATCAATGAACTTAAAAAAAAAGTATAATTATGTAATTTTTTAATATGAAAAATTGAATTTAATTAACTAATAAATGAATTAACTAAAATTTTAAAAATTAAATATAATTAAAAATATTTTAAATTAAAAAGTAAAATTAATTTTTTTTACTTAATCTTTAGTTTATTCTGTATAAAAAAGTCTATAAACTATTAATACTATACTTAACGAGAAATGTAAGGTAGTAAATTAAAAAATTACTTCACATTGTTTTTCTGTCGGTTACAAGAAATTATTTATAAATATGTCTTCAAGTATAACTTTAATTAAGTGAATGTATAATTCTCAAGCTTTTGTTTAGGCACCCTTTCAATTCCACTTTCTCTTCTGGATCTCACTCGCCTCTCTTTCCGCCCTTTCCTTTCCATCGGTGGTAAGGGAAATTCTCTTCTTTTCACTCCATTCTCGTCGTGTTTACCAAGTGAATGTTCCAAACTAAGAGCCTTTCTATTGCTTTCCCAGACCAAGTTCACTGGCAGACACAATTGCTTTTGTTTCTCCCTCTGTTTTTTTTTTTCCTGTATTGTTTTTTCATCGTACAATCAAGGTCACACGGAATTCAAAAGGTGTACCGAGATATTCACCTTTTTATGCACTGTGCTGCTCAAATCAGTGAAATTGAAGTGCTGATCGGATGAGGATATCTGCCAAGTTTTGCAAGCAGATCAGAACATTGTCAGCAATTAGGAGGAAAAAGACAAGTAGTTAATAGTTACTGTTAAGATGCAGCAGTGGTTGCAGAGGTACTTGTCGCAAGGACCTGGGGTTAAGAGACATTTCATGGAGACGATTCGGCGGCCGTTTATGAAGTTGCCTGCAAGATACTATACTGTCATGCTCTTCTTCTTGTTCCTTCTCGTCGGCGCGTTTGTTGTCACGCGCACCAGCGATTCCAATGTAAGTAGCACGCCCACACCGTCATTTTATTGATCTCATTTACCGGTCATCAATTAGGTATCTCGATTTTTTCAATTGTTTACAAATTTCGTCGGCGAGGAAATTAGTAAAATTGAAGCGAACGGCACCGTTTCGTTGATCTGTGCACTAGTTCTTTTGGACACCTCGGTGTTATGTCTTGAGGAGAAGACTCTGTGGCCGAACGCTCGCCGTAGTTAAGTGTCGGAAATTTTTTCCAAAAAGGGTTCCATTGACCAATGGCCATAGAAGGTCCTGGACTTTGTACGCGTCATTCACGTGTATGGGTCCCACTATCTCGTGCTGGCCTCAGCTAATTGGTTCTTTTTGGGGGCTTTTCTCATTGTGTTTGGTTTGCAGGCCGTTGGCGGGCGCTCACCGCACAAACTAATCGTGGACGAGGAGACAATCCGCGCATCTTCCGGGAAAATCCCCCAGAAGTCCCAAAACCCAATCGAGATCCCCCTCAATTGCAGTGCCGTCAACGGCACGCGAACATGTCCGGCAAACTATCCCACAACCTTCTTCTCCGATCCATCGCCAACCACGTGTCCGGAGTACTTCCGTTGGATCCACGAAGACTTGCGCCCGTGGGCCCGCACGGGCATCACGAGAGACATGGTTGAGAAGGCCAAGAAAACAGCAAATTTTAGACTGGTTATAGTGAACGGCAAAGCTTACGTGGAGCAATATCAGAAGGCGTTTCAAACCAGAGATGTTTTTACCTTGTGGGGGATCCTACAATTGTTACGGAAGTACCCTGGTCAAGTGCCCGACCTGGAGTTGATGTTCGATTGCGTTGACTGGCCGGTCGTGAAATCAAGAGACCACAGTGGGCCCGATGCTCCGGCACCGCCGCCTCTGTTCCGGTACTGTGGAGATGATGATACGCTTGATATTGTTTTCCCTGATTGGTCCTTCTGGGGATGGTGGGACCTTTGACCATTCTTGTTTCCTTCAAATAAGTGCAAAAGCATTGAATCATTTATAATTAATGGCTGTCACTATAATTTGTTGCTCGTATGATTACAATTCTGTAGGCCTGAGATAAATATAAAGCCGTGGCAGCTATTGCTGAACGATTTGAAAGAGGGAAACAAAAGGACCAGATGGAGGGATAGAGAACCTTTTGCTTATTGGAAGGGAAACCCAGCCGTTGCTGAGACGAGGCAAGACCTTATGAAATGCAATGTCTCCGAAACACAAGACTGGAATGCTCGTGTGTATACCCAGGTGTGTGTGTGAGTGTGTACTCTTCAATGTTCCTTAGCCTCAATTTTATCACAGGACACTTACGTTGCCATTTATTTCTTTTAGAGAAGACTCACCACTTAGTGCACAAACTTGAATGAACTTTTTACACATTTGATTTCAGTAAATTCTATTTTCATCGTAGCCATGTTATGAAGTTTATCCTTTTTCGTTGCTTTATTTTTTCTCCTCTGTTTTATAGTGTCTTAGACAACATATTATGGCATATTTTATGAAAGCTAGGAATCTATTTCAGGATTGGATTCGAGAATCACGAGAAGGGTACAAGCAATCAGACTTGGGGAGCCAATGCATTCACAGGTTTATAAAATTCAAAAATTTTAAAATTTTCATTTTTTGTGTTCAGTTTTTGCCGGTCTCCCAGAAATTCTCCAATTCATTCAGGTATAAGATCTACATCGAAGGATCCGCATGGTCAGTGAGCGAGAAGTACATTCTTGCCTGTGATAGTGTTACGCTGCTTGTAAGACCCCATTACTATGACTTTTTCACCAGAAGTTTGGTGCCAATGTACCACTACTGGCCTATAAAGCATGATGATAAGTGCAAATCTATTAAGTTTGCGGTTGATTGGGGTAACAGCCACAAAAAGAAGGTAACATTTTACCCAGGATTTTTAAAATTTTGTGGATTTAGCCGGTCCAAAAGTTAATTCTAGCTACAAAAGAAGGTGTTGATAAAATTATACTAAGAATCTATTACTAAGTGGACTAATAAATTTAAATTTTTGTGGTCATAGTGTGACAAGTATTAAGTGCAAAATATGACACATTTATCTAGTAATAGACTTTTAATAAACTAGCATCGCCTTCTGTTTTAGAATGCATTTACATTGGTATCATGTGGGGATTTGGCAGGCAATGGACATTGGAAAGGCTGCCAGTCAATTCATTCAACAGGACTTGACGATGGCATATGTCTATGATTACATGTTTCATCTGTTGAACGAGTATGCAAAGCTCTTGAGATTCAAGCCATTTATACCTCCCAAAGCTGTTGAGATGTGTCCAGAAACAATGGCCTGCCCAGCCGACGGTTTAGAAAGGAAGTTCATGATGGAATCCATGGTAAAAGGTCCTGCAGAGACAAACCCATGCACCCTCTCCCCTCCTTACGATCCTGCTTCCTTTAATGCCGTAATAAGGAGAAAAGAAAATTCAATAAAGCAAGTGGAGTTGTGGGAGAAGAATTACTGGGACGATACAAGTAAGCAGCCCTAGATAGGTGTCGGTATCCTGTTATCCCATCGTTTTATGTATACAGATTACGGTACAACGAGTATATTCTTCAATCACACGATGATAGTCTACGACAGCATAGACATAAATTTCCTGGAAATTAGGGTGCCAACTTTCTTTTTTTTTTTTTTGAATAAAGAATTAGTATCTTAAGCTTTTGAATTCCTTGTTAAAAAAATGTTGTTCTTTTTCAGAATTTTGTCCACGCGCGATAAATGTTGTATAGGCGTCAGCAAAAAATTGCATAAACAATAGTAGCAAATAAATTAGGCGACGATTCGATTTTAGGTTGTAGCTCCTTGACAGCATCACCAGGCAAGATCGCATTTAATTTAATTTTTTTAAAATTTATATTTGCACCGTGCATTTATGTTTCAATAGTAATTCACACACATGCTTCTAAAAAAATTGTTTGTTGCGGCAAAAGATGCTGTTACTTTATATTTCTCTACGAATGAAGAATAGACTGCAATGATTTAACTGAAGTCTTGGACTCCGTTTAAAAAAAAAAAATCCCCGAAAAGTTGGGACTTTTTAACTCCTATTTTCTGTTTTTTTGGAGGGCCTGTGTAGCTAGACAATTAGCATCGCTCCTTTCATTTTCGACAATTTTCCAAGACGCTGTGAAACAACTTTGCCTAAAAACATAGAGCTATGCGGGAAGAAACATGAATTCTGTAATTTGTGACCAGCGCTATTAATACTAGATCAGCCTAGATCGCTTCTGAAAAGCTCATCAGAATCATCCTAGTTTGGCCTCTGCCATGATGGCCGGAGATTGAGACAAAAAGCCACTGCCGTTCAGCAGATCAAGGGACAAAAAGGGAGAGAGAGGGATATGGGCTCTAGCGGCAGTCCCAGTGCAGAGACGATCTGGCGTCCATTTACGACCTCACAATTACATGCAAGATCTTCAATTCTCTTCTTCGTTATCTTTCTTGTCGTCGGCGCGTTTTCAACTACGCGCCTCCTGCATTCCAACGTAAGTAACCAATCATCTTTCACTCCGTACCCCTATTCTCTCTCGATTACTTTCCAACCGCAGTTTTGAAAATTTCAACTTCGCCTTGCGAGATGCAAGGCGGGAACAATGCCCAAAATAAGAAACTACGACGCCGTTTTAGGCTATTAACGTAAAACCGCCCATTTCGGACACAAGTCGAGGATGTTGTGCTGCGGGGCTATCTGGACTCGCCCCATTGCTAATTATTATGACTTTTCACCCTCGGCTCGGCTTTGTAGGGCATCGGCGGCGGCTCAGCAGATAAATCAGTTTTACTCGCGAAAATAAACCCACGGGATTCTCTCGGAATCCCAAAAAAGCCCTCCAAGAAAATCGAATTTTCACTCAACTGCGACCTCTTCAACCGCACCAGAACATGTCCCAAGGATTACCCGTCGACGTTTTCAGAAGGTCCAAACCCTCAACCTCCCTCCACGTGTCCAGAGTATTTCCGTTGGATCCACGAAGATTTGCGCCCGTGGGCCCTCACCGGCATCACGAGAGACACTGTGGAGCGAGCTAAAGCAACAGCGAATTTCAGATTGGTGATATTGAAAGGGAGGGCTTACTTGGAAACCTTCGTGAAGGGCTTTCAGACGAGGGACGTTTTCACTCTGTGGGGGATCCTACAGTTGTTACGGAGGTACCCCGGGAAAGTCCCTGATTTGGAGATGATGTTCGACTGCGTTGACTGGCCCGTTATTAGATCGGTTGACTATAGTGGGCCCAACGCCACGGCCCCACCACCGTTGTTTCGCTACTGTGGGGACAATAATACATTCGACATCGTTTTCCCCGATTGGTCTTTCTGGGGATGGTAGGACCTTCATTTTTTATTCCCCTCCTCCTTAAATATTCATTTTCCTTTTCCCATTTCCGAGATTAATCTGTGTAAGTAAAACAGAACAATAGCAAACTCACTCGATCCTTATAATGGCCAGGTAAATAATTGGACATTTTTTATTCTCTAGCTCATAGCATGAGTCGGTGCAGGGCTGAGATCAATATAGAGCCATGGGAGCATTTATTGGGTGACCTGAAGGAAGGCAACAAGAGAAGAAGATGGAAAGAAAGGGAACGTTATGCTTATTGGAAGGGCAATCCAGACGTTGCTGAAACCAGGCAGGACCTAATGAAATGTAATGTGTCTGAGAAACAGGACTGGAATGCTCGTGTGTACCGCCAGGTAACTTTTTAGAGTGGAATTCTTTACTAATGTTGTTGTACAAGAAGTAATTACTAGTCTAGTTGAATTAAAGGGAATTCCGGGCAATCTGAATTTTTAATTTCTCAGCATTTGGAAACATGTGTTGCAGGATTGGGCCCAAGAATCACAGCAAGGATACAAGCAATCCGACTTGTCAAGTCAATGCATTCACAGGTAACAACCTGCCCTTTCTCTTATTTTTGTTTGTGTACCTGCTGGACCATGTCCCGCTTGTTGGGCACTTTATGCTTACTGGTTAACCTATCAATTATGTGGCGTCGTAATTTTCCAAATGCACCAATTCTGCAGGTATAAGATCTACATTGAAGGGTCTGCGTGGTCAGTCAGCCAAAAGTACATACTTGCCTGTGACTCTGTTACACTGATTGTCAAACCCCATTACTACGATTTCTTTTCAAGGAGTTTGATGCCAATTCATCATTACTGGCCCATAAAGGAAGATGACAAGTGCAGATCCATTAAGTTTGCTGTTGACTGGTGTAACAGACACGAACGAAAGGTAATGGTGATACCAGTACAGGAATATAAGACTATCCGAGGACTTGTGTAGATAGCAATTTGGACAAATTTAATCTCATGTTTATGTTCTCTAATTCAGTTATTCTCCATCCATGGATTTTCCAGGCACGGACAATTGGGAAAGCAGCCAGTGATTTCATACAAGAGGACTTAAAAATGGACAACGTGTATGACTACATGTTTCATCTCTTGAACGGGTACTCTAAGCTCTTGACGTTTAAGCCCACCATACCTGCCAATGCTACAGAACTCTGTTCAGAATCTATGGCGTGCCCGGCCGATGGACTAGCGAAGAAGTTCATGATGGAATCACTGGTGAAGAGTCCGGCAGGAACAGGCCCATGCACCATGCCTCCCCCTTATGATGCCTCATCTCTCCATGCCATTCTCAAAAGAAAAGAAAGCACAATAAGAATAGTGGAGTTACGGGAGAAAACATACTGGCAGAGTCGGAACATACAATCTTAGAAGAGTTTCCCTTCATCTTTTTGCATATAAAGATAAAACATACATGGTCCTTGATTTCTGCTAGAATATTTTCCTTTTGATTGGATTGTCCTTTCATGGATTTTGTTGACTTGGAAAATTTTTTGATGAATAAACCTACCACGAATTTAACTCATCAGAATTCAGAAATAGTACATCTATGTATAAATGCCTCGAATTGTTACTCTCGGAATCTCTGAGCAACGGAAATGAGCTGTGTTCGTGCATGACTTGGCTTCAGAACATAAACAGAAGACAGAAATGAACTTGTTAATGGGCATGGGTCGCTGTCAATGGTTCCTATTATGGGCTTCAGCGTCGACAAAATGAACATGAACGTACTGTCCTATTTCTTACAACAAGAACTAAGGTATCTAATTCTACGGATTTGGCTATATACGCATATACTGATATACATCTCCGGTCATGGTCCGTTGAATGAATTTCAAACCAATATCGTGTTGGCATCTTCAACATTATCTGTTTCTCGTCATTTTCTTTTCCAAATCAATTTCCATGGCAGCACACTTCACCTGATTTTATTGCGGGGACAAACTTACCATATTGAATTCCATAAAAGTATGCATAATAATATTGCATCGAGCTACACGGTCTAATGCCAAAAAATCATGCGAACAAAAACATGGGAAAAAAAATGAAGAGATACAAAAGTAAACCACATGGCTCATGAAATGTAATTTATCACGAGATGCATAATACTGGGGAGTTTTAGAACACAAGTAATGGTGTCTACAGTGCTCGTCCCTTTATAATGTCGATGCTCATTTCACTAGGATCCGTAGCTTGCAACTCAACTTGAATCCCATCAAGTTCCCTCTTGAATCTGTCTTTGGAGCTGGCATAGACCATCTTACTTCTCACTCTCGATGCATCAGGGGACCTACAAAGATAAAACAACCCAGTTATGCAAGGAACCCGTTGCCTCTAACAAAGAGTGGTGTGGTCATTCCCCCCTGTGTATCAACTCGAAGAACAAAAGCTTGCGTGGTTGGGCCTGTCTGTTGAGCAAAGTAATAGAAGGAGACATCGAACGACAAGCAGAAACACTTACTCACCATGCAATGAAGAAAATTTTGCTTTTCTGACAATTCTCATCAGTAGTAAAATCAAAGTCATAAACAGCGTAGCGGCACTCATCAGCAGGCAATGATGCAGCGAAATCGTCGTAAGTTTCTTCCGGGCTCCCAAGTTTCTCTACCACCACTTGCTGAGCCTCAATCTTGAAAACGATGAACCGATAATTCCTCCTTGCTTTGAGTTCCAAAAACTTCAGCTTGCAATCATCGTCCACGGCCATTCCAGACGCTGAGTTTGCCTGACCCAACAGTTCAAATATGCAAAAATAAATTCGCGAGAAAAAGAAGCGAATGGATCACGAAATTTCCAGCATTCTTGTTAATAATTTTTCCATCGTAAATATACGGAGGAAAGAAAACAAACAATTTCTAAACTCATGGGCCTGTATAAAGGATTGGCAACTTGGAAAAGTAGACTGAAAAAGCCCGTTTGGCATTCTCTAAACCTGATCTAAACGCCCGGCAGCTTTGAAGGAAAAGATCTTGACCATAAACTCTCTTGCTTCTAAATCCAACCCAAAAAGTCTATATCACACAAAGGTGAAAACTAGATACCCCTCTTTCTCTTCCTATACTTCCCAAAATTAGAATACAACTTTTTCCATCCATTATGTGACGGACACGAAGCGTTCAAAGTCTCCAGTTTGAATCACAATAAAAATGATGTATCAAATTTGTTATCCTCCATACTCGTTACCACCGACTCTCAAAATGAAAATTCCTGGGACAAAATTTTGGCTTAAAGATGAAACTTTCTTCAATGGGAAAGGAAATTTCCAGAAACGAAAACGGATGCTTGTATAAGTTGATGCCTGATTCAACAATAAAACGGCTCGCTTGTAGGGATGCGACCCGGTATGTCACTAAATCAACCCATTTCTGTAAATCATCTCGACAACAGCAACATGGTTAACAAAAGGAGACGCAGAGGAAGAGAGAAAAACAGTACTTACCATGTTGTCCGGGGAGGCAACAGAATTGTTATGATGAAAGAGGAGAAATGGGAGTATCGGTGAGGAGATTGTGATCGGGTTGGGAGAAGAGATCCTTAATTCTGGGGACAAATTAGAAAGTTCAGACAAATACGGACAGGAGAAATTTTAGGGCCAAATAAGGGTTGAGAATTCTCTACAACTTCCCCGGCCGATCATGTCCACAAAAATATAAGTTCACCATGTAACCTCCATCCATTTGACATGTATTTATTTTATCAAGGAGATAACTAAAATGGAAAATTTCTTGTTACCCATATGATTGGTCTGCCCAAAAAAGTGTCAATTTTTTATTAAGGTATAACTAAGATTGAGTACCCAACTAGTTGATTAATATAAACATCAAATTCTAGGGAGAAAGAACATAGAGAGTTGTACGTATTCCTTAATTTATAGACTTGGTTATTTGGATAAAGGACAGACCAGTCATAAGCGGCAACAAGAAAGTTTCTATTTTAACTATCTTCTTCATAAAATAAATATGGAGGTTATATGAGGAACTTAAATTGTCGTGGACATGATCGGCGTTGTAGAGAATTGGCCCTAAAATTTGTCTTGCTTCTCACCTTTCTAAACCGACACTCCCATTTCTCCCCTTTCATCATAACAACTCTGTTGCCTCCCAGACAACATGGTACGTTCTGTTTCTCTCCGTCTCCCTTTTTTAACCATGTTGCCAATAGGCAAGATTTTCATGTTTAAAAATATTCACACGGAAATGATTGATTTAGTGACATGCTGGGCCGCATTCCTACAAGCGAGCCGTTTTGCTGTTGAATCAGACATCAACTTATACAACCATCCGTTTTCATTTTTGTAATTTTCCTTTCCCGTCGAAGAAAGTTTCATCTTTAAGCCAAAATTTTGTCCGTAAATGGGATAACAGGATACAGACACCTCTCTAGGGCTGCTTACTTGGATCGTCCCAGTAATTCTTCTCCCACAACTCCACTTGTTTTATTGAATTTTCTTTTCTCCTTATTGTGGCATTAATGTAAGCAGGATCATAAGGAGGGGAGAGGGTGCATGGGTTTGTCTCTGCAGGACCGTTTACCCTGGATTCCATCATGAACTTCCTTTCTAATCCATCGGCCGGGCAGGCCATTGCTTCTGAACATATCTCAACAGCTTTGGGAGGTATAAATGGCTTGAATCTCAAGAGCTTTGCATACTCGTTCAACAGATGAAACATGTAATCATAGATACATGAGTGGCAATGCTTTGTGCGCCAAGTCCTGCTGAATGAATTGACTGGCAGCCTTTCCAATATCCTTTGTGGGCCATATCCCCACATGATAGCAATGTAAATGCATTCTAAAACTTAAGGCAATGCTAGTTAAAATAGAAGATACATTCAGGTCGTTTGAAATGAAACTCATCTAGATTCTAACCGTAATAATTAAATGGAACGGAGGTCAACCTGAGAGAAGAAGAAGAAGAAGAAGAAGAAGAAGAAAGATGCCAAAAACCATAAAAGAAACTCAGATTTTAACTAGTGGGATTAAAACAAGGGGGTATGGAATTGAAGAATGTGGTATGCTACAAAATGTCTAATTTGCTCAGCACAAGTATTGCCTAGTTTATCCTACAAAATTGACTACTTTGGGCCCATGCTTCTTCTTTGACTTTGCATGACCATCCTTTGCATCGGATGACTTATCGTTTTGACTGCCATATGCCATAAAATCATCATCGAGCTCATCTCCACTTACAAACCTGGTTACTATCCCTGTTGCCTCAACTCCACCTACAATCACTGAAATTCAGAAACACATGATGACGGAACAAGGAAAGAGGAAATCCCTTGATATTTAGCAAAAGGAAGACAGATCACTTAAAACATTCAAGTGGCAGGCTTAGCAGGGAGCCTTCTATGGAAGAACTTGATCTGCATAGACATTCAACTACAATGTTGCAGAAGGCTGAGGGAAACCAAATGTGTGTGATCCATAGGATCAGCTTGATGTGTAGCTGCTCATCAGCTCCTTCTTACCTGAGCATACATCATGTGCTCATTTACAGACCAAAACTCATACACGGATGAATATTACCTCACTCGACTTAGCCATGTAAGAAAATGCTGAGGACTACATCTCCATTGCAATAATTAGACTGCCTAGCCTCTCTACGCAATTTATGCATTGAAGTTGGTAAGTGTACTTCCTCTCTGATAGAAGCTACATGACTTGCCTCCGATTAAAACTAGTGGATCCTAAAAGACATAAAATTGTAAAATCTTCATTTTAATTGCAATTTTACTGCCTTCTAATTTCCATTTGACATTTCAGCATGTCTTGTAGTGAACAAGAATGTTGATTAACTTAGCCTTCTTGAAATAGTGCAGTCTTCAAATGGACCACACCAAATTTCATAATTAGTAGAACCTTTTGAATCATTATTACTTATGCAAAATCATGTCATGGAGCTATGTGTCAACATTCTCAAGCAAAATTTAGACTTTCAGATGCCAAAGTCTATTCACTGCCAAATTATTTATTTCTCAAATTGAAAGGTTGAGTAATAGCAGCATGTCTTACCTTCCTTCCTAGCAGCAGATGGTTCCTTCTTACCCTTATCTGGACAATCTTTAGCCAATGTGTTACACCACCACATATTTTGCAGCAACCACCCTGTTGAGAAACACATATGTTTCCAAGATGTTGGCTTTCAATTGATAGGCAGAATGTGAGGATGACTCAAAAAAAGAAAAGAAAAAGAAATGCATGGGCATATAAAACTCCTAATATCCAAAAAAACAAAAAAACAATAGTTTGCAGTCAAATGACAATAATTTTTAAAATAGTGAATCTGGTATACCTTTGGGTATATCCCATGTCTATTTTGAGGGCAATCCTTGCTCAGATGTCCACGTCCATTACAGATAAAGCAGTTGGCAAACTTAGTTCCCCCTGTAGCGCCAAAGAAGGCAGCCAATATATGTAAAAACTAACCACACAAAACTACAGCTCTAATGTGTCCAATTTTCTTTGCATAATAGATTGGCTATAAAGATCAGTGTTAAACTTTAAATCTTCTCAACATCCTATATGCTTTTGAAAGAAAAGAAGAAAAAAAAAAAAGCCCATGGCCAGAAATGATTTATATGTATTAGTATAGGTAAAGCTATTGAATGAAGTGACCAGACATAACTGGATGTTCTAAAAATGAGATTATATCACATGGCCTGTTTTACTTGTCCCAAAAATGCTCTAATGTGACAACCTTCCAGTTCAAAAATTGGCAAAAGACTACGTTATATAATCCACCTGTTGTCTAGCCCTTTCCAAAATCTAACAATGACATACTTCCCCTTGGGACAATGCAATGAACATTGGTATTGGCCAATTCATATCATGTTGGATTGTTCAATAATCTGTCAATAATTTCAAGTAATAAATGAGCAGACCATCTGGATTATTTCGCATCCAATTATGTCTGTTTTGAGGGAAAAATTAAGTCACAAAAAAGTAGTAAAAATAAACGATAGGTTTACCCTCTTGGAGAGAATGGGGGCATTTAGAAAGCGAATGCCCAGTTTCCCCACAATTGTAACACAATTTGCTATCAACAGTCTCTTCATTCTTCTTGGGGCAGCGCTTAAGGCTATGCCCGCGTTGTCGACAAAGCAAGCATATCTGCAAAACGCCAAAACAGCAGCTTTTATAATCTCCAATACGCAAATCTAGCAATTTCTCATTTTCAACGGAAAAAGAAAAACACTTTTCTCTCACCATCTTATCAAGCAACACCGAAAACACTATTCTTTCACCAATGTTCTCTAATTGAATTAACCCAGATACGCATTAAAGACAGGCAAAGAACGTGAGAGGCAAACCTTATTCCTTTCCCATTCAGCTTTTTGAGGGCAAGCCTTGGCCATGTGGTCCACAGCCTTGCATATGAAACAGGAATCACCAGGCTTCATTCCAGGAACTCTGAGAGGGTGTTTTCTGAAGCTCCTCTTCTTGGGCTTATCTGGGTCTTTGGAATTGGACTCCTTGCGCTTGAACATACCCTTCCTTTTTATCTTCTTGTTCGTTTCTTTAGGTAGTAGCGTCGGCTCTGGCTTTGGAAACAGCTCTGGGTGCTCTTCTCTGTATCGCTTCCGAGCTAATCTTTGTCTTTGACTCACCATGCTTATTACTGACTCCAAACAAGCAGACGGCTGTCGGACATGAGATTAGCTGCGGAAACAACAGGCGAGACGGGGGGACAGAGAGGGTTTTAGGGAAAATTGAAAATTCGACGTCATGCTGATGCTTAGAGCAAGAGAGGCCGTCGACTGCAAGCGCAAAGCTTTAAGCTAGGATTGGCTACATCCAACCCTATTGTAATTTCCTGTGTCCGTAATTATTCGGCCATGTCAGCGGTTCAAAGCTCAACTAGAAGCCCCGAGGCCAAGAAGCCCCACAACTCTACGACTTGTCTATTTCAGTGACTGATTTTTTTCGGCACGCCGAAAAGCACTCGGCCTAATACTAGGATTCATATTTTGTTTTAATTATTGTCGTAGGACTCCAGGGCCCAATTTCAGGTAGCACGCAACCGACAGTTCTTTTTTTTTTTTGTTTTTTTTTTTTGGGCCTATTAGAATGTAAACAATTTACAACTCCCACTTGGTGATACACAATATTTTATGATTTGAAAATTCTGAAACTTAGGCCGATTGCATATACAAGTTGTTTGTGCGGCTAGATTTGTTTTGGTACACAAGGCAAGTGATCATGTCTACAAGAAAAATTGAAAAAATGACCATGAAACACTCACAGTCGACTCCATCTCAGGAAATAATCCGTCAACAAAACCAACAGCCCGTTAGTTTGAGTTGTGCGGAATTTCTCATATATACAATAGTATCGGCCGGTTCAATTACTTTCATAATTAACACTGCAATAAGAAAAAACCCATTGCTCAACCGTAGAAACAGCAGAACTTGCGGCATGATGACGAGTCAAAACAACCTCGAACATGCCACAATTTTTGGTGATATGTCTTGGCAGCCAATCTATCTGTTGCGATTGTTTGGCCGCACATTGTGTTTGGGAGAGGAAAAAAATGGGGACAAAAATAAATAAACAAATAAAAATTAATATGTTTGTTTAGAATATATTTTTGAGAGAAAAAAAATATTTATGCCTATAAATTCGTTCTTCTAAATTTTGGAAGAAAAATAACTGATTCTCCTACCATTTTTATTAAATTAAAAGGCTTTAGTAGCCCTTTTTTTTTCCTTTTTTTTGTATATATAGTATTTTTTATCATGAGCATAGAATTAATATTTTCATGTTATCTATATATATATTATCTTTCTTTTCTTCACTTTAAATCTTTTTTAAACAAAAGAAAAGTAAATTTCTTCCCTTTTTATTATCCGTTTTCAAATTCAAGAGAGGATTAAAATTTTTTTAACCTTCGATTTTCCTCTTTTCAATTTTTCTCCCCTCTATTTACTTATCCCAACACAGGGTAAAGAAACGAGCTTATCTAAAGATCCTAATCTGCGATGATATTTGGCAGGATTAATCATTGAAATTACACCAACAGCGGAAAACATCAAGTATTGATTTTTGTTCTTCGCCCCGATCAAATTCAGTAAGAATTATTCTTTTTATTCCCCACCATAGAAGTAACGGTTTAGGCACCAGATTTTGGGACTTCAGCAGTTGAAATTTGTTAAATAAAGCGTTCTGCTACAATTCGACGCTGGATCTTCCCGCTGGCTGTCTCTGGGAGAGAATCGGTCACGAAGACCTTCTTGGGCACCTTGAAAGCGGCTAGATTCTTCTTGCAAAACCGCAGGACCTCCGCCTCGTCGACATTGGATCCGTCTCCAGGAATTATTGCACAGTTTATCTGTTGCCGACACAAAAAAAAAAAAAAAAAACGTGTTAAGAAACCTATTTCGCTCCTTAAAACACGAGGTGCAGCTTAAAAATCAACGTGCAATATAAATTGTCATCATTTGCGAGCAAAAATGTTGGGTTTTTTTGGGAAAACAACAATTGGTTGCAACAACTCGCACTCAGATCAATCGGGTCGGAGGTAAAGCAAAGCAACATCCCTGATCTGAAAGGCGAGGTATACCGAACGCAATCAAATTTGGGGTGGATGTTCTGGTCTTAGTGAGGCTAAAAGAATAAAAGTTTCAAAATAATATAAGTTGGAACAGTTCTCGCCAATTTAGATTATTACAAAAAAAAAAAGGTGGGGGGGGGGGTGGGAATAAATTGAATTAATAGAAAAACACTTTTGGGATTCCAGGTGGTCAAGTGAATGAAATCATAAGCAACGTGGATGATTTACCTCTTCGCCGTATTTGTCATCAGGGACTCCAAAAGCAACAGCTTGAGCAATGTCTGGATGAGATAGAAGGACGGCATCCACTTCAATTGGTGATATCTTTTCCCCTGAGTTAAAAGAGAAAAAATATTAATGATTCGAAGCGCATAATTGTCATCTGATTTTCCTAATTAGCCATGCAAAGGGTATAAAATCCACTATTGGCTGGTTAACATAGGGGTAGACTTTAAAGAAAGCTAAAGGGCTTCAACTAGCAGGAGATGGTGGAGGGTACGCATAGGTATATTTATGCCTCTTTATTCTTGCAAATAAAAGACCGAAGCAATCCATCCGTAATTTTTTATTCATCGTTCTGGGGGCCACATTATTGATAACCACTGCAAATGGCATGGCAAAAGCAAGAGAACCGCAAAGCTTGGTTTATTACCTCCACGGTTGATCAGCTCC
This sequence comes from Ceriops zippeliana, assembly GCA_037897445.1. Classification (NCBI taxonomy): domain Eukaryota; kingdom Viridiplantae; phylum Streptophyta; class Magnoliopsida; order Malpighiales; family Rhizophoraceae; genus Ceriops; species Ceriops zippeliana. The sequence goes on from JBAPLH010000144.1 coordinate 4,797,105, forward strand.
TTAATCCTGCCCACGAGATGCAGATAACCATCCGGATCAAAGAACCCCAGATCCCCAGTACGAAACCACCCGTGTTGAAATGCCACCTTATTAGCATCCGGGTTATTTGTATACCCTTTAGTCACATTTGGACCCCTTATACAGACCTCACCCTTAACATTGGGCCCTTGAGTCACGCCATTTTCATCCAGTATGGCCATTTCTTGACCCACGGGTTTCCCCACCGACCCGGCTTTATGCGGCCCATCTTCTGGTAACAGGTTTGAGGACATTAAATGGGCCGCCTCCGTCATTGCATATGCCTCCAACACCGGCACCCCAAACGACTCCACTAGCCTAGTCAATACTGCTGGCGCGAGCGACGCGCTGCAGCTCCGAATGAACCGCAGATTCGGGTAAACGGGTTCGGGGCTATATGAGTGGCGATCTAGTATGATTTGATGTATGGTCGGGACCGCAGTGTACCACGTAGCATTGTATTTGAGCATGTCTTGCCAAAAGCTTGAAGCCGAGAATCGGCCCGCGGCTGGCAGAGCTACGGAGGTTCCAGCACAAAGCGAACTCAGCAACCCAGCTAATAACCCGTGGACGTGGAACAACGGAAGGACTATTACGGTCGAGTCCGACTCGGTTAGTTTATAAACCGATTTAATGTTCTGCACGGAAGAGGCTAGATTGAGCTGAGTCAATGGCACGCCCTTCGGCCGGCTCGTGGTGCCTGAGGTGTGAAGGAAAAGAGCTAAGTCGGATGGATCATTAATGAGTCGAGAGACCGAGTCGGGCTCTGAATTGGATGGTTCAAGAGAGAGAGACAGTTCGGACTCGGCCCCGGTGAGTGCGGCAGTGGCGTGAGGAATTTTGAGTTTGGAAGCCGCAGCTTGAGCCGGCTTGTTTCCTCCTTGCGGGGTAAGTAAGAGTTTCGACTCCGAGTCAGACAGATAGAAGTCGAACTCCTCCGCCGTGTAGGCAGAATTGAGCGGCGCCGCCGTGCCTCGGGCTCGGATTACCGCCAAAAACATTATTACAAACTGCAATTACCAAAAATCAACTAACTTCACCGTACAAACAATTACAACGAAATTAAAAAAAAAGTTAAAAATAAAAAAGAAGAAGAAGAAGAAGAAAATAAATCAAACCTCGACTGTGTTAGGGAAGGTGAGTGCAACGACGTCGCCGGGCTTAATCCCAACGGCAACAAGGCGAGAAGCAGTACTTTCGACGATATCATGGAGGCGAGCGTGCGTTAAATCGAACTTTCCGGAAACCGAAACAGCTCTTAGGTCGGGGAATTCCCCGGCAACCCGTTTCAACAGTCCGGTGAGTGTTATAGTTTCCATCTCCTTCGGGTTTCCAATGTAAAATATTATTCCTTGCCCGTATTTTCCTATTTGAAACTGAAACGCATTTGGAGACAGAGGGAAAACAGGGAGCCAAGAAAAGTGTAATAAAATTGGACCAGAATGGGAAAACTCCGAATGCTCACGTTTGTGCGTCGATAAAGAATGCCTTTTCGGTGGTGGCGGTGTGCTGTGCTGGCACTCGTTTCGGTGAGGGAGATGCTTGGTGCAGGCGTTTGGCAATAAATTAAATTATTATTATTTTTACCGAAAGCTTTTTCTACTGCAATCACTTCTACCCTACTCCTTTCGGCTTTATTGCTGCTGCGGTACGATCGTCGACTTCTTGATAATCTTTACTGACTGTTTGGGATCGTTTTGACAGCGTCGTGAGGGGGAATCGTAGGGGAACACGCCTTTGATAGTTCGCTTTGATGGTGGGAGAACGCGCGTTCATCGTTGGGGGAGGGGGTTGCGACAGCTCTGTCCGTTCGTTCGCTCGTACGCTTTGAGACGGTGGAATTAGCGTGGGGCCGTAAGTATACGCAACACGGGGGGCCCACTTTTTTTTTTTTATGTTTTTTGAGTGTTGAAAGAGACTGCGTGCACAATTGTGATCCTTATGGAGTGTTTGGTTGGCTCATTTTATTTGGAAATAAAAATAAAAATGGATCTTAACATTTGATAAATAAAATTTTTATTTTCATTTTCTCGTTTAAAAAAAAGAATCATGTAACACACTTAATATATTTAATATGTACCAAACTTAATTTATTTGATTTCCGTATGCATTACAGTAATACATCGAGTAAAACATGGCAATCTCGACTGTATAAGCCATGTAGAAAGACGGGGAGAACACTATGCTTTCTTTTTTTTTTTTCAAATAATTTTTTTATTCATCTGAAAATGATGCAGAGAACACTGGTGCATCTATATATATAAGTGGTAGACTAACGGTTGGGTAACGAAACTTTATTCAATTACTAACGGGCCCAGTACATCTGCTTGCATGCACCTAGCATACCGGCAACACCGATGGCCGGTGCACTCCTCCCGGCTGGCCACTGGTTTAAATCGATAAGTACATAATACGCCTAAGGCTATTGATTGATCTATATTTGTTGTTTTTTCCTCGGCGAAAATCAGAAAGGTGGCATTGATGGGGCAACCGTGAGCTTCACGGGGTGGGCTGGTCCCGGCGCAACAATGCCAGAGCTCCGAATATCAGCCATCAATTCTCTGCGGGAATTTCCCTCCTGTGCCTCACACAATTTGGGAAGGAATACACCTGCCAAAGAAGAGAGAAAACGTAAATCTTAGCACATGGCTTCCACCCGGGGACTTATTTTAAATTACAACGTGATCACCAATTACTATTGATGGATTGCGTAAACTGTAATCACGATAGCGACGGTCGGACAACTTCTTGTACCTTCTCCAGCGGCAAGGTTGTGGAAGTAAAGATCAACAACGTTGGGGCAGCTATCGTAGCACTGAGGAGAGCAGAGCTGTTGCGTGAAGCGAGGCTCGACGAGTGAATCCGATGAGATTCCGAGGGATTTCCTGTCAAGCCCACATGCTTTGACGCATTCGTCAGTTTCGATCCAGTTGTTTAATCCCTCGGCCTCAATTTCGGACGTACGGCATGTGTATGCTTCTTCCCCGCTCCTTTTGACGCGCTTCTCCAGCACGCACCGCTTGCCGGACGATGAGATTGCGTAAGCGCATGTGTCTTGGTCAAGACGTTGGCATATTATTTCTCCTGTACCCAAAATCGTGGTTCAGGTTGAACTGGGGGATAAAAATAATATTGAATGAAAAAACTAATTTAAAAAGCGGAGCAAAATTTACCTTGTACACACAGGGCGAGGGCAAGAGCCAAGACTGCCAAGACCTTGATGAAGCCTAAGGTTGAGGCCATCGCGATAATTTTTCAAATAATGAAAAGAAGGATATTAGCCTTGGTGCTCAAAATTTCCTGATTCTAATGTATTAAAAGCGTGTCTAACTCTGTGCTCTTCGCCTTGCCCCGTGGCTGTTGTCTTGCCCTATGAGCTAGCAACTTGTTCCGAGGATCATGGAGCAAGCTCAAGGCATTTTATACCCGTTTCCAGGAAACTGTAGAATTAACTTTAATTAAGACTTTTCAAACGTGAACATGGACACTTGAACCTCATTTTAGAAATTAGTAGAGCGTTGGTCGTCGACGTCGACCCCACGATGGGTGGCACTCGAACGTGTCTAGCGGGGTTGGACCGAAATAAATTAACTTTTCAATAATGGCCGCTATCAATGGTCGATGCATGCCTCTGCCCTGCACATGATGATGACGCCGGTAGAAATCAATGGGGTTCCGCTTGGCCGCTTACGTGGCGTCGAATTGTCCGATGGCTTTTCACTTTAAAATTAGTTACTGGCAGGCGCGCCTAACATCTTGGATTCCGGTTCACATTGGATACAAATAACCGAAAGCAACGAATTTACGTTTGACATACTAGATTTTAATTTTAATAATAATCCACACTTTACATTTTTAAATGTAATAAAAAATACATTTATATTTAGGTTCACTAATAATTAACAAACTTTGTTAAATGTCATATAATTTTAAAAAAGTGCTAATTATAAATGTTACAAAGAGTCTCCATTACCCTTAACTTCTTAAAATAAGAGTAAAATTATTTTTCGTTGAATCTTGGAGTCAAAATTATTTATTATGTTAATTTTTTTAATCATGTTGTTTCTGCTGGCAATTTTAAGTGAATAAAATTTTTATATGTTTGTTATGCATTTTTTAATTATTAGAATAATTTTTTATAATATTAGAATTAAAAAAAGAAAAATATTACTTTTGCCATTTTCATTAAATTTATTTAAAACTTCCTTTCATTATTAATGATCTTAAATGCTTTTTCTTATAAAAATATAAAAATATAAATTATACAATAAAAATAACTCTTTTATTTTTATAGATCTTACATTCTCTTCTTAAAAGTAAAAATTTAAATTTTAAATATAAAATATAAGATTTTAACTGCCAAAATATTTTCTAACAATAAAACTACACAATGCTACACGATAAGGTGTCCCTCTCGGATGTCCACTGGAAAGCCGCCCAATGCTTGTCTCAATATTGAGAGAGTCTAGTCCATCCGCCAAACTCTTGACCCTAACGAGGGAAGTACCTCCGAACTCTTTGGAGGTTTGCATCCAAAATATGATACGTACTGCATGTGCAGAGGGGTGGCCTCATTTTTTGGCTGATACTGATAGTCCAATAAAAACGCACGTTGTGGGCTCAGTCGATCGAATTTACTTGTGGCTAGAATGTTCTTGTGTCCATGTATTATTATTTTTTTTATTTTTTATTTTTTGATCCGGTTTGGACCAGTCTCTGCTTGGCATCCCTTTATTGGTTTATTATTTTTGCCCACCCCCCAACCTTTTTATGCAATATATAGAGTAAAATGTACAGAATTCCAAATTTTCTGGCAAAGTCAATTTTCTGGTAAGTCTCCCGTGGAAAATTAGTACACCGTCAGCCTCCCTCCACAGTACAAAGTTCCGAAACCGGTGTCCAACGGTGGGTCCAGGGGCGGAATTAGCATATGGCCCATTACGCGGATTCACACTCTAAACCATGGGTTCTTCGTGGATGCCTGGAATTGGAGATGCTCCAATTACGTATACGCGATTGGCGGTGTCTGTGTATCCGTGTTCTGCCTAAGAGATCTGTATTTGAACGGTAAGTTCTCTGTTCTTTGAACACGCCCTAGCGACCTTCTGTACAAAAGAGCATACAAACCAAATCAAACGCTGGTCTACAATGAAGTCAAACGAGCAAGTCCTTTCTTTAACACATGAATGTAATTTTAAGCATTTAAAGTCAGCTTTCTAAAGAAGGAAAAAAAAAAAAAGAAAATTTTCCAATCTCCTCCGTCGTCTGCGGAACGAATGCGAGCGCGATATTTTTGTCAAGTCGTGGACAGGCTTGACAGTCGAATCTGCGGTGGGGCAAAGTTTGTTGGTAAGTTTTCTACTTGACTCCACTGTTGTCTAGACCGGAACTTCTTAAAATAAGAATAAAATTAATTTTCGTTGAATTTTGGAGTCAAAATTATTTATTATGTCAATTTTTTAATCATGGTGTTGCTGTTAGAAATTTTAAGTGAATAATTTTTTAATGCTTGTTTTGCAATTTTATAATTATTAGAATTATTTTTTTTGAATATTAGAAGCTTTATTAAAAAAAAAAGAAAAAAATACATATTTTTTACCTTTTTCATTAAAGTTATGTAAAGTTCCCTTTTATTATTAATGGTCTTAAATGCCTTTTCTTTTGTCTATTTAGAGAAATATTAAACTATAAATTATATGATAAAATAAATTTTTGTTCTTTTAAATTTTATATTCTCTATCTAAAATTTAAAATTTAAAATTTGAATTTTAAATATAAAAATGTAAATTTTTAATTATTAAAATATTTTCTAACAATAATGTGTCCCTGTCTGATGTCCACTGATAAAGTCTTTTCCTTCTGCCAAACTCTTGTCCTTAACGAGGCAAGTGCCTTCAAACTCTTGGGGGCTTGAATCCAACACGATACTGCATGTCCAGAGAGCGTGCCCTCTTTTTATCGGTTGACATTGATAGCCTAATAAAAAGGCACGTTGTGGGCACAGTCAATCGAATTTACCGGTGGCTAGAATGTTCTCATGTCAAAGCATTATTAGTTTTTCTTAATCGGGTTTGAACCGTTTTCTGCTTGACATTCCCTCATTGGTTTATTATTTTCGTCCATCCCCAACCTTTTCATGCATTATATACAGTAAAATGCATGGAATTCCAAATTTTCTGGTGAAGTCTCCCATGGAAAATTGGTGACTCCATCAGCCTCCCTCCACAGTACAAGTTCCGAAACCAGTGTCCAACGGTGTGTATGACGCGGATTCACACTCTTACACATGGGCTCTTCGTGGATGCGGGATGCTCCTATTATGAGCAAGCGATCTGTTTTATTTTAGTCATTGACGGTGTCTGTGTGTATCCATGTTCTGCCCAAGAGATCTGTGTTTGAACAGCGAGTCCTCTGTTCTTTCAACATACCCGAGCAACCTTCTGTACAAAAAGGGCATACAAATCAAATCAAATGATTGTCTACCATGAAGTCAAACGAGCAAGTTCGTTATTAACGCGTTAATGTAATTTTAAGGATTTAAAGTTAGCTTTTCTAAAGAAGAAGAAAAGAAAATGAAAATTTTCCAATCTCCTCCGTCATCCGCGGAACGAATGCGAGCACGATGTTTTGTCAAGTCCTGCACAGGCCTGAGAGTCGAGTCTGCGGTGGTGCAAAGTTAGTTAGTAGTTTTGAACTTGACTCCACCGTTGTCTGGACTCGTAACTTTCAGGATTTCCCATGATTAGGGCTGAAACCTTGGGTCTTTTGAGACTTTATCCTTTTTACTTTCTGGTGCAGATAACTATGATTTATTTATTTATAAATCCTAAGCTTTTCCTCCAGGAAAAGATAATTTAAGCCCATGATTAATGCTCGAATAAATGATTTGTATCGCTTAAAGATTATAGAAAATACTTAAAATTTCATTTAAAGATGTTTTGATGTCTTAAGAGCATTTTCACAAGGATACGAGACGATTCGGTGCGTTATGGAGTCTCCTGTCCCGTCTCATAAAAATTAGACTAAATACGCTTGTAAAGGGCAAATTCAAAGGTGGATCCAATGGATTTATACGGAGAATCTCGAATTTCAAGTCCCTCTGGAACAGCATGTAAAAGTGGGCAGCAGCAATTGCAAGACTCGTGAACAAGGTTGACCGAAAGGAAATCGAAAGAATACGCGGAACGTATGTACCCTATATTGGCATCCGATTGGTTCGGGCCTTTAAAATCATGGGCTCTGGTAAATTGCTATGATTTAAGATTTGAGTTCATGGGCCGAAATGTCTCTTCTCTTCCGACTCCTTTTTCTATTTGGTTCAGGCTTCTAAGCTCTTCGGCATGAGTAACTAGTTAAAAATAGCCCATGAGGCGCAATAACAAAGCCCTTGCTCCTCCGTCCAACGAGCTAAAAAACGAGAACTTCACGAGCGAGAGAGTGATAAAGAAAAAGATAATTTTTCTGAAACCAAATGATATATGCGGGATTTGGTACTACTTTAGGAGGAGAGGCATTCGAAAGGATTTCTTGGATTCATTCCATCAAAGAAACCCATGAAATTTTGATAGTTTGGCAACCGAAGAAATTGTGTTTTCCAAGCAAGGTAGTTGTGAAGATTTAGTTTGATAGAGAAGATGCAATGAGCTTGAGCTGGTGAAGATGAGACAAAGGTAGAACTCAAAAGTTTTGAGAGGAAGGAGAAGAAGAATTTGATTTTATCCTCTAACAATCGGAAACTTCCACCGAGAATGAACACCGGAGCAGACGTTGTACAAATCACGGTCAACTGAGAGGGATGTAAAACTGAACAAAAAGCAATAGCTTCGAGTCCAACAAGCCACGAAACTATATAGTAATAGTAAATACAAAATGAACAAACCCAAAAAAGTTAGGAGCAGTTGACACTATCACGCTAAACGCAAATTATATAGTCAAAAATGAAAATGGTTCTGGACAATTGACACAATATATGTCTCAAAGTCAGTGATCGAATTACCTGGAAGTGGAAGGAAGAACTTGGATTTTAGAGCTACTAATGGAAAATTCCTAAGGGATTGCATGATCCAACGAATAAATATCCACTTGATCATGAACTAGGTTGCAGTGGATACTATAATCAGATCAATGCGATCCCTTTGGAACTCTCCACCTGCACTAAGGGCGTCTCACCGGGCACATATTGAAAATAATTTTCTCTCAGACTCCAGCAGATAAAAGGTTCATTAGCAGTCGCCAATTATCTGAAATGCAAAGAACGTAGCTGGTGATGGGTAGCAGCGTGCAAGGTTCATTAGTTCTTGATTTATAGCCAGCGAAAGAGAGATATTTTGGCTATTTTGGGCAACCGCTTCACCCTTTGCACTTGCGTTCGCATGTGGTGTGATAAGAGGTTAGGATGTGCGCGATGACAGGACCCTTGTTTGGTGAGGATTTAACAAAGGTGGTTCTCAATGGAACTCTGATTAATTGGAAGTTTGCATCTCTTCCTTGAAATCCCACGAGTGGGTTTTAAATTTTAACCCCAAAACATGACATTCCGAATGTTAGGAAAATAGAGCTCATAGGCATAGAAAATAAAGAATAAAAAAATTTTGTCAATCTTCTCTCATGTCTCTTTTTACTTTGTTGCTTTGTCAGGCCCATATTGTTAACACTAAAAAATATATGTTATGGTAAATGTTAGACCATAGCCCCCCCAAAAATGATGGCTTCCACTTGATAAATGATGGATATAACACAATCAAGCATCGGCTCATTGTGTCATGTGTCATGGGCTTTCTGTTCTCTGTGGATGTAGTATGCGCGAGTGGATTAGACAAAGTGAAGTTACTGTTTGTTCAAGTCAAGGTAAAAGGCGATGGTAACATCAAAAGCCTTAAAACCATGTATAAGACCCTCACTCTCTTTTCCTTTTTCTTTATTATCCGCATGCCAATGCTGATCAAACAGCTAATGCTGTGCTATTGGGAAGAAATGTGGTGTTCCCTTTCTTTCTCTCTTCTTGAATTATTATTCCTGATCTATAAATACGAAGTTGTAAAGGAAGAAAACATCCAAGGCCACACGTGTAATTGGTTCCTGATTCAGCTTCTTGGTGATGAGTATTGTTCTGTTGGCAATGGTACGAATTGCATTAACAGCCCATTGGCTATGACAGCCATATGGGACAAAAAAACTGCCTGTATCTCATGCATGATTTGAAAGATTTAGGCTGATGCACGCGTACATGTCGTCCCACCACAGGAAACAGACTTCTTGAAAGGGGCAAAAAAGAAGAGCTTCACACGCACGAACGCATACATACATACATACATACATACATACATACATACATACATACATACATACATACATACATACATACATACATACATACATACATAGAATGCCATTATCACGGTACTTCTCTCACGTGGAGTGCTTGGGTTGCATATTTGAAACAACATCGCAATCCCCCACCTAGCCTCCACCACAAGCATTGGCCAGCACACGAATCCCCTGCAGATGCACTTACATCAACATGTCCCCTCGATTTGGTGCACCTGGGGTGGCTTTGTTCTCCTTTCTTTAAGCCAAAATGAGGAAAAGGCAATGAAATGATTTCTTCGCTTTACTTCGCTAGGTTTCCGCTTTGATTAACTTTATGCCTTTTTTTGATTTTAACACGTCACAACTTATTTGATGCCGCAATTTTTGTTGAGAAGAGAGAAAAAAAAAAAAAAAAAGGAAGTCATATCTGGATTTTAAATAATTAATCAAAGAAGGCACAGTACATATCAACCTAAAGTGAGTACGTTCTTAATTGATTAAGGTCCAATTATATGACCGGCCGACGAGACAATTATTTAATAATAATATTATCTGCTTTCGCTGAGGATATCTATTCTTTGATTAAATTGTCTTTCGATTAAAATTAATTTTCCCTTGTCAAGGAAACCTTTTATTTTTATTTTTATTTAAAAAAAAAAAGATTGGGGAGTTTGACTGTTGAAAAGAAGAATAAATAATCTAATACTGTTTGGGACCTAGGCATCCGTTGGTAACTGTTTGTTTTCTGGAGCTCTTTGCAATCCGAGAACACCTACGTTCAAAAAGGGTCCATCATCGACGTCCGAATTATAAATAAACTAAAGCCCAGTTTAAAATGGAAAACTAACGTGAAGGGCGAAAGCCCAATCTCAAATGGAAAAAACACTGTAAAATGGAGTTAATTTTTGAGGGCCCAACCGGGTTCGAACCGGTGACCTCTTGATCTGCAGTCAAATGCTCTACCACTGAGCTATGGACCCATTTGATTAAGCAAGGGCCAGTATAATTTAAAATTGATCATCAGACCCTTGTCGCTCCTTCCGTCCCCTCTTCTTGCTACGCAGTAAAGCGTTAGCCCAAGCAGATAACAATGGTGTCTCAAAACGGCATAAAATATGCCGTTCACATTATCACCAATCACTTCGGCACTCTCGTTGCTGTAACTCTCTCTCTCTCTCTCTCAATCTTGTAGTTGAGAGATTGCATTAGGTTTTTGATAAGCAGATTTTGTTAGTATTTTTATATATACAATTTTTTAATTTGAACAGAAAGTCTGCGAATGTCTCCTCCGGAAAGGACCCCTAACTCTGCAAAACCTATGCCGGCACGCCGACGTATCCAAGAAAGAAGAAGTCAAGAACAGTTTGCTCGTCTTAATCCAACACAACTGCGTTCAAGCTTTCCAGGAGCCAGGTCGTCCTTCTACTTTGTTTTCTGTTTTGATTTTTAATTTTGACAACATTGTAATTAAAACAAAATTGTTATTTAAAAAAATTAATAATTATTTTTCTACCCTATTTGTGTTTTTCTATCTACATATGATATGACAATCTGAGGGTGATTGTCTTCTTCAGGAGCTAATGAAACGGAAGCAAAAATCAATACCAAGTACCTTGTTTTGTTCGATAACATAATACATCGAGCCAGGTTTTCCAAGTTTTTGACAATTGCCGCCAATGAGTTTGATAAAATGGTTCGTTATTTGTTCTGATTTTAGTTTGTACGTAGCTTCTGTTCTTTTTTTTATGTCTGGGTTCAGTTTTAGGTGATCTTACGTTATTGTGTTACTTTCTTTTTTTCTTTACTTTTTGTTGTTGTTGTGGCAGTGTGTAAGCCTTCTCGAAGCTTTGCTTCAGCATGGTAGGCTTACTGTGGGCCAAATTCACGAACAAGTCAACTCAACTCAAAAGGAAGGCGGGTCTCTTCTGGATATCTGAATTATCATGCTTTTGATTTTGTGTGCTATGATTGTCCCTGCGTTATGCCATATGCTTTAGCATTGTAATTTTGTTTTCGCACAAGCATATGGATTCTATCCACTAGTTCACATCATGATTTTTTTTTTTTTTTTTTACCTCCAGGAAACAGCATAGGTCTGGATGCTGTACAAGAAAATCTTCGTAAACTTGTGACAGCTCACTATGTCGAACGCTGCCCCATCCCTGCACCCTTTCTTGCACCACCAACTGAAGAAGAAGCTCCTGCAAAGAAACGAGGTGCCAAGTCTGCTAAGGTTGTTGCTTACTTTATGTGTAACCTAATAATAGATTTGTATTTATTCTAATTTTGTATGCCTACTGCATTGAGTTTTAAGAACAGCTGGCCTGTACCATGGTGTGACCTTGTCAGTCTTCAAAGGTTAAAGTTTTTAATTAGCAATGGAGTCCATTCCACACCTTGTTGTAAATGATGAACTATCATTATTTCTGCATTGTTTTTTGTTTTTGGGGGTGGGGAATCTAAGCTACAGTTATTGTCACTAACGTGGCCCAATGTTCTTGAAATCTATTCTTTAGTGACAGTTCTTATGCTGTTATAAGCTCTTTTTTGATGAATAATTTCAGATTCTTGTGGAGTCACAAACCCGAGAGCAGCGTGTCATGGCTGCAGCAGTGCCTGTTGAGGCAAAAAGATTTGCCATTGTAACGGATATTGAAACGCCTGTTGATGCAGAAAAAGATGAGGACAACTCTCCTAGTTTGCATGTTGGGGACAAGGTTGGTATACAGATTGTTGTGCTCAGTTATGAGGTCTACTTATGCTAATCTTTTTGTATTTGTTTATAGCGCAAGCACGAATCTTTGGACTCAGATGTAGACAATGTGATTATGGATGAGCAAGCAGTTCTTTGGCGACCCAATTTTGAGGAACTTATTCGACGGCTTAGACATAAGGTTGGTTTGGTTTCCAATTTCATCTATACTTAATCATTCATTCGCATCTAGAAGTGAAGAGAAGAAAGTAAAAATTGGAAATTCAGGTGATGGCACTTCTAAAAACATTACCAATACGTTTCTTTGCAGTATGAACTCACTAGATACTGTCCAATATCTGTGTCTAACGAAAATCTAATGTAGTATAGTGGAAGAACGGATGGATTTTGCAATTGATAGATAGTTAAAACTAACAATTGCAATGTCTGGTTTGAAAATGAGGCACTTCATATATATGTTAGAGAGATTCTATCATGGTTTCCATATTATGATACTTGGTTAACAACATTTAGTTTGAATATACTGATATGCTGTAACAAGCATTAACAAGCATCAATGTAAAATGATAGTTGTAACATATATACTGATGGCTAGTTACTTGTTATGTTCCTGGTATTATGTTTTGCAGTTCCCTTGTCAGTTGATTCCATTTTTGCTGAGGTGATTAAGAATGAAGAGGGTCGTAATAAGACTCCAACCCTTGAGCATGTTAATGCTGTCCTTGCTCAACTGGCTTCTACTCCATCATTTGTGAGGGTAGTTGGTGAATCATATGTTATAGGTAAAAATTTTTGCCTTTTTGCTTTAGCTTTTTGTGCTTGAAGTATAAATCTGTAATTATTGTCCAAGACACAGTAAATCCCATGCTATCTCTTGGCTGCTTAACTGACATTATGATTCTTAGTGACACATTTGTGATTGTTGTACAGATTTTACATGTATAATCACTTCAGCTCAGAGTGATGAGGTCTGTTTCATTTGAGAACCTTTCATTATATCTGTGGAAGTGGCGTTTTATTTAGTGAAATAATTATAAAGGTCACTCTCACAGGCCAGTCGCTTGCTTGAGACTGACAAGGTAATGAGTTTGAATCAATGTATTTGTTATGAGTTTGATTGGCAGTAATCTGAAATGGATATTTAAATTTTGCCTCCTATTCATCCGAATTAATATAGATTGAACATTGTGGAGTTTTTATTTATTTATTTATTTACATCGTTACTGGAATAGTTTTAGAGGTGAATTCTGTTTGGATGATACATTGACTCCGTTCTTGTTCTTATCTCCGTAGATTTCTGATGCAACATTTGTTGAAAAGAAGGCAACATCTGCAATTCTTTATAAGCTATGGCAGGATGGCTACTTGTTCATGGAGGTTTGGGGCCAAATTTTTATGCATTTATGCGTTTGAGTTTCTCAATTTGGAATTATGTTATATGATTTAGTCAAAATATTGTGAACTGTGAATCTTCTTAACTTACATGTTGAAAGAAAGAAGGATTATGATTTGTGTGATTTTGAATTCTCAATTGCATCTGCAAAACAGCCAGTTTATTTGAACATGTAATGAATAATTAGCTAAATTGAATGTTGCAATGTGACTCCATTTGTTTGTTGAGCCTTTTTATTTGATGTCTATCATATTTTCCTCTCCAAACACAGAAAACTCACAATCATGGCTTTGCAATGAATAGATAATTCTTTTGTTTGCCAAGCTGAAACATTTTGTGCCTATTGTTTAAATTGCAAATCTTGCCTCTCTTTATGAGAATCTGTGACCATTGGTTTAAGCCTTTAGCCATTTTGTTCATTCTACGATGAATTTATTTAAACACAAAAGTCATGATATTCTCCAAGCTTGCATGCAGAAAGTAGTTGTTGGAGCAGCATCATTTTTGTTGTGGAAAGTAAATAAGCAAAAGCTTTGGGAACGTGTATTGGATGAGATGTTCCATGCTGCCCTAAATTTGAATCTTCGAGTGGCCCATGAGATGGATCAACAAAAGGAGGTGTGGATGATTAATCTTTTTGATTTCCCACCGCTTTGCACCCACACTTTCTGTGCACATGTTCCATTGGCTTTCGTCCATGTTTCTCTTTGTTTTTCAGCTGGCATTTGGCATATTTTTGTTTAATCGGTCCAGACAAACACGATTTTGTATTAACTTTGGGAACTCTCCTTCCTGTTACTCCTTGTTGGAAGAGGCTTTGTCCCCATATACTTTTCTCATTTACCTTTCGGTACAGGTTGGGAGCACATTGAGGATCCTAGAACCATCATTTTTTTTTTTGGTCTAAAATGATTATTCACACAGACATATATCAAATTTTCTCTTGCTGATACTTGTTTCAGGTTCTAAATATTCCACCAGATAGACTCGATGGACCAATGAAAGATAGATTTGAGAGACTTAAGAAAGTGAGACTCGTCCTGGAATCCTCACTGATAAAGCTTGACGATGCTATTATGCTTTTCCATGACTTCTAAACGCATCTCACGAGTATAAATGTAAAATTGATGCCATGCTCTCAGACGGGTCTTTCGGATTTCCCCATTTTGCAACTATCGATTTCCCCCTTTATTTGGGGGGGGTGGGTTCTCTTTTGGTTTAAAGGTTATACTGGCAGTTCTTACGTTTAAAGGAATTCTATACCCTTTTTAGTCAAATAATCTCTTTGAATATCATGCTTCGAGCCCCTTTTTTTTTTTTCCTACTTGTGATGAATTAATTTCGCTAAACAAGCGTGGTATATACGTTGTGATAGCGTATGTGGATTTGTCCTTTCTCGATGAGCCCTTTTGCTAGCCTCCCGTCACTTTTTAGTCCCATTTTCCTTCTCTGTGTCTTTTTTTTTAAAAAAAAAAAATTATGAAATTGTAGTTATATGTTATGTTTTGTATCTCTCATTACCGAATGCGTTGCCTTACAAGAGAATTGTTCCGTTGAAGAATGAAGTGGGCTTTTAGAACAAGGTTTAAAGAGGTCGCTGGGTGGGCTTTGTTATATAATGGGTGGAATGGATGTGCTTGTCTGTAAATTCTAGCTTCCCTAATTATACTGTTACATCTTCTACTGATGCGACAATTGTTTTCTCTGAGGCACAGAGTCTTAAAGCTGGAAGTTTTTGGAGGAGCATTTTCAGAAATGCTTGGAATTAAATAGCGCGTGAAGATTTTCCACCAGAAAAATTAAAAAGAACGAAGTTATAAGAAAGTAGGATTTCGAGTCCCACATCCCATTTCCGGGAAGAATGACGGCTGTCTGTATGTAATCCCATCTAGACGTAGACAATCCAATTGCCTTTTTGTGAGATAAGAAAGAAGAAATGAAAGGATAAGCTAAGCCACTCGAAAAGTAATGCCAACGACCAATTCCTTTACCATCCATATAAGCAAGACGCAAGGTAATCAATATCTCATTTACCTACGAAGCAGCAACTCTGTGGCTCAAAATGGCGGATTGAAAATGCCTACAATAGCCAACTCAGAAGATTAAAAGGTCCCTTTCCGAAGAACCAAAAAGGAAACAAAAAGTTGTTCAACTACTATATCACTTTGGGTCTTATGCCGTTCTGGGAATGCCAAGTTCCAACCGTTACAAAGTCTTCCGATAAGCGTCCTTTTTCACTCCACAATAAACAGGTTTACCCCCTGAAAATGTAATGAAGTTCCAACCAAAAGCAGACCCACCCACCATGTAGCTTCCCTGGATATGGTTATCATCCAGCTGAGTCAATGGACTTGAAGATGGAAGAGGTTCCTTTTCAGCAAATTTCTCCAAGGGCTTTTTAATTTCAACCGGCTTTGTTAGTTTCCCATCCTGATGTTTGTCCAAGGAATGTTTTCCTAGCATACTTTCGCATGAGAATGGATAACATTCTGACTCAGCTTTACCAGAGGATTCTACTTCTGCAACCATCTCATTGTATAAATCCATCACAATCTTCATTTCTGCAGGTAAGCGAATGCATGCTTGAGCTAGCAACAAGGGGCAAAATATAAGAAATCCCAAATTCAATTTTAAAAGTACCTACGTTTTTAAGTTCCCCAGCTGCCCTGGAATTCTGAAACTCTGGGTCCTGAATAACCTGCATAGAGATTAGAGACCCAAGAAGAAAGCTTAACAAATAGCATGTATGTTCACTGCATATCTTTGTATGATGAAATGATTTCCATCTGAAAAAGGAAAAAGATCAGCAATTGATAGACAGAGTTCAGTAGGATGTATCATTTCCCCTGCGGATGAGAAGATAATTACCAGCCATCTGACTCCGATCTCCCCCAATTTAATTACATGGGGTGTGACGGTATGCTTGACAAGATCTGATAAACTGTGTTTTCTACACTTCTCATGCGATAGCCCAACAATATGTTTGTTAACTGACACTTGGGTAATGAAACATGTTGGTGCAGTTACCTAAAACTACTGGGTTTATGAAGCACTTTCAACATCTTGGACGAAAACAAAAGGGATGCTAATCAAAATTGATGAAAAGCAACAGCGCACAAAAAGCCTCTGCCAAATCACTAATTGGTTTTGAATAATCATTAACAAATTTAGTTTCTTAAAGACATTGAGGACCCCAAACATTCACCTGCTGATGCAGAAAACAAACACGCCTGCCTTGATCTGACGGAACACTTACCCCCTCACTTTGCACAGAAAAATGTTCCGTGTTTTGATCCAAAGATAGCCCGTTGGAACAGAAACTATAGCAAAAATAAACCATATTTGGATATCAGCAGAAACCAGTTTCTATCCATCAACCCCCAAATCACATCCCCGCATGTAATCATTTATTATTTAACCACATAAATGATCTTTGTACCCATAAAAAAAATCAACAAAACAGAGAAAGTCGGCTTTCGGGGGGCAAGTTAATGGACGAAAAGAACCGAATCCTGCCAAGGAGAGAAAATCTGGCAACAAAACACAAAACCCAACAGTAAAATCTCAACCTGCCACTCACTGAAGAACCGAAACAGACGCACCCAGTCGAATCGACCGACACGTTACCTCGACGAAATGGGGACGAAGTTGTTGAACGAGAGCGCGAATTTTGAAGTAGTATGACATTTGGAGGTTCTCATTGGCTCGATTTTTCTTGCCTGACGATTGTGTATTTTGAGGTGGGTCTTGTGTTGTGGGCTTTGGTGCTTCGCTAGTGCTATTCGTTTTACAGGTTTCTGTAGGTTTTGATTCTTCCATGGAAACCAAAGGAGGCACACTGATGTTTTCACTATTGGCTAACTAGCATCAGAATCTTCCTAGATTTTGAGACTTAGGGAAGATTTATGTGAGGGGAATCACTAAGCGTACACACAAGACAAGAATTTGATTTGTTAAACCTCAGAATAATATACACATACGCCAATTAATAATTTGTCGCATACCGGTAAAACTTAAGAATTTGTCAATTTTTTTGCTTTAGATGGTTGCATTATGTGACACCAACTTTTTTTTTTTAACAGAATTATGTTATACCAACTCCATTATCAATAATGATTCCCCCATATAACACATTATTCACCGATTTAAATAGATATGGGAGATATTTCTTCAGAATGACTTGATGAGTAATATTATATGTGTATTACTTTTACTGTATTGACCCAAAAAAAAAAAAAACCTGACGTTACCAACAATGGCAATGCTCTGTCAATTGTGGATCTGCGCCATATTTTCGTGAATAAATGGGAGTATTCTCCATAGTGTTTAGGTACCCTTTTTCTCTTTGAAACTTTATTTGAGTTTGTAATATCTGTATATTTGTCCAGCTTAATTAAGCATATGTGGCAGACCAGATCTTCTCCTTTAATCTTATTTCAGAATAGATCAAGGATTCATTTACCAATGTGATTGACAATGTGGTTATACCATCCTATTTGGTTGGTTTGGGTGCATGGGTCGCCCGAGGCCACGGAGCTTTTGAAGCAGCGCTGCTTGAAGCACGTCTGCCTGAAGAAAGTTGTGCAATGTGGAAGTCGTCAAGTGAAGGGTCAATTATGACTTTTTATTTTTTATTTTTTTAATAAACACAGATCAAGAGACCGAATTATACTTTTTGCCTATTTCATTCCAATATTCCCCCTTTCCTGGTTTAGCAACGAGAGGCACGGTATACAATCGTCCCAAATAGTGACGACTATTAACATTTATCTCTTACCACATGACATAAGTTTTGGCATCCAATGTGGATTGGTTTATTGTTTCGTTTGGAATTTCTAAAATTGAATTTAACGGAAAGGGAACTGAACTGCAAAATTAGCAAAACTTGTTGACCCTGCGTACAATATATCCAGAAGGCTTCGAGGAAGCATCCGCAGCATTGTAAATTGCCACCGAACTGTTCTCAACTTAAACTTAACGTCAATAAATTTAGCTGCTCCGTCCAATTTTTAGCAAAACCATATGCCGTATATGCCGTGCCATCGGCAAGGAAAAATATTGCCCCAAAACAGGAGGCCATGAAATTAAACTCAAAAGGTTTTCAGTTCACAACTATAAATCTTGACGTGACATATCAAAGTGAAGTAACTACAAATAAAACTGGGAATAAAACCGAGGTTCATAACCACTGCTTTGCAGAAAGCAGGAACAATTAATGAGATTCTTTCACTTACAAGGACCAAAATTTTAGCTCCGTTATCTAAATCACACATTAAATGTCGCATACTGGGATGGGCCTATCTAACATTTTTATTTGAATTTGGGTATAACCCAAATTGGGGGTGGCATGTGCGCCTGGGAAGGATCGAGCTCGTAGTGCTTACCAAAAGTTCCTTCCTTCAGGTTGTAGAAACCATTGTCACAAGGGCCTCCACCACCACAATTTCCATACTGTGTGTTAGGTATGGAAACCTTTTGAAAAAAAAAAAAAAAATTTTTTTTGACTTAACTAGGTATAAAAGTTTGAGAGAAAGGAGAGGTTCTGGCGACCGAAAAGAAAGAAGAGAAAAAAAAAAATTTAAAAAGAGAGAAGAATTATTGACAGACTATTTTTGATCTTATATTTAGAAAAGATATTAGTGTCCGATCAGTTTGAAACTTGGATGGTTGATAGAGGGCGTTTGGTTCTTATTTCTGAACGGTGGAGATTGGGTTTTGAGTTCTGTAAGTCCTCCTTCTCTTCAGTTTTTGTAGGTCTATTCTTTGGATAATTTTCTGTGTGCAAAATTGATCAATCGTGTAATTGGATGATTTTTTATGGTCCGATCGAGCTGATTTTTGGTCAGTAGTTGGAGGACACATACATCTTATTTGTGGACAGTTGGATTAAGTTTCTGTGAACTGCAAGTGCAGTTATTACATTCGAACCGAAACCTCTCAATTCTAGTAACTCTCTACTCTCTCATCTGTGGCAAAATTGGTAAACCACATGATATATTGTTGACCCGTGGTCCGATTGAGCTGAAATTGAACAGGTAGTAGGGGACATCTGGGGGTTCATTTTGAACGGTTGGATTATTTCCTTGAGGTCTGGTTGTTGAGTTATTATTGATAGAATGTGTTTTTTGTGTTGGTTAACTCATTTGGCCTCTCGCTTTGGTTCAAATTGAGTTTGTTCAATTTGGTTGATGTAATTGAGGTTGTGTACCTCTGTTGTATTCACTTATTGATTATAGTGAAGTTGATTTCTGGACCGGTGTGTCCCGTGGTTTTTCCTCTTTGCTTTGAAGGGATTTTTCACGTAAAAAATTGGTGTGTGATTGTTTAAGTTGTCTTATTTGTTATTCAGTTAATTTCTCACAGATTCAAACAAGTGGGAGAGGTCTCTTGGGCAATTTGTATTCCGCTGCCCCTCTCCCATCAAAGTGGTATCAGATCCTAGTTACCTGGTTACCTGGTTACCTAGTTGGTGTATTTGGCTTGTTTGAATGATGAAGTTGAATGTGAATAGAATGGTTTGTTTGAATGACACGAATTATCATATATGGAGGAGTAAAATGAAGGATCTCCTATTTATGAAGAAATTGCATCTGCCAGTATTTGCTACCACGAAACCTGAGTTTAAAACTGATGAAGAATGAGAATTTGAACATGAACAGGTTTGTGGTTTTATACGGCAATTTGTTGATGATAATATTTATAATCATATTTGCAATGAGACACGCACGAACTTTGTGGAGCAAGCTTGAGACTTTGTATGCTTCAAAGTCTGGTAATAACAAGTTGTTCTTGTTAAAGAAAATGATGCAGTTGAAATATAATGAAGGGAGTTCAATTGCTGACCACTTAAATGAGTTTCAGGGTCTCATTGATCAGCTATTAGGCATGGGCATTAAGTTTAATGACGAAGTTCTTGGGTTATGGTTACTTGCTACCTTACCTGATTCTTGGGAGACTTTTCGAATGTCTCTCGCTAATTCTGCCTTCGGTGGTATTTTGTCAATGGAACTTGTAAAGGGTGGTGTGTTGAATGAGGAGATGAGAAGGAAATCTCAGGGTTCATCATCATCCAAATCAGAGGTTTTATTTACTGAAAATAGAGGGAGAAGTCAAGAAAAAAGAAGTGGTAAAAATGGTAAAAGTAAGAGCCGAAGCAAGTCACGTTCTAAGTACAAGAATGTCCAGTGTCATTATTGTGGGAAGATGGGTCACATTCAGAAAAAGTGTTACAAGTGGAAGAGAGAAAATAAAGATGGCAGTGATATGCAAGAGAAAAAGAATGTGAGTAATGATCGCGTTGCTATTGCATCAACTTCTGGTACTGGTGATCTTATTGTTGTTTCTGATGAAAATGTGGTTAACTTGACATCTCATGAGACTGATTGGGTCATTAATAGTGGTGCTTCTCTTCATGTTATGTCACGTAAGGAATTCTTCTCTACATATACACCTGGAAATTATGGGGTGTTGAAGATGGGTAATAATGGCTTAGCAGAAGTCATTGGTATTGGTAATGTTTGCTTAAAGACTGGCAATGGAGTACAGTTGACATTAAGGGATGTTAGACATGTCCCTGATATCCGTTTGAATTTGATTTCAATGGGAAAGTTAAATGATGAAGGTTTTTGCAGTACCTTCAATGATGGCCAGTGGAAGCTCACCAAAGGTTCCTTAATTGTGGCACGAGGAAAGAAATGTTCCAGTTTATATTTTATGCAAACTTCTATTGCTAGAAATGCTGTGAATGCTGTGGAGAATGAGAATTTGATTGATTTATGACATAAACGACTTAGCCATATGAGTGAAAAGGGGATGAATTGTTTGACAAGGAAAAACCAGCTTTCAGGTATGAAGAGTGTAGCTTTGAAGAAGTGTCCTCATTGTTTGGCTGGAAAACAGAACAAAGTCACATTTAAAAGTCACTCGCCTTCAAGGAAATCAGAGTTACTTGAATTGGTGCATTCTGATGTATGTGGTTCTTTGAAGGTACGCTCACTTGGTGGTGCTCTTTACTTTGTAACTTTTATTGATGATCACTCAAGGAAGCTTTGGGTTTATGCGTTGAAGACTAAAGATCATGTCTTTGATGCATTTAAACAATTTCATGCCTTTGTTGAGAGACAGACTGGTAAGAAGCTGAAATGTGTCCATACTGACAATGATGGTAAGTATAGTGGTCCATTTGATGAATACTGCAAAAAGTATGGGATCAGACATCAGAGGACACCTCCTAAGACACCACAGTTAAATGGTTTAGCAAAAAGGATGAACAGAATGTTGATTGAGAGGGTTAGATGTCTTCTCTCAGATGCAAAGCTTCCTAGATCCTTTTGGGGTGAAGCCTTGAATACAGTGACACATGTAATTAATTTGTCACCTAGTGTTCCACTACAAGGTAATGTTCCGGACAAAGTTTGGTTTGGTAAGGAAGTCTCTTATGACCATTTACGAGTCTTTGGCTGTAAAGTTTTTGTTCATGTCCCTAAAGATGAAAGAGGGAAGTTAGATGTGAAGACTCGACAGTGTATCTTTCTTGGTTATGGTGAAGATGACTTCAGGTACTGTTTATATGATCCGGTTGAGAAAAAGCTTGTAAAGAGCAGAGATGTTGTGTTTGTTGAGGATCAAAATATTGAACACATCGAGAAGTCAACTCCTCAGGTTAATGATAATCCTACTGACATTGTTCCATTTCCTCAGATTCCTCTAAGTGATCCTGATGTGCATGGTAATATTCAAGAACATGATGAGAATGTTCAAGAGGATCATGATATACAGGGTGCAGGTGATATTAATGCTCCAATAGAAGATCATCCGCACATACCTTCACCTCCATTTCAGTCACGAAGGTCCAATAGAATTCCAGTGCCTTCTACTCGGTACTCTTCTGATGAGTTTGTGTTATTAATTGATGGGGGAGAAACTGAGTGCTATACAGAAGCAGTTGAAAGTGAGTACAAGCAGCACTGGATTGATGCTATGACAGATGAGATGAAATCCTTATATGATAACTCTGCTTATGAGTTTTTAAAGTTACCTGAAGGTAAGAGGGCTTTGAAAAATCGGTGGATTTACAAAATAAAGTAAGAAGAAAATACTTCACATCCACGGTATAAAGCCAGATTGGTTGTCAAAGGATTCAATCAGAAACAAGTCATTGACTTTGAAGAGATCTTCTCACCGGTGGGTAAAAATGTCTTCCATTCGAGTTATGTTGAGTTTAGCTGCTTGCCATGCTTAGAGATTGAGCAGATGGATGTGAAAATAACTTTCCTCCATGGTGACTTGGAAGAAGAAATTTATATGGAATAACCACAGGGATTTGAGGTGGAAGGAAAAGAGGATTATGTGTGTAAGTTGAAGAAAAGCTTGTATGGCCTGAAACAAGCTCCGAGACAATGGTATAAGAAGTTTGAGTCTGTTATGGGGGAGCAAGGCTATAAAAAGACTACTTCTAATCATTGTGTCTTTGTTCAGAGATTTACTGATGATGATTTTATCATTTTACTGCTTTATGTTGATGATATGCTTATTATTGGTCATAATGCTTCTAGAATTAACAAGTTGAAGCAAGAGTTGAGTAAGTCCTTTGCCATGAAGGACTTGGGACTAGCAAAGAAGATCCTCGGCATATCAATCACTCGGGATAGGAAAAAGAAAAGGTTGTACCTGTCTCAGAAGCAATACATTGAAAAGGTGCTTTAAAGGTTTAATATGGATAAGGCTAAAGTGGTTAGTACTCCTCTTGCTACACACTTTAAATTATCCATTAACCAATGTCCTTCCACAGAGAAAGAAAAGGAAGAGATGCAAAGGGTTCCATTTGCATCAGCCGTGGGTAGTTTGATGTATGTAACGGTATGTACGAAACCTGATATAGCTCATGCAGTTGGCACAGTTAGTCGGTTCCTTTCAAATCCTGGTAAAAAGCATTGGGATGCAGTGAAGTGGATAATAAGATATTTACGAGGCTCTACTAACGTCGAACTTTGTTTTGGGAGTGATGAGCCTACTCTTATTGGATTCACTAATTCAGACATGACTGGTGATATTGACTCCAGAAAGTCTACTTCAGGCTATGTAATTACTCTTGCAGGGGGAGCAGTGAGTTGGCAATCTTGATTGCAGAAGTGTGTTGCATTGTTTACTACAGAGGCAGAGTTCATTGCAATAATTGAAGCGTCTAAAGAGTTGCTTTGGATGAAAAGGTTTATGAAGGAACTTGGTTTTCAACAATCAAATTATGTGTTGTATTGTGATATTTAGAGTGTCATCCATCTTGGTAAGAATTCGGCTTTTCATGCTAGATCAAAACATATTGATTTGTGGTATCATTGGATACGCGATGCTATTGATTGTAAACAATTAGCACTTGAAAAGATTCATACGGATGATAATGTTGCTGATATGTTAACAAAGGTATTGCCAAGAGGAAAGTTTAAATTGTGTTGTTCGTTTGCCGGGATGGTCAATACCTCCACGTAGTCGGGAGGAGGAGAATTGTTAGGTATCCCTCTACGTGGAGGGAACCTTTTGAAAAAAAAAAAAAAAACAAGAAAACCTTTGACTTAATGAGGTATAAATATTTCATTAAGATTAGGTTTTGTAAGGTTAAAAGTTTGAGAGAAAGGAGAGGTTCGGGCGGCCGAAAGAGAGAAAGAAAGAAAAAGAAAATGAGAAAAAAAGAGAAAAAAAAGAGAAAAATCTAAAAGGAGAGGAAGAGCTATTGACATGCTATCTTTGATCTTATGTTTGGAAAAGATATCAGTGTCCGATCAGCTTGAAACTTGGATGGTTGATAGAGGGCGTTTGGTTCTTATTTCTGAACAGTGAAGATTGGGTTTTGAGCTCTGTAAGTCCTCTTTCTCTTCAGTTTTTGTAGGTCTATTCTTTGGACAATTTTCTGTGTGCAGAATTGATCAATCGTGTAATTGGATGATTTTTGTGCTCCGATCGAGCTGATTTTTGGTCAGTAGTTGGAGGACATATAGATCTTATTTGTGGACAGTTGGATTAAGTTTTTGTGAACTGCAAGTGCAGTTATTCCATTCGAACCAAAGCCTCTCAATTCTAGTAACTCTCTGCTCTCTCATCTGTGGTAAAATTGGTAAACCGTATGATATATTGTGACCCGTGGTCCGATTGAGTTGAAATTTGGACAGGTGGTAGGGGACATCTGGGGGTTCATTTTGAACGTTTGGATTACTACCTTGAAGTCTGGTTGTTGAGTTATTATTGACAGAATGTTTTTTTCGTGTTGGTTAACTCATTTGGCCTCTTGCTTTGGTTCAAATTGAGTTTGTTCAATTTGGTTGATGTAATTGAGGTTGTGTACCTCTGTTGTATTCACTTATTGATTATAGTGAAGTTGATTTCTGGACCAGTGTGTCCTGTAGTTTTTCCTCTTTGCTTTGAAGGGGTTTTTCACGTAAAAAATTGGTGTGTTCTTGTGTGATTGTTTAAGTTGCCTTATTTGTTATCAGTTAACTTCTCACAGATTCAAACAAGTGGGAGAGGTCTCTTGGGCAATTTGTATTCCGCTGCCCCTCTCCCATCACTGTGTGCCGCGTACAAAGAAATTCACAAACTCATCTGTGAAGTAGATGCAATTTGGCTGACATCCGGGATAATCAGAAGCCAAAACAGAGGTGGAGTAGTTGCCTCCCAAGAAAAGAGCAGCTCCACCGAGATCTGAAGTCTCAACCCACTTGGTCTGCTCTTCCTTCATTTGACGCTTCATTACCTTGAATCCGCATGTCTTCAAATTTCTGTCTAGCATCTTTTGAACGAAAGCCAACTCACACTCCATCGGCAATTGCGAAATAAGAATGTTCGAAAAAAGGATAACGTTTGGCCGCACGAGTAATTCTCTCCAATTTGGGGGGTAATTTGGTAATATTGCAAGACCAGATGTCACCTCAGTTCATCAAACAGAGGAATCTCTCTTGACTGTAAAGAACGTCGTAGTAGACTTACAATTTAGGGTGCAAGTAAGTCCAATGTTTGTCCCCAGCTTTAATAAATGTCAGTCTCTTCATGTTTCCATATATAACCATGACGGCATAATCATGCGGATAAAGATCGGGATCCTTTGACAGAACAGCTTTATGGATAGTATACTCGTTGTTCATATCCTCTTCTTCATCAGAGGAGAAGCCTTCCTGATTGTCTTCATCACTATCAATGATGTCGTAATCCTCTTCTTCCTCGTCATCGTTGTTAATTCCATTATCTCCCTCGTCCTCGTCCTCTAATTCTTTCTCATCCTCATCATCTTCTTCCTCCTCGTGTTCCTCTTCATTGCCCTCATTGTCGTCACTTCCATTATCGTCCTCAAATTCGATATTGAAAGCATCTAAACTGATATGGGACAATTCCTTATCACCACAAAAGCTAGCTCAAGAATGGAGGGTTGACTCAATCCTTATAAACAGCCCAAAAGACCCCTCAGGAACCGATATGGGACACATCATTCCCGATCCCTTTAAACTGCACGTCCCCGTGCTGCCTCAGTCGGCGATCGGCACGGTGTGCTACCTCAGTCAGCGATCGACACAATGGCAGGGAACCTTTGTACATGCGCCCACCGACCCTATGAGGTTTGGCTCTGATACCACCTGATAAGAAATTAAACCCTAATTCCACCACAAAAGCTAGCTCAAGAATGGAGGGTTGACTCAATCCTTATAAACAGCCCAAAAGACCCCTCAGGAACCGATATGAGACACATCATTCCCGATCCCTTTAAACTGCACGTCCCCGTGCTGCCTTAGTCGGCGATCGGCACGGTGTGCTGCCTCAGTCGGCAATCGACACAATGACAGGAAACCTTTGTACATGCGCCCACCGACACTCTGAGGTTTGGCTTTGATACCACCTGATAAGAAATTGAACCCTAATTTCACCACAAAAGCTAGCTCAAGAATGGAGGGTTGACTCAATCCTTATAAATAGCCCAAAAGACCCCTTAGGAGCCGATATGGGACACATTCAGTTGTTGTTATGAAACCTTATTTTTGGTCACACTGTACAGACCTCGCCTTTCACAGCTGTTATCGTCTATTGGAATCATAAGCAAGGGGATCTGTCACCGATGAAGATTGTCGTGTCGCCTCTTGTTCAAACTTTGTAGCTTGAAGTTTTCGATTGCTGCCGAACGCCATTACTTGCAAACTAAACTAAATCGAACACAATCAGACGTAGAGATGAGTTTGTCGATTATCATATCCAAGACATTTTTTGGAAGCCACACCTCACTTGAAGCTGAAATTGAAGCCATGGCGTTTTTAATTGGAATCAGACTGAAAATATCAAAGAGAAGATAACGTTAGCAGAGAATGAAAATTAAAATTCAACCACTTAAAAAAAATATACTAAAAATATAAAAATATAATATATTGAAATAAGGTATTGCAATATATATAAAATTATTTTAAAATTTAACATGAATTTAGAATTTATAATTCAATATAAATTTGAAATTCATAATTCAATATGAATTTAGAATCTATAATTCAATATAAATTTAAATTTATAATTCAACATGAATTTAAAATCTATAATATAACATAAAATTTAATATGAATTTGAAATTCTAATCCAAATCTAACACAAATTTAATTTATATTTGATAAAATTTAATAATTATAACAAAAAAATAGTGATAAAATCTGAAATTTTCAATTTTAAGCACATAATATCTATCTAATAATATTAACACTGTTATGAAAAGGTTTTGAGTGTCTTGTTCTTGTTGGACAAGTTGTGTCTCGTAATAGCTTATAAGGGCGGGGAGGCGGATGACCGCCCGAGAGAACGGATTAAGAAGGGATAGTGACATGGTCTCGTCTACAAAGAACAACCAACCATGGGACGATCCACAACATCTTTTGGCATAAGACACATCCAGTTGTTGTTCTGAGACCTTGTTTTCAATGACGTTGTACAGACCTCGCCTCTCATGACTGTTGTCGTCAGTTGGAATCATAAGCAAAAGCATCTATTGCCGATGCAGATTGCCATGCCGCCTGTCGTTCAATCTTTGTCGCTTGAGGTTTTCGATTGCTCCTGAACGCCATGACTTGCAAACTAAGCTAAATCGAATACAATCAGACACAGAGACAAGCTTCTCTATTATCATATCTAAGACGGTTTTTGGAAGCCATACCCCACTTGAACTGGAGATTGAAGTCAGGACCTTTTGAATTGGGATTAGAGAGAAAAGAGTGTGATATAATTAACAGAGAAAAAAAGTAATCAAAGTTAAAGTTTGGGTTGAATCACTTAAAAGTGATAAATTTAAAAAGATATAATGTATTAAAAGGATGTATTATGTTATGTTATATATAAAGTTGTTTTGAAATTTAATGTGAATTTAGAATTTTAATTTCAATCTATCATGAATTTAATTTATATATATATATATATATATCTATTTTTTTGGCATGTAAATAATTTAAAAAGGCGTAGTCAAGCAAACCCGATCGTATAATACATGATCACTTACTATTGGTGTATAAAAGAAATGTCAAAAAATTAGGATACCGGCAAGATGCAAAAATATCTAACGGCCCATGAAAAATCAGGTCTAAGTTGTTGGACATAAGTCCAGGTCAGACATGAAAAATATATTTCGTCAAAGCATGGGTTGCAGCCCTGCCGGTTCCTTTCAAAAATTATTCCGGCCCATGAATCTTTTATGTAGTCGATGGGCCTGGTTAGGGCTATACCGAACCGCCCAACTAGGTTGCTCTGATTAAGGGAAAGTTACTAGGATCCTCTGGCCTGTTGGCCGATGTCCCGATGATCCCATTGCGACTCTCCTAGGTGGGGAGGTTGGTCAAAAGTTCGCCGGCAAGCCGTTTGCATACAAGAAGGTAGAAATTTTTTGGCCGTCCACCGTGTCAAAATAGGCAGGCATTGGGGCCTGGAAATATGAGAAACGAGTGCTGAACCTGTATGTATTGCATCTGAGTGCAAAGCAACAACTAACCCAATTTGTAACCTCTCGAGGCCTTGCATACGGGTTCATCGGTCACACCTTTGATCCGCCGGGCCTCTGAGAACTTGGGTGCATCAGACCCGTTAATCTCGTGAATGATTTACCAGTGACATGTATTCCAAACCGAAGACTGAATACTCAGAATTAGACCCCAGGGATTTGTTCGACATTAATTAATTAATTAATTAATTAATGTCCATTTAGCGGGAACCTTTGACTAAAGAAAAAGAGAGTGCAGAAAAGATATCTGTCGGTTAGGAGCTGGTACGATGGTGGAATTAATTAATTAAATTGTTAGTATGTTGTGCCGAGAATAAAGTTAATACAACTCCCATGCTCGCAAAAATTTTAAACCCCACTTTCTAGCCACTTTGGATACGCGAAGCCACAAGACAAAAAAGTTGGCGTGTGTCATTAAAATTAGCCATCCTTATTAGATGAAAATATATCTTTCCAGACACTTAGTCTCGTCCAACCACTTCCGATTTTCATGCAAATTGCCTACTTGTCATTAAAAGTAGCCATCCTCGGATGAAAATCAACAACCACAGCCGACCAAATATTGAGAAAACGGCTTGAACTACATCTTTTATAGAGAACCACAGAAGGACTCTAAACCAACCAACAAGGAGAGAATGATAAGATGTCTTTATTTTTGGTTGTAATAATTTGTCAGCTCGGACTTTATACGTGTGCCACATATGGGCATGATAACCCCACCTTTGGGCGCCATTTTCTGACTCTAATTTTCAATTTCTAGGTCTACAGCCGCTAATTGGCAGCCCCATCTTTTGTAAGATATGGTTCTTCGTACATCAAACCTTTAGAGAAGCCAACAAATATAGCATGATGTCGTATGATGATGTCTAAAATAATTGCTAAATCCCAATCGAGATCAAGAATTTTCCAGCGAAAAAGGGCGGATTTGTTGACTTTTACATGCTGTATGTACAACATGTTGTCCTATGACTTTTTCCCAGACAAGGCCGCAAATAAATATATTTTTGTTTGGTGAAAGAGTAAGGTGAGTTTTCTTACTATTTTTTATAACCGTAAGCCGAATAATTCTTCTCGTTAGTAAAAAATAAAGGCCCTAGTATGTGATCAGTGTACTATGTTTAATTCACTCTGTATGTGTACGTTTATGTGGTCAATATTGCTTAAATAATGGGGTCGGTGACCAGGGAGGGAAGTAGAGAAGGACGTTGACATACTGTCAGATGACAAGATGGTAAACAATGTACGACAAAACGAAGTAATATGTACAACAAGATGACAATGACATAATAATAGACTTAGAGCTAGATTGATATTGCCATAGCAAGATTCTGGCTGTTAAACAATCACCATGCTCTCATCTCGCGGTATGTGCAACTCAATAGGTGACAAAAAAAAATTAAAAAAAAAAAAAACTTTATTTCAAATTTACCACAAATATTTGTGCCATAAACACATTTTTGGCTTTGCAATGGGTAGTTTCAATGCATTCAATTTAATAAAAGTCTTTGAATTACAAAAATTCATTTGTAAAATTTGTTTTAAAGGAACAATTTATCTGCGTAAATATCACTTCTTATTGAGGGGGTGATCTCCACTTGAAACAAGTCATTTGAACATTCCAGCACAAAGACCGTCAATCTTGGCTGGCGCTTTCCTTTAGATATCTGGCCTAAAGAACTCAATAAAAAAAAAAAAAAAAACACAGCCCCTATGCAAATGAGTGTTTTACACAATCTTTCGGACATGCTGACAGAGAAATGTCAATTTATTATTTTTTGATACCCAAATACCAACGTATATATCCATGTGGCTTAGGTCATGTCAAAAAATTCGCAAATGTGTTTGGAGTACAGTATCCAACAAATGTTTTTCTATCGCACTGGAGTTATTTTGCATTCATTCTCATCATGATTAACATTTTAACAGGCTCCAATTTTCTTTTTATTTTACGCCATGAAATGAACTAATTGTTTGATAAATAAGAACGATAAGAAACTAACTAGATTGTATTCGGACGCGCGTAACTCTAAACTGTCGAAAAGTGGGCTCAAGATAACATAAAACCCTAGACTTCAAACGCAAGAACTTGGAGTGGTTTGGCAACTTTCTATAGATCAACTTTAAGATGTTGATGCAAATATTTAATCACAACATTAATAATGTCTTAATTCAGGTTGATCAGTGATACTAAAAAGACAGTTTTCTCATCGTAACATCAAACGTGAACTGTAAAAAGAGAGTGTGAAGGACTATTCAGCAAGGGATCAAATGAGAATTGTGTGTGTATGTTAGGACATTTTCTTTTCAACTAAGATGTCAATTAGTGTAGCAAGTATTTAATATAGATAATTCTCCCAAAACCCAACTTGGTCGCACTCCTTTTTGTAAATCAAAGTTGAGTTATTGAGCAAAAGATTGTAACGGTTAGGTAAAAAGTTGTAATAATTAAATAAAGAGTGTAATTATTGGATAAAAAATTATGAATTGTGATTATAGGATAAAAAGTCATAATCATTAGATAAAAATAGTAATTATTTAATATAAAAAATTATAATCATTAAATAAAAGTTGTGACTATTAAATAAAAAATTGTAACTATTGAATAAAAAATTTTAATTATTAGATAAAAAGTTGTAATTGTTGGATAAAAATTATTATTACTTGTATAAATATCAAAGAAATATTATATGTAAGTTAAAAAAATAATTCTAAAAATATACTAATTTTTTGATAATTTGATTTTAATAATATAATTTGTAATTAAGTGTATATTTTTATTTTATGAAAAAAATCACTTAAATTTTTATTGCATATTAATAAAGATAGATATCACCTTAAAAAGGAGAAATATATTTGATAAACAACTTAAAGCAATTTCATTAAATTTTCAGTTGAGCACTATTTGCACCAACACGGACTTGACATCAAGTTCGGAAATAGTTGGCTTTAGATTCGAGGATTAACTCTTGCATTGTCATAAATCTTTAGCTTCTACCGTACCAATGGAACTCCCAAAATTAGTTTCTTAAGACTTGCTGTTCTAATTTGGCAATGCACTTAGTCCCATCTAAAAGGAAAAACCCAAAGTTTGCAATTCAGTACTGAATCAAAAAATCTGTCGAATACACATAAGCTTATGCATCAATTCCCCATTCAGTGACTTAAATTCAGCTTCCTTGGTACATCATACACACGTATTTGTATGTGTATATATATATATATATATATATATATTATAAATTTTTTGATCAAGGAGTTGAGGGGAGGGGTTCCTGCCTTAACAGTGTTTTTCAAAGAAGTGAGATTTGAAGGCTGAATTTCTCTCCCAACGGAGGAGCCTTTTGGGCAACCTTTGGGTGACTATCCGGTCGAGTAGAGTGGTTATGCACGTACATAGATGAGATCTACAGATAAATATGGATAACATTTCAGATTATTATTATTATTGTTTTTCTTTTAATTTTTTTTTATTTCTCAAACTCTAAATGTCCACCTGTTGGAATCGGGTACTAAAAAGGAACTGGTGCTTTTGAATTCCAATAGAGAAGAGGAATACTCGTTGACCTTTCCGTCATTTTTGAGTGAGAACTTCCTGACTTCGATTTTTCATTGTTAAAAATTTGAGAATTTTGGCGTTTGAGTTCTGCATTCAATATTCATATCCGATCTGTGACCGTCGTGGTAACAGCAGATACAGATTATGATGAAAAAAAGAGGCCATACCGATTACGCGTTACACAGTCCAGGGCCCTCAGGCTTCTCATAAGAATTAAAATTCCTAATAGAGCAGTCAAATATGATTTTTTTTTTTTTAACGTCATCCAACAATCAAGAGTCCTTTTTGTTTTTGTTTTTTTTTTTTAATTGCAATTGATCAAAGACAAGAGCTAAGCACGTCAGCAAAGTGCTGAACAAGACTGCACCAATCCAAACCTCGAACAATACTGGTAAAAAATCCCCAGTATGAAAACAACAATTCCCATCGTATTCCCACTAAAAAATCCCGATCCTCTGTGCAAGGAGGCTTCCCACTTCATTTTTTTTTTTTAAAAAAAAAAAAGCGGCGTGGTGGCCCGTGGGGGGAGTGTTTTCTCCTTTATATTTCCTCATCACAACTCTTTCAAATCACCTGTACACCCTGGGTGCCATTTCCTTCAAAGATGCACAAATATACATAATTACATGCAAGGTTGTTAAAATCGGGATGCTATCTAGAATCAATTTAGGATAAAAATAATGGATCATATAATTGTAAGATTTTAACAAAAAAATAAAAATAAAAATAAATTAATATTAAGAAATATAAATTACAATTAAATATTTTGTATACACCAACTCTATAATAATAAAGAAAATCATAATTTTTTAATAAAAAATTTAAATTCTTCTCTCTTATAATAGTTAAAGAATAATTTTTATGAGTCATAAGTTTTAACTATCTATTTGTTTATATTTAGTATTCAAATTTAGATAAAGACATATATTTTGTTATAAAAAATAAAAAGAAATTATATAACAAAATAGAAGGTGACAAGGGGATAAATAAAAGTAAAAATAAAAAGTTATTGTATTGTGAGATTTATAATATGTTTTAGGAAAAAGAAAAAACTCAAAAACTTTTTATGAAAAAACAAAAATCTTAGGATTAGATTGTGATTTTATTGACTCTATTAAAATTTAACTTGAAAGATCTTAGATCATTAATTTTATTTATGCATAAGATCTTAAAATTCAGATTGAGGTTTTAATAACCTCTATTTTATGCAATTTTTCTTTTCAATAATTTCCAAAAACTACAAACGGTGCACTGGATTTGTTCACATTTTCTGTATATATTTTATAATTTAATTCCCGAGACCATGTCTGATTCTTAGTTTGAAATGTATCAGAATTATTGCAGTCAGCGTCTTACCACAAAAGCCCACAGTCGATAGCGTCTCCCTAAATAGGTTAGAATTTGAAAGGAAATCGTTCCGCTTGATAGGGCATTTTGATATATCTTTATTATGAAAACTTTTATTTTAACTTCCTCTTTTAAAAGTATAATTCAATCATAACTTTATTTCATATAATAAATAAAGCCTATTTAAAATAAAAATGATAAAATAAATATATATGATATAATATAATAAATAAATTATACTAAAAAAGATAAATAAATCTACATGTGTCGTTGGCCAACATCCCAATTTGGAAATTATTTTATTGATTACCAAGCGGGTAACCAAGACTTTAAAAGAAACTTTGCCAGACACCAACAAAAAAGAAAGCGCACACACACACACACACACACACACAAAAGAAAATAAATGTGAAATTAGATATAAATTTATTATAATTATTTGTTAATTATTATGAAAAAATATTAATTATAATTAATAATCATAATAAAGTCGCGTCAAATCTTGTCACTAATTCCTGAAATAGAACTCTTTCAAAAATAGACGGCCCGAATGAAGCAACCATTTTGGCAAGGCAGTGCACAACAATGAAAAGCCAAAATACACTGTAACCATATTAAAGGTAGAGGTTTTGTGCGTTGTTATGCGATTACCATACATCTAGAAAGATTTTGTAGTGTTACCTATTAAAAATTATGAAAAGTTGGGAGGTTCAACAAAGTGGTATTGAAAAGTTTGAACACGAGTGTCATGAAAATGTTTCAAACCCTCAGATATGTAAATGGGTAATTACACAATCAAAACACCAACACTATTGAACCCTCTTCTCCGTCAATTAATGTTGATTTAGTTCTCTCTCTTCCATACATCAATCAATATAGACAGGAAGGCAGAAAGTCTCGGTTGTAGACAGAGGTGGATGGGGTTTCTTCAGCTATCTCTAGCTTTCAAAATGGCCATGGCTAGTTTATTTGTCTACTTCTTGTTGAGATTATTCTTGTCTTGCTGGATTTTGCCTATCAGGGCCTACTGGAAACTTAAAAGATATGGGTTTGGAGGTCCAACTCCGAGTTTCCCTTTGGGAAATTTAGAGGAGATGAAAAAGATCAGCAGGACTAGGCCAGCCCCTTCTCCTGGATCTCTAGAGCTGGTCTCCCATGATATTCACTCGACTGTGTTTCCTCACTTTGCTCAGTGGCAAAAATCTCATGGTATGCCTCTTCTTCTATGTCTATTTAAGTTATTTATTGTCTTCTTCAACTTTTATTGTCTCCAAGCACATAAAATGGACAGAAAAAGACAATTTATTTATGCGGAGCTACCCATTTATGCATAAATACTTGCATATGCTGTGAGTTATATATAATAACCACTCCAGGTGCGAACTTATGTTGTTCCTGCGTATGCGTTTATGCGCCCCGACCAATATTCAAACCCGTAAGCACATTAACTCCTGACAATAGGTAGAGCTTAGTTGTGGAGGGATGGGAAGGCCCACTATGAATTATGTCTCATTCCTTTTTATCAATAAATTTTTAAAAAAAGTTAATATATAATAATCCAAGTAGCTTCAGTTAATATTTAGCTTTTGTTTTTTTTTTTTTCAGGTAAAAATGGTGGTATATAAACATATATTAGTTATTCACGTTGCACTGGTTGCATATTAATTAGTTTTCATTTTGTTTTTTTTTATACACCAAAAGTAATCAAGTTCTGAATACTACTTTTCATGATAACAAATAAGGTTTCTTAAAATGTATACGATTTGTGCCACTTTGGCGTTGCAGGGAAGGTGTTCATATACTGGCTAGGTACAGAGCCATTTTTGTACATAGCAGACCCAGAGTTCCTAAAAACAATGTCTGCAGGAGTGACAGGCAAGAGTTGGGGAAAGCCCCAAGTGTTTAAACGTGACAGAGAACCCATGTTCGGCAATGGTTTGGTAATGGTTGAAGGCGAGGACTGGGTTCGCCACCGCCATATTATCACTCCTGCTTTCTCTCCGGCCAACTTGAAGGTTGGTCCGAACCCCCGGTGTTGATTCTTTCAAGACGCTAATTAAGCTTTATTATTGTTATTATTATTATTATTATTTATTTATTTAGTCATTGATGGACAACCACAAGTTCTAAGTCTAGAAAGTCTATAAATGTACTCTGACGAGTGCCTATGAGATATTCACTTTTAAGATTATCCTTTCATTTTCCAACCAACGTGGAAATTAATTTCTCCATCTCTTGCATTCTAAAATCGGCAAATGCTGACGAAAGAATGCGCTAGACTTAGCCGTCAATAGACCTAAAATGGATATGGATGACTTTGATTTGTCTAAGTATTTAGAAGTTAAAGTTTCTAATAAATGAAGATTAGAGAGTTGGCAATGAATACACTTGTCAAGATGGCTGTTGATAGGAGTTCTAATCTTATTGCATGGTTAGGAGATTTTCTTTGTAACAATTTTTCTTTAGCCCCTTTTTATCATGATACTTCCATTACTATAATTTGCTCTGCTGATTTATCGGAAAAAAAAAAGAGTTGACAGTACAGTAGCTTACCAATTTGAACGGATAATTACAAGCTTACAACGCAATTTGTCATAAAAATTCATAGGACGCGCAAGTCGATCGAACTTCTTCCTCAAAATGCTACATTTATGTGATATTATCGTCTCTTTTAATTATCACCCACTAATTAAAGTGCGTTACCTATTCTACACATAGGCTATGGCAAGCTTAATGGTGGAGTCCACCACTAAGATGCTAGAGAAGTGGACTGCTATCATCAATTCCGGGGGCCAAGAAATCGACGTAGAGCGTGAAATCATTGCAACAGCTGGGGAAATCATCGCCAAGACAAGCTTTGGACTAGGCTATGAAAACGGGAGGAAAGTCTTTGACAAATTAAGGGCAATGCAAGTGACCCTATTTAAGTCCAATCGTTATGTGGGGGTACCGTTTGGCCAACTCTTGTGCCCTAAACAGACCCTAGAGGCCAAAAGGCTTGGGAAGGAAATTGATGCCCTCTTTTCATCCATTATAATAGCACGTAAAAAATCCACTGATGGGAGTCCTCGAGCCGACTTGCTGGGGCTATTGCTTGAAGGGAGCGGGGCGGACGGCCAGCCGAGGAAGACGTTAACAACAGAGGAACTGGTTGATGAGTGCAAGACATTCTTCTTTGGTGGCCATGAGACCACGGCTTTGGCCTTAACATGGACATTCCTGCATTTGGCCATGCATCCACAGTGGCAAAGCGAATTGAGAGAGGAGATCAGACAAGTTATTGGAGAAAAGGAGCTTGATTTCACGGTGCTTGCCAGGCTTAAGAAGGTAATTACCCATCCCACTTCAACTTTCTTGCATGTTGCTTGATTGGCTTAAGAAGGAAAACCAGTGGTTGCATCACATGTAGAAACATCATATACAAGCGTGCACCTTCCGTTTGTGGCTGGCTGCTAGGCTTCCATAAACTCTAATCGAAAAAATCTGGAATGTGTATTCCCATTAGTGGACATGGATGATTGAACATGCATGAATCATGAGAAAGTTATAAATATGAATATAATTGAACATGCACCAAGCAACATTTTGCTACGTGCATTATTGACCATCTTGTTCTGTGAGAAAGCCTTGAGAAATAAGAGATTGTGAAAGAAAGTTGCATCGAAACTTGAAGTTCACATGTTTGGATTATGCGTGAGAAAGAAATTCTGATGAAAATGAGAAGAAAATAATAATGGAGTCTCCGATTTTTTTATTTTTCACATATTTTTGGTGAGAAAAGGTCGGTCGGAAAACCTTTTTGACAAATTAACCATGTCTATATATTTACTATACTGCCCTTTTACTTTATACGAACCCTGCATTCCATATCTACCCGTTGTTTCTTTGTACTTTTCTTTTGGCAATAATTCTTCTCTCCGGATTTTTCTTGTAAACTTTCAAAAACTTTCTGCTTTTTTCTTTATTTATTTATCTTTTTTAACTATAGGCCTTTTTGTTGACACTTTTCTTGAGTACATTTTCAAGCATAAAATAATAAAATGGTCTGCGCCTTTATTTTCCTCGTTATTAGGTGTACCACATTTTTACTGTTTATTTATAAAATATTATTTCTTTTTTAATATTAATAATAAAAATTATCAAATTATATTTTAATATAAAGGTATAAGTATAGTCTTATAAACATTATTTTTCCTTGTTTTTTGCTTTCATTATATTTAAACAAAAAAAATTTATACTTTGTACTTATTTCATTTTCACTCTTTTCTAACTTATCCAAATAATTAATTAAAAAATTATTTTTTACAACATTTTTGTTGGACAAAAATAAGATTGTATTAGTGATTGAAAAAAATTGTTTTAAATTGTGTGTACACTATTACTTTTTTTAAAACAAAATTCATCACCACTAATTTGTAACAGATATTTCTATAAATTTTTTCATAAAATAAAATAAAATAAAACACACTAAATTATAAATTACAATATTATAATTAAAATTTCTAAAAGTTAATGCAATTTTAAATTATTTTTTAATTTATCTATAATAATTTTTTCAACAATATTATAGATAATAAATTATTTAATAAAATAAAAATATTTTTTTAAAATTATATATATTAAATAAATACAACTTAAAAGTCATGAATTCAAAAACTAATAGATACAATTTTTTTGTTCTTTTATCATTTATTATAAAAGTCATAAATTAATAATAATTGTTAACGGTTAATAACTTAATTATAATGATAATGAGTTCAAATTTTATGAGATATAACTTTTCTATTTCTTTTATTTTATTTACTACAAAATTATTTATTAATTTTTAGGTAACTATTTTTTAATTTAGCAATTATAACTTTTAAATTACAAATTAAAATTCATGGATTCAAAAATTAACAGATACAATTTTTTGTTCTTTTATCATTTATTATGAAATGGCATATAAAGTTTATTTCATTTATTAATAATATATAAAGTAATTACTTATTAATTCTTAAATAATTAGTTTTTATAGTAAATAACACAAAATAATTACTTATTAATTTTTAAATAACTAACATTTAATCTAACAATTATAGTCTTTTAGGTTATAACTTGAAAATTATGAATTCAAAATACAATAAACACAAGTTTTTGTTTTTATTTTTATTTTAAAAATACCCTTCTTTCGAATATATCCTTAGAATCTAAGCAAAGCATTAGGGACGTTCGAGCTAGGTAATGCCTATGAACCTAAAAATAGACTTTTGTGGGGTAAAGCTAGGCCTATAACTCCATCAGTTTGGGGTCAACAGAAGTGGAAGATGCTGGTGAGTTGCATAAAAATATTTAAATTTTGCGGCCATTTTTCCATTTTATATGAAAACTAACTCAAAATATGAAGATGAAATTGTAGTAAATGAAATAAAAATTTTGGGCTACACAAGCAAATTTGTTACAACTTTTGCCTAACCTGCCAATATCCATAACACGATGACGATGATGACATTTACGTCTGCTTTGAGTCAGCATTAGACCTTTATATTTGCAAATCTTAGATTGGTCAATTTTTGGATGGAGAGCCTTCAAATTTGCAAATCCTATGAATTCTGCAAATGCTGTTTTGCAGATGGAGTGGGTAATGAATGAAGTTCTAAGGCTCTACCCAACAGCACCAAACGCGCAAAGGCAAGCCAAAGAAGATATAAGAGTAAACAGCCTTACCATTCCGAATGGAACAAACATCTGGATTGATCTTGTGGCCATGCACCATGACCCTGATCTATGGGGAGATGATGTGCACGAGTTTAAACCAGAGAGATTCAAGGATGACCTACACGGTGGATCTAAGCACAAGATGGGGTTTCTGCCTTTTGGGTTTGGAGGGAGAATGTGCGTAGGTAGGAATTTGAGCATGATGGAGTATAAGGTTGTTTTAAGCTTGGTTCTCCCCAGGTTTTCTTTCTCCCTCTCACCATCTTATTTCCATTCTCCCACCACCTTGCTTTCCCTGAGGCCTAGAAATGGGCTGCCTCTCATTGCCCAGCCCCTATAAGTTAGAAATTCTGATTTGACATCTCTTTCGCAACATTTACTATTTGAATAAAGGAGAACTTGTGTCTGAGGATTTGTAGTCCCACTTGACTTCTTTGCCTTTGCCCTTCTATTTGAAAGTGGTGGAGTCAAGTCGATTGAGAAATTTTGTTTTTTCAAACTCCTCGGAGGTAATTTGAGCCACGACCCAAGGCAGATTGACACTAATAGTGGGCATGAATAAGTGATGGTGAACGATCTGGCTAGAAAATGGCCAAAAGCGATAGCTCTGATGTTAGTGTCCAATCCTCCAAAATGTGGCTTTACCACCAAACGCCAAGCATATACATTGCGGTGGATCATGCTGGGTTTAGAAGCAATACGCAGCTGTAGCCTTGACCAATTGAAGTATATGCTGTACTCTTTAAAAACCAGATGTCTAAATCGTATCCTGAACAAGCCAACCCATCCCTTAACAATTAAGACCAGTTCTTTGCTGCCTTCATTCCACATTTGACAAAAGGAAAAGATGCAGCGTGCAACCTACAACTAAAATCCAGGGCATCAGCTAATGCAGAAACATAACATAGCCATTCTAATAAGGATAATAAGCAGTTTACTGGTTCCATTCAGAACATGGCAAATTGATGAAAATTTGAAGGACTGGAGAAAGAGAAAGTACCAGCAATAATGGCCCTTTACATGGAAGCTTCATCAAAGGTGACAAATTGTTGCAATAGAATGTCTGTTCAATCAATAAGGAAACAAGTTACCGTTAAAAGAGAGGCAAGCCTTTTGGAAACGCAAGTGCATCCACTGTCTCTCATATGTTGCCAAATGTCTGCAACCAATCTCATCAAGCAGCCAAAGTTTCAATTCGTCAAACTTCTTAAATGGATCGCCATCCTCTTGAGTCATATCATTCAACACCTGAATCACTAGATAATTAGGTTTAAGGATCAACTGGAGAGCAACTGAACTCTTTTCCTGAAGTTCTTTCAGGCATTAATATTAAAAAAGGCATCAAACGAGAAATTACCTAACTAATTTGGATCAATATGCTTTTCCTAACAGTGTGATATGACAGCAGAATTCCTAAGAATAGCTTTAGTGCAGCTCACAGTCTACCACACCGCCATTCACTTAACACCGAGAGGTGCCATATTTAGAAGACTTCACATCAACCCACTTTTACAGTCTTAAAATTCTCCTCAAACAGTGTGATATGCCATATTTCTGTTGCTGCCAAGATTTGGGCTTCCTCTCCTGTTATGACAAGAGTGTTGTTAGTCATAGTCATAGTGTTGGATCGACTAACCACTTCACCTTCAGTAGAGGCTGTAATGCAAATCCATCAGCTTGTTACTGTGCAAGCAGTTTTTAGCACTCATATGTCTGTTACCCCTCCCCTCTCTCAGATTCCCACATCCCAAAAAGATCAAGAAAATAAGCATTAAGTCTGGTATGGATTCATATGATTTAGGGGTCACACCAAGTTACCAGCTTCAAAAGTCATGGAAGACCCAGAATCTAGACTAAAATGGCAAAAGAAGAAAATATAATTCAAACACAGATAATTGTTACTACTTTCAAAGACTTTTTGATCCTGGGTTGATCCATCTTCCTCTTCATGCTCTGCAGCATGAGCAGCCAATGGAGCATTCGATAGTTACCAATCCAATGATTGAAAGCAAACGAATGCAACATGAAACTACAAGTAGAAGAATAACGATAATGGTAAGATTAAGACAATAGCCACAAGAAATTGGAGACAAGATAAGACAAGACTGCTGTATAACCGTGTTAGTTTTGACAGTTAATTTTGCTATGCTGGTATGCACAGGCGTAGAAGGGCAAGTCGTAAGTGTAATGGTGAGCCTACTCTACTTTGACCTAGAGGTTAAAGGTTCAATTCACAGAAACATCTTCTCTGTAAAAATATGTGGGAGCTCCATGTACTGGGACGCTCTTGGTGTGCATGGGCTTAATTGCAAATATTGCGAGAGATTTCTTCAGAAAATTTTCCCAGAGAGGATAGTAAAAGGAGGGAAACTCAGAAACAGATATGTACCTCTGCCTCCTCATTTTTTGGATCACTCTTGAGGGAAATGAATCTTGCTAATTTGTCTCTGTGAATACCTAGTAACTACCTCATTTGCTGCACCTACAACATGGAAATTAGCAAGTGCCATAAAATTATTGCTTTACTGGGTTAGAATGCACCAGTGTATAAGAACTTGATCATATCTTTCAGAACCAAAGAAAGACATGTACTCCTTGTAATTAATGTGAAAACTTACTACCATTTAAGTGAAAAAGGAAATAAGGTATAAATAAAAATTTCAAAGAACTTACGTCATCATCAATTGTTACCAAAAGAAAGAGGAAGAAAGGGAGAAAAAAGATTAAAGGGTATAAGAACATGATCATATCTTTCAGAAGCAAAGAAAGACATGTACTTGTTTGTAATTAATGTGAAATCTTACTGCCATTAAGTGAAAAAAGAAATAAGGCATAAATAAAAATTTCAAAGAACTTGCATTGTCATCAATTGTTACCAAAAGAAAGAGGAAGAAAGGGAGAAAAAAAGATTAAAGGGTACCCTTATGAAGTTCATCATATCTTTCAGAAGCAAAGAAAGAGAAAGGGCATACACCCATTAGTACTTAATCGGAAATCTGACCACTGTTAAAGTGAATAGGAGAGAATATAAATAGCAATTTTTAAATACCTACATCTTCATCATGATGAACTTTGTCCTCGATGTTGCTCTAGGAAAGCAAGCATTCCCAAGTCTTAGCAAAAAGCAGAGTATATTTTGGGTATTCAGGCTACCAAAGAACAAACAATATGTATGAGTCGAAATACTTTACAATCAATGCCATGACCTCAAAGTTTTCAGGAAATGCAAAAGGCACATGATCTCTTCAAAAGCTTATGTGCAATCCTTCAAAGCTAGTTTCTCCAATTAGGAAAACTTCTAGAATGGTTTTGACAGCCATAACACATACAATGTATCTAGATCAGAACGATAAGACACTGAAAAATCCAATCTAAAGACAAAAATTTGACGTGTTCCGGCTAATCTATACTTTGGCTTGGATAGAATGTGCACATGTATGTGCCCACAGGGTTTAGTCTGCCGGGAAAACTGATCGTGCCTCAGAAATAGCTGTAAAGTATATTCGCCCTTTGGGAGTTTTGTAGAGTTTAGATAGAATCACCCATTGCATAGACTCTCTGAAATTGGTTGTGGAAAAGCAGAAAAGTTTAAATGGCCATAAGCTTGCTACATTTGATGAAAATGAAGTAAACATCCAAGAACCATCTTTTTGGTATCAGATAATGCCATTAACCTTCTTCCATGAGTGACTCATGTCATGCTTGCATTACAAAGAACGCATCATTGTTCCAATGTTATCAATAAATCTTTTTCAAAGACCAATTAGCAGTTATACTCTTCAAGTATTCACTAACCAGAGTTGTACCTGCTAGATATATAAAGAACAAGTACCTTGTTGTGTCACAAATGGAATTTGAGGCTTGACTTCAGCTAATGTCTTCCAATTTGAACTCGTAACTGCAGCAACTGATATGGCATAAATTAAAAAAGCCAGAATCTACATCAATGTCACTGACTAATGTCTGTTTCCCAGAGGACAGTTTGTCATGTTTCTCTGAGAGAGCACCAAGTTTAGCATTAACAGGTCAACAGGGAACTCGTATCTGCGAATTGATGAACATGAAAAAGAAGAGAAAAGGACTCAAGGTTAATATGCAAACAACCACAACCCCCTCCACCCGAGCAAACAAAAAGAGAAACATAAATAAAAGCAGTTTGCATGTTACTTAAAGTGGCTGCAGGTGCAAGTTTCTCGTATGCCAGCAGCAGTTCAACATCACTTCTGAGAGGTGCTTGGCTTCCATCAAGCATGAGCTCTTCTTTATTAATGTCAATTCCATGCACAATCTGGGTACAACAAAGACAAAATGAGCACTGAATATAAGAGGCATAACACCACACACAAAGTAATTGACAATTTTTAGAATGATCTATTCCGTTGCCAATCAACGCATTGGAAAGATAGGAGGTAAATTGTGAACTACATTTCTAATTATGATGAGCACCAAGGGAAATTAAAAATTCCAGTGCCATCAAATGCAATTTAGCATCATATGACAGGTTAAGATATGCGATGTAAAAGTTGCGTAGCAGAAAATAAACCAAATGATCCATCCACCCGCCAAAGAAAGAAGAAGGATAGGGGATAACTTGAACAGACACTATCAACTGCACAAATGCACAAAAAAAAAAACATAATGTGTAAAAGAATCTAACTACCTCAAAGGCTACAATAGTGATTTTGCGGCTTGCTATGCCACTTGACCAAATATGGGGAACAGCTAGTTCAATTGTACAGCAGGCAGTCAAAGGGGACAAATCTGCACATTCCAAGCATGTTATATTCATCAAGTTGCTTGAGAGCCTTGGCAAGTTCCTCCAGGTTTTTCTTATCCAATATCTTTTTCCTTCCTTTTTTTAAAAAGAAGATTTGGAAACATTGTTCACAAATGAAATGAATGAATGAAGGCTTAAAAGCAGAGTTCAAGTTGCAGATCGAAAAGAGGGTGGGAACAGACCTTCAGATAAGAAGTCAACGAGTCTGTAAATAGATCATATACCTTACTTATATTCCACGTGCCAATCACCAGAAGGGCTTTTGCAAGAAGGATTTGACAAACAAAGAGCCTCCTACAAAAATATTCCAAAA
The DNA here is from genome assembly GCA_037897445.1 of Ceriops zippeliana. Classification (NCBI taxonomy): domain Eukaryota; kingdom Viridiplantae; phylum Streptophyta; class Magnoliopsida; order Malpighiales; family Rhizophoraceae; genus Ceriops; species Ceriops zippeliana. The sequence continues at coordinate 4,841,229 of JBAPLH010000144.1, forward strand.
AAAAAAAAAAAGTGTGAGATATCAAACAACAGATTTCATGTCAATATCACATGGTGTAGGATATCTGTTTGAAAATATACAGAAAGGAGGTAGAGCATTAATGCAAGCAAACCTAATTAGATTAATATTAAAGCTAAGCTGATTCACGTACAGAAGGTTCAAGCGTAGAAGAAAGAAAAGAAGCCTAGTTTAAGAAGTTAAATTCCTGTTGTTCTGACTACAGGCAAGTATAATCCTTATATCTGTGATAAAATATCATAAAAAGAAAATTGACAATAATTTCGTGCTCTTTGCAGAAATAGTTGGCGATTGACATAGTGAAAAAGCATTCACAATGAACAAACGAAAGAACAGTAAATATTTCAGAGGCCCAACGGCTCAAACCTGAGGCTGCAAGCATACAATCATTGCCACCAGCATCGGCTTGCACGACTTCTGGAGTATCAACACCTCCTTTGCCAGCGGTGTAAAATGGAAATTTTTCTCTCAAGTCAAACAGACATTCTTTTTTTCTTTTTGTAGAGAAATCAAACAGAAAAGAAAGCGAACATGATTAAAAAAAAAAAAAAAAATCAATTCCATGCCAAGATTCAGGAAAGTTCATAAATACCAAACGTCCACGATTCTCGGTTTCCCGCAATCCACAGCCGAAAGATCAAAGCCAGAATCTAAAATTTTGTTAATTATTGGAAATACACGGTATTCAACAGTAGGAAAATGATTACAAATATCCAAATACAAAACTTTCTTTAACTAAATTAAAGGGCCTGAAATAGCCCAAAAGAGACTTCAGTCCAAGAGTTCCTCCCTTTTTTCCGTTTCTTGAAATGGTAATAAATAAATAAACCAAGAAAGAATTTTATAGAGTTGAGCCCGTTACGGGTAGCTCTTGTAATTAAAATTGATTTCACTTCACTTATTTATTTATGCAATGACAGATCGGAATGTTGGCAAATTTGTATATCGCTGCGTGGACTTGATGTGCTTTTCTATTGATCACATAGAGAAAGCTTTTGGTGTGCTTTATTGTTAAATATTAAAATAAATTATAAGTAAATATATAAATAATTGAAAATTTTGAGACAAATGATATGAAGTTTCCTTGTTAAGAAGTACATTTCCAAATATTTATCAAGAAATTTTTTTTTTTTGGAAAAGCAATTAAATTTTTAGATCAAATGTATACATAATGATTTAAAAAAATATTTATAAATAATAAATTATTACTTTTTAATTATTTTTTGTTTCAATAAAGAAGTAATTATCATTTTATGGTTAATATATATATTTTTTTTAGCAAGAACCAACTTAAGAAATTTAGAAATTCAATTTTCAAATAAGCTTGGACCGTTTTTGACTCCAACTACATGTCGAATTAGATATTTAATATTAATAATGTTCTTGACATAAGTTTAAATTTTAAAAAGTGAAATTACTTGTAAAATTCAGTTTATAATTTAATATATTCTTTTCAATATTAATCTAAATATAAGAAGTTATGTGTAAAGGTGACCTACACAAGTTCAATACCATTAAGGTAAGATTAAATGGAGATGATACGATGTAATTCTTCACTTTGGTCTATAAAAATGTAATACTTGGTATATTAGGATTTTTGAAAAAAAAAAAAAAAAAAAGAAAGTGATACGTTCTAATATTGGTGAAGATAGACCGACGAGGGTCTCTCGTCATAAAGCAGATCAAACTATATCTAGATTTAATAAACAAGTAAACTATAATCTTAACCGCACGATGAAGCTGAGCTATTAATGCCAAAATTGAGAGAGTGACAAAGCTGAGCTACTAGATAAAGCGTTACTGCCCAAAAATTTGAGAGCATTTCAATCGACAAATGAGTGCAATGGTTTCACAATCGGACGTTCAATGGGCAGGCGCAAGAACAACTTTTGGATCTTACGATCAGTAATCCAATCTAAGGAAATTTTCTTTATTAATTTGATTTGATGAACCTGCAGTAAAATTGGTTGAGGCATTCCCCAATTGTATCTGTGTTTTCATTGTGTACTCGCTCTGCGTTGTATGCTGTGCTGTCCATGAGACCTGCAACACCAATTCTTTTGCATACCTATGCCGATGATGGCACAAGGTTATGACACCTAGTGTCACAAGGATACGGACAATCAATCTCCTTGGTCATGCTTCTGCTAAAATACCAATCCCCAACTGCTTGTGCAATGGTCTGCAAACCACACAAACAGTTGAACTGTACACATTCAAAATACAAAGACAGGATACGCAGCTACCTCACAATGTTAGCATGCATGCGCATTACAACCCATCACTGACACTGACATTTTTGGTAAACACGGATAATTTAGCAAAAGAAATGCCAGGTTTTGCACCCATGCACTCGAGTTTGAAGGCGCAGATAAGCGTGCATATCCATTAATGCAGATCAAATGTGCTATCCAGGATTAAACCAATTATAGATGTGAAGAACTGATGATATCAGAAGATGCCAATCCAGCTTTGGCAAACTTAAAACTTGTGTATATTTAGAAATGCATTTCCGTTAATGGATCACTTGAGGATTAGACTAGGTTATACTGACTTTGAAACCAGTTGTACTTAAATGTTCAGTAAAATTTGGACAAACGCCTTAAAATTATGACCGTTTGAGCCTTAATTTGATTGGCAGCCAGAGCAAAGTCCAGTAAGTAACAAATAACAACATTTTGGGCTTATCAGGTAAAAGGCATCATTAAGAAACCAAGCTACACAGATGACTGCGAATCCTGGCATGTGAATGTAAATTACATACCTTATTGTGTATTCTCGGAGAGTCAGCAGCAAACCAAGTGCCTTGTAACTCACTTTGGCAATGAGCAAAGCATGAATTTATAAACATTCCCCCTCTGTTGGAATCTCTAAAGAATGATAGTAAGGCAGCCAGCATATCTCTTCTGAAACCTGAAAACAACTTGCAAGATGTTAGCAGACAATTTGGTGCTCTTAAACTATAACAATTTACACACCAGAAGCAGGAAAAGACCTAGCAGTGTTTCCATCTGCGTTGAACTACAAGCTGCTAGGTTGAGCTTGCAATGCTTCCAATTTCCAGGCAAGTCCGCAGAAGATGGCACCAAGATATGGTTTAACTGTTAAACCTCGAAGTGTCAGTCATTCTGTACCGTTGCTAGAACTTTAATTAAAATGCGGGAGCAATGTGCAGTCAATTGTATGTGAGATTTAGACAAGAGAAAGGCCAAAATAAAATTGACCTGATATACGTCATAAGCTGAATTCAAGATGAAGAATGGTGTAGTAATGTACTTCAATGAGTACTGTGGGAAGATGCACTGCACAGATAGAAGATAAATGCCATAAGCGCTGGAATCAAACAGCAGCTCTGAAATAAATGGCCCTCGGGAAAAGGTGTACCAGTTCGGGATTATTAACGATGGTGGTGCAGTTTTTGTTGAGATTCTTTTCTGCTCCCTGCAACAATCACTTGACATGGTCAGCATAACAGTTGTAATGTAAGCTGTTCCCCCCCCCCCCAAAAAAAAAACCAGTTATAATGTAAACCGCAAAATGGAACATATATATGTGTACTGTAATAACAGTTAGGATTTTATTTGAACACCAAGGTGCTCATTTGTAATCTTCTAGCGACAGATTCTGCAATGGATTACATTTGCGCGCACTTTGTCTTCCTTGTCTATAGTCATTCCCTAGTCAGACCCACACAAAGTTTTGGAGCAAGTAATGTGCAGTGAATGAGTAGAATTCGTTGTTTCAGGAGTCTGCCCTTGTTATATTAGTTTAAAGTAACATATCATTTTACTTTCGGAATATGGCGCATAAGGTGCACTCAAGGGATATCTTGCAGAGCAACCAAAAATTCATGAGTTGTACCTGCAGAGAAACAAGTTTTTTGTAGAAGGACCTCATAGTGTAGCTCAAACTACGTCTCTTCTGCAAAGGGTAAAGTGAAGACATAGTCCCATAAGCAAAACCATTAAGGGAAAAAACACACACACACACACACACACATATATACATATAGTGTAATCCCATGGAAGGAAATACAACTTACTCATCGAGAAAAAATCCAGCATCACTTAAGCATTTTACTTTGGCATTGCTTGGTAGCATCTGAGCGAACTCATCACAATGGATAAAAACAGATAGACCACCGGCAGAGCAACCTGAAAGCAAAGCCTAGTAGATACAAAACGAATGTTCAAGACCGATAATATTCACAAAAATAAATCAAGAAAGGGAGAGGTGACAATTCTTTCTTAATTCTTTTCACCTTTTGTGCCTGCCCCAAACCTTCACGGAGTAGATCATGAATTAGTGCCTCCCATATCCTTTGGCCTTTGAAATAAACCACTGATGTCTGTTTTGCATATGCACAAGATGTCAATTAACAGGCACCACAATGTTCACAGTGAATTTGACTGCTAATGTCTAATTAAATAAACAACAACAACAATAATAGAACTTTAATATCAAATTTAATTAATATCAATTATATAAATTATTATTAGTCATTTTTGTCGAGAATTAAATTTGGTATGAGTAATGAGATTTTTGAAGAAACTGAACCAAATTCCAGAAAATATAAAGGACCGAAAGGGGCAAAATTAAGCAGTTTGATCATCCAAATTTCACGGGAATTATGACTCATGAACATAGCATTGGCAAGGCACTGAAATTATTAGGCCAAAGAGGCTACCCCGTTGTCAAACTTGGCATCGCCAGCAAAGGAAGCTCCATCACAATATCTAAGTTTCACACGGTTCCAGTTGTAAAAATTTGTTTCATTATCAGAATTTGATTATTGTCATTTACTATTAAAAAATAACAAAAAATTAACACTATTTTTTTAAAACACTAATTCGAGGAGATGCCCCTACCAAGCCCATCAATCCTAAACAATTCATTTCATCACAAATTGTCCTGGCAAACATTACAATTCAGTTATTCTCTCCTCAAAAATGCCGAAATTAGGAACGACAGGACAATTTTATTTTATTTACTTGTGAGAATCAATGGTCAAATTCTAAATCTAAAATTAAAAATTTATTTAAATCCACTATCAAACCTTATAGCTTATACTATAATTAGACTCTGCATAGTGGGCAATTTCCTAGGCCTAAAATTTATACGCAGCAAACAAGATCCCTGACTGCTCTACGGAAAGAACCCAAAGGACCCATCGAAGAAAGTGAAATTTGCGTTGCCATGCGGCTGCTATCTCTCTCTCTCTCTCTCTCTCTCTCTCGCTCTCGCTAAAGGGACTCTACCGGGCTACCAGCCTTCGGCAGTGAAGAGGACAAAATAAACAAGTACAATAACGAACGAAATATTTATGCTTTTTTGTAGTTTAACGAGAGACAAGGAAGGCTGGAAAATACGCGGCTAAAGCCAGGCATGCTCAGCCGACAGCAATTAATCACTTAAAGGAGAGGAGATAATGTGAAGAACATGTGAAAAGTCACAGCGTTCCAATGGATCCCGGAATTTCCCGCTTTGGTTAATCAACAAAATATGCCAGGTTTTTTTTTCTTTAGAACGGGGCTCGAGAACTGTGACATCGGAAACACACACGACAATATGACATAAATAAGAGGGAAATCGTAAACGTCTTTACATATTAAGTGTCTAGCCATCTTAGCAGCAAGATAGATATATATATATATATATATATATATATATATATATATTAGTCTTAAATAATTTCTAATAAATGCAAACACTTGTTCTCCAAGGACAAACGTGTGACATTATCTATTTAATTCAAATTCTGTATTTATTTAATTGTCTATGCAAACTTTGATATATGCTTTGACCCTAAATGATTGAAGTAGGTCAAGATCATTGAATAGCTAGTTGAAAACATTATTAGCAACTTTCGTTTATTAAATAATATAGCCCTTTCATTCATTGAGAATATAAAAAGGATGGCAACCGGCAGACTTCAATTTGGACCGAGGTGAACTTGTTTAATTTTCAAGAGGCAAGAGAAATTCTTTTATAGTATTTTTTTTTTTTTCCTCCGTCTTCTATAAGTCCTAGGAGTACGAGGTTGAAATTCCGGCAAATAGGACCGGCTGATGAATCTGGACCGTTAAATAGGACAAAGAAAAAATACATATGTACCAGGATTAAGAGCGGCGTTGTTGCTTAGGATTCCAGAAAAAACCTCCAGCTTTTGCATATAACTTGTAGACCCCCTGCGCGTTTGGGCTCTCTCCAGGCATGATTGTAAGTCATTACACCACCCACCTCCCTAAAAAAAAGAAGATAATAGTTATCATTGTGAGAATTAAAGTTCATAATTAATCCCTGGATCCCACCAACCCAACTCATGAACTAGCTTAACTAATCCATCCAGTTCCCAATTACGCCAAAGTGCTTGCTTGGGTTCAAAGTTTGGCATGTAAACGAAAGATTCCCCAGTAGACTTTAATTCTTTCAGTGGGGACCATATCTAACACTTGCGTGCACCTCTGATGTACGTCCTCTGCAGGACTTTTCATGGGTTTTTGATGGAGCCAATTTACCTGCAATTCGACTGAAGCACCACAATTTCCTCACATATACGACAAAGCCGTCGTCATGTGCACCAGACGGCCAAAATACATTGAATCTCCTTCTGATCACAACACCATAACCTAATCTCTCTTTGTTTATTTAATGGACAAAAACAAAGTAACTTATCTGGGGTCAGTCCCCAGTATCCAACGTCTTAAGAATTCGATCCCCACGAGAAAACAAAAATGAAGCGGCACTGCTTCTATAATTTATCTTATTTTATTTGACTAGTTCACCTTAACTAGAGACTTTTTTTTTTGGGGGGGAACAAAAACTAGATAATTAAAATTGCCGCCCGTTGCTAATGGAATTGCTATTGCAAGTAAAACATGGGACACAGCGGGTTACTCGTAGCAACTATCAATTCCCAAGGCTGTGGTGCCCAATTTCTCACTTACCCCACCCCATCCCATTTCACTTATGTAAAAATAAAGAAGCAGCTCTGAAGATTCTAGGCCTATTGCAGGCCACCAAATCAGCATTGCATTTCAACAAAGTGCACCCCAAGGTGAAGTGCTACATGCTGCACGGCACGGAAAGGTCCAATAACGCAGAGCCAGGTTGGAGAATGGTCCAACATCTTCCACCTAGGGCAGTCCCCACTTTGGCCATTTTTTGTTCCTAAACGAACCCCTTTTTTTCTTTTGTTTATCTATTAATTTGACAAGAAAAAGAAAAGGAAAGGCCAAGCTTTACCTCAAACTGCAGAAGCCAGTTGCGTGCTCCGGCACCGAATCCCCTGTGCAGATGATACGCGGGCAAACTTCCATCCAAACAGACTACGAATATTAATAGAGATTGGAAACATGACAAACAAAAGGAAGATTTAAATAAGTGTCGTAACAAAACTAAATAAGGAGAAAAAAAAAAGGAAAGAGAGAGAAGGAACCAAGACTGGAAACATGAAAACGAAGAGACAAAGCAGTTATGACAACAAATTCAAATCAATATTTAAAAAAAGATAATGACAATTATTAAATTTCATATCCAATGAAAAAGTGACAAGACTTACGTGCACCGAGAGCGGTGGCGCTGCGGACCAGCGTCATGGGCACCCGAAGCTGCTCATCCAAGCAAATGCACAGTGGCACGCAGGATAGCAGAAGGATTGGTAGCAACATCGCTGCTATTGCTACGTTCATCTTTGTGTTTGAAGAGAAGGAAAAACAATAAGATTAGGCAGATCAACGAAAAATCCGGTCGCTAAGCAATGGGCAGGGATTGTGTTTAAATATTATTGAGTATATTAAGGATCATCACCAACCCAACATTGTCTACCCCTCGAAAGAATCAGACACAGAAAAGAAAAGCATGCCCTAATGAGATTATAGAAAAGAACGTTTCTGTGATAACAGGTAAAAACCGGGTAGCCGGAATGGCAAAATAACAATGGAGGGAGACTTAGAAGTTTGGAAAATTCAGTTGGTTTATTGCTATCGAAGAAAAAGAGATGACAGAGGAACAATAGAAAGAAAGAGGGACTTAAACGGGAAAAAAAATGACTAAGTCATAAATCTGGCAGCAGGAACTGGAGGAAGTTCGGCGGTCTGTGTTGGATTTGAATGAGGATTCGTGAGTGGAGGGGGAACAACGTGATTGGTTTGTTTGGACAGAGAAGTCGAAAACGGGGAGAGCCGGTCATGCCGATGGAGAAGAAAATTACCTGTATACAAGGAGTATGGGACCCACGACCGCAATCACTCAATGTTGATGTCCTGAGAACCAAGGTCGATTTTGGTGATGTGGGCTGAGCTGCGTAAAGCGCGGTGTCTAATCCCAAAATTGTCTTACCCTAAGGTGTGGATTATGGTTTGGAATAAATGACCAGCGTGTGTGGGTGCCCGAACAAGCCGCAACCTATAAGCCCGTGTTAGTTGGTGCGCGCATTTGCAGTAGGAATAGGACCAAGGTCTCAACAGTTAGCAAGTTTTGCATGGCTTCCTGTGGAAACAAATAAAAGTTTGGATTATGCTAATATAGCATGTCAAGCATAATTAAAAAGTTGAGATATGCTTTCCATACAATTATGTATACATATGGTATAATTAAATTAAATTATTTTAAATTTAAAAATAATAAATTTTTATCCTTTAATTAAAAATATTTTTTATTTTATTCTCATAATATAAATTGTCTTCCATATTATTAAAAATAAGGTAAAAATATAAAAATATAAAAAAATTAGTTATTTTAAGAAATTACAGGCATTCACAAAAATAAGATAACTAATCATAATTTAAAAAAAATCTAAGTAACCAATAGAAATTGTTCTAAAAACTTAATTTTTATTCATATCTCTTCAAATTATATTTGTTTACTGGTCTTTTTAATTTGATATTAATTCTTTAATTATTACTTAAATCTCATGCAAATACTATCTTACATACTAAAATTTTCAACCAAAATCATACTTCCATAATTATATTAGAAATATAATAGAGTTACCAAATTTAGAATTCCAATTTAGAATTAGAAATACAAGATTAATTAAAAATAAATTTAACCAAGAAATGGGTCTTTCAAAATAAATTTATTATGCAAACACAACATTCTACCAAGTAATTCTTAACATATCAAGCATACTCACGAGCTCAACGTGGCTCTAATCTTAGTTTATAAATTTTATCTGCTTGCTCCGTAGAGTTGTATCTAAATATTGAACATAAACAGTGCTCTACGGACCTCACAGAAAAGTACTACCTAAAAGAAAAGTCCTCCTATAAAGGATGCATGCCTCAGAAGGGCAAAATAAGATATTGAAAATAATTGAACACAATGAGTGGGGCCTAGTAAACGACTTTTGCCTGCCAATTGAACAATTGCGTACATTTTTAGCAAGAGAAACAAACCGCCAGTTGATTTAATTGATGAAATATGTTAATTATGAAAATTAAGATCGACAATAAATTAGTAAATGATAGTTAAATTTAATTTTTTCAATGAAAATGAATATTTTAGTTGTCTTTAAAAAAAAAAAATAGATATTCTGACTTTTAAAATATATGTCTAATAAAAATTATAATTTAAGAGTGCATCAAAATTTAAGATAATTTAAAGTTAAGTATTACGATTCGTCTATAAATATTGTCAAATTAAATCTGTTGGACTCCAAAAAATTAATCTTCTGCATAAGTCCTTAGGTAAGCGCCTCACTTTAATAAACTTAACTCCGTGACATAAGTCTATCTTGATTTTGTAGGGAGGGCCACTTATAATTTACGGCAAGGTACATGCGTCCGGTCTCAAAAAAAAAAAAAAAAAAAAAACATGGAAGTCAAATCTGAAACAAATTTAGTTCTACCTAAACTTGTTGAATCACGTTAGTTGCCAGGAGTTGCATCCAATTTGAATACTCTTTTCCAAACATGCCAAACATACTATAATTAAATATATCTTTACCAACTTAAAGTCTAAGAATACTTAATTAGCTGGATATACATAATCAATTAATATACATGTTAACCAATTAACAAATTTTAAATTTAATATTTTTACAGTTAGTTGGAGTAAGAAAAATTTATTCAGGATTATGAATTATGATTAATATATTTATAATTTTATTTATTTATTTAATTAATTTATAAAAAAAAAAAAATTGATCCCTAAATCTTAAATTGAGAATTTTGATAAATTTTTTTGTAACTAATAATAAAAATATTATATTATTTTAATTTGACAAAATTTAGAATTACAAGAGAGAGAGTTGGACTTTTCATCACAGTGAATAATAATAATTAAAAAAAAAGAACACAATATTTAGAATTAAAATGCCATTTTTAGCCTTAGATCTAGAATCAAGGGGCCATTAGTTCATAGCCACCCAGAGGGTCAATCATGTCATGCCCATACCAGATGTCGACCTGCTAAGCCCAAAAAGGTCGGCTCGGTCGGTTGTCCGAAATTTCCCGCCAACAGAGGATTGGATATTTGGATGCCAACCTTTTCTTTTCCACCAAAACGGCGCCGTGATCCAGTTACGGTCCGTCAAAATGTGTCAACAATAGCATTATATTAATCTCCTCGTTTCCCCGTTACTCAAGCACCGAGAAAAGAGAGCCTCTCGATCCGAGAGAGAGACAGTCTTGAACGTCTTTGAGAGAGAGTCCTCTCGAGCCGCAAGCAAATTCGCCGATATGAATTGTAAATAAAAAAAACTAATTTTTATTTATCTAATTATAATTTATACGAACAAATTATTTAATTTTATTATTTAAATTAAATAAATTATTAATCTAAATTTATATTTATTAAATATATATTACTTAAATAATATTATTAAAAATTATGTGTTATTTTAATTATTATTGTGATTATTTTTATTTTTTTTTATTTTGTAAAAATCATTTACATGTAAAAGAATAAAAATTTTAATATATGTTAAATTATAATTATAATAAATTTAATTTAAGATTTTAAATTATATTAAATTTTAAAATAATTATATATAACATAATACTTCTTTTTTAAAAAATAAATTTTTATAATTTTATTCTTTTTTTAATTATTTAATTTTAAATTCTTATTATATAATTACCTATTCGTTAATTATATTACATTATTTTCTTTTTAATTATAAATCAAAAGTTATTATTTCAATTTTCACGTAACTTCCAAAAAAAAAATTAAACATGATTAAAATTTTTTTATGTGTTTAATTATATTTAATTTAATTTAATATAAAAATCATGATATTTTCTATGTCCACTATAAAGTATCTCCCATGTAAATTTTGATGCAAAGGCCTCGCTGGCGAACTTTTGACCAACCTCCCAACCTAGGAAAGTCATAATAGAATCATCAGGACTTCCGCAGCCGAAGGAGCCTAGTTACTTTCTATTAATTCGGCGTGAAAGGATAGCGGGCCAGACACGATCGGAGCAACCTAGTTGGGTGGTTTGCAATAGCCCTAACCAGGCCCATCGACTTAATGAAAAACACATGGGCCGGTATACTTTTTAGAAAGGAGCCCAAACCAGGACTTTAAGTCCAACAACTTAGACCTGATTTTGTATTTCCAACATTTGCGAGTGAAAGGATCCGTAGCTTTTCTGTAAAGTGGACTCCACAGAGGCCCTGCCCAAGGCCTGAGTAAAAACAAAGAATGGAAATAGCCGTGTGGGCCCTGCCCATGTTTACAAAAACTAACGATCCCATGGGGATGGAAGATCTGCACTTTTCTGTTTTACGGCTACGGTCCCTCCTCCCCCAGCCAAGTCAGTGTAGATCATTGACAATTTTTTCTAGGAAAATATGCTTAATAGCCACCCATTCACCCATCATAGTTACTCATAATAGGCCCCAGTGAATCCTGATAATTGAGGTGGTATAATCCAATGTAATAATACCGAATAAAGATTTCAACAAATTCTTAATTTTTTTAACTGTAATGATAGGTAATTTAATTTATTTCAAAGTGTTTGAATATTGAATAATGTATCAGAATAACTTCGAAATATCAAAATATATGCAATTCTCTTTACCAACAAAATATTACAAATTCATTTGAAATTTGCATACAAAGTATTTCATCAGAAAAATCAATGATTTAATGCTTACTTTTGAGTATAGACTTTTGACTTTAATAAAATGACGGACAATGAAAAACAAGAAGTCAAATAGGTATATTACACCTCATTTGCCTCATCTTTTTTTTTTTTTAAAAAATTCATTTGTTTACTCCTTGTGTGAACTTTCAAATCCCTCACAATATCAAAAATATTTTTCAATTTTTTTAATTTATTTGTCTCTCTTTTCAAAAAATTCATCTTTCAAATATATATTGTATAGATAATTTCTTTTCAAATTGAAAAAATGATATTACTAAATAAAGAAGATGTGATCTCTCTTTCATTTAGAGATATATTGATTCATTGCTACTCATGGACAATCACTCACCAATATTTGTATAATTTTCCATGCATTTTAATCTCATTTGATTGTTGTTATGTTGTTGTCTTATCTGTTGGCAATATGTTCCTTTTGCTCGATATTACCAGGAGGGTATTGGAACTTATCTTGATATTAGAGCCTAAAGTACCATGGTTTTGTGTAATATATTAGAATCACGAGGGCCAAATCCTAATGCAAATTGTAGTTTTGGGCACAAAATCGCTTGAACTCTACAGATTCTTTCTCGCACGTGTTGTATCAAGACACTATTGACTATGTCCAAATTTTCTTGGAGTGATTCAAAAAAGCAGAGTCCTTTGAAACATCTTTTGATGATGCTTTCTTTCCTTTTCAAGTAAGTGTTTCTATTGCGATAAGATTTTATTACTTCATACAACATGAGTAAAATTCTAGGCATTTTATTTCCACATAGTTGTCATTCCCTATCTACATTGACACTTGTATCACCTACGTGGCCTTTTTAATTATTGTGGTTCTTATAGTTATTAGTTTGTCTACTTCTATTCATCATTTAACCATGTCAAAGAAGATTCCTTTGATTAGTGATGAATTAATTGCTTATGAAGAAAAGCAAAAGAGATTGAAAGATGAAGAGTAGCTGAAAGCTAGTCTGATCAAAGAGGAGGAATCAAAAGTATGTCACAAGCCTGGTAGCAATTTGAGTGATCCAAAGGTTACTGATTCCAACAACTAAAATACTTTATTAGATGGTACTTTACTTTTACCACTTTGGTAAAATATCACTGCAATTTTCCCTTTGTATCAACAAAGTTAAGATTATATCATGTCTCTTAAATGGTAAAACTCTCTAACATATAACTATAGGTGTCCAACTAGTTCGTAAGGAAATGCGTACTAGGACAAACTAATTAATGGATTTATTCCACCACCAGCAGTGTTGCCCCAATGTTTTCATGCCATGAAAATACATAAGTGGGATGACTATGGAGAAGTTATAAATCCTGATGATTATATATATTGAGGGAAGAGACATGGATCAAGCAACAATGCAAGTGAGTCTTCTATATATATCCATAATAGACATTATGGTTGTTCCAAATTGGAAATCTTTTGTTAGAATTCCCTTGTTTTGTATGAGATTTTTCTGCTTACTTTTTTCTATTAGGGCTTCGAGGTAGAAATATTTTAAAATTTGCCCTGATGAGTTAACTCGATTTAACAAGTTATAGCTACATATCCAGATATAGATTTGGAGTTATTTTATAGTTGCATTATCCTTTCCTTAATTTTGTTGAACTTTTGGGATGCTAGTAATAACTATTAGTTAGGATTTGGAGAATTGTGCTAATTTTAGAAGTGATTTATGAGTATTTTGGTTTATTAGTCAATTCAAATAATCAGTCATGGCTTCAAAATAATAAAAGGTTTTGTATGTAGCTGTTTTCTATTATTAAGTATAAGATAATAAAATCTCACGACAAGCTTAAAAGCATTGAGGGGTGTCCTATTGAACTCTGTGTGGCTTATGAAGAATCAAAGGGAGAGAACAATCAATCAAATTTGGTCTTCGCACTTATAAATTATGTGAAAAGAGTATGGATACACAATAGACTGAAGATGATCTATAGGTTTACACCATCATGAATGTGTTACCTACTCTGTAAAATGGTTACGAATGTGTCAACACTGTTTGTTTATTTTTATTTAGAAAGGATACTGAAAATGTAAAACAATCTTATAATGATTCAATTTCTAGAAAATGTGGGTCTCGTAAATTATAATATCTTTATTTTTATGTTCCACCTTTTAATAAATTAAAATTTGATATCTGTGGCCATTAACATTTTCTAGCATTGTGAACTTTGTTGTTTAGGGCTTAGGTCGAGGATAAGGCGAAAGAGCAAGAGAACAAGCAAAAACCTTAGAAGAGCCTAGGGATCTTTGGGAGAGGCATGACATTAAGGTGGTTGTTGGCAGCAATCTCTAATTTATTTCTAAAATCCTTCAAATTCTCAGCAAAAGGTTTTTATATTTCTTTTTTGGTTGGGTAATTTTTATATTTCATAATATTTTTAGGCATGTCTTATTAATTTTATTTTTCAATATTTATGTTGTTCTTATTCATAAAAATTTCAGAAGACCCAAAGTAATGCCTATGAGGTTTCAACCTGTAACTTGAATCCATTTAGAGCCTCTTTTTGATGTCACTACCTAAAATTTATTAGCATGTAAAAAACAAAAAATGAATTTTATCAAATGTAAAAGAAATTTGTGTTAGATTTGGATTAGAATTTTAAATTTAAGTTAAATTTTAAAACAACGCTCTTTATATATAGATAAGTATATGGATTCTAAATTCATGTTAAATTATGAATTCTAAATTCAAATTGAATTATAGATTCTAAATTTATGTTGAATTATAAATTCTAAATTCATGTTGAATTATGAATTCCAAATTCAAATTTAATTATAGCTTTCAAATTCATATTGAATTATGAATTCTAAATTCATGTTGAATTATAAATTCTAAATTTATGTTAAATTTTAAAATAATTTTATATATAACACTTTTAAGCGGTTTAACTTGAATTTTAATTTTCATTGTCTCCTGGATAATTATATCACGTTATTTTCTCTTTGATATTTTCTGTCTGATTCCAATTCAAAAGGCCATGGCTTCAATTTCTGCTTCAAGTGAGGCGTGGCTTCCAAAAAATGTCTTGGATATGATAATCGAGAAACTCGTCTCTACGTCTGATTGTGTTCGATTTAGTTTAGTTTGCAAGTCATGGCGTTCGGCAGCAATCGAAAACTTCAAGCTGCAAAGTTTGAACAAGAGGCGACACGACAATCTTCATCGACGACAGATCCCCTTGCTTATGATTCCAACCGACGATAACAGCCGTGAAAGGCGAGGTCTGTACGATGTGACCAAAAATAAGGTTTCAGAACAACAACTGAATGTGCCTTACGCTAAAAGATGTTGCGGATCTTCCCATGGTTGGTTGTTCACCATAGACGAGACCATGTCACTGTCCCTTCTTAACCCGTTCTCTGGTGTCGTCATCCGCCTCCCTGCCCTCATAGGCTTTTACGAGACACCAGTAGTCCAACAAGAACAAGAAGATGCTTTCAATATCGAATTTGAGGACGATAACGGAAGTGACAACAATGAGGGCAATGAAGAGGAAGACGAGGAGGAAGAAGATGATGAGGATGAGAATGAATTAGAGGACGAGGACGAGGGAGATAATGGAATTAACGACGATGGCGAAGAAGAGGAGGATTACGACATCATTGATAGTGACGAAGACAATCAGGAAGGCTTATCCTCTGATGATGAAATGGATATGAACTACGAGTATACTATCCATAAAGCTGTTCTGTCAAAGGATCCCGATCTTTATCCGCGTGATTATGCCGTCATGGTTATATATGGAAACATGAAGAGATTGGCATTTATTAAAGCTGGGGACAAGCATTGGACTTACTTGCACCCTAAATTGCAAGTCTATTACGACGTTCTTTACAGTCAAGAGAAATTTCTGTGTGTGAGGAACCGGGGTGACATTTGGTCTTGCGATATCACCAAATCACCCCCTAAAGTGGAAAATTACTCGCCCGGGCAAATATTATCATTTTCTAAAGCATTCTTATTTCGTGCAATTGCCGATGGAGTGTGAGCTGGTTTTCGTTCTTAGGTTTTTAAACGACAACAATTTGAAGACGTGCGGATTCAGGGTATTGAAGCGTCAAATGAAGGATAAACAGACCAAGTGGGTTGAGACTTCGGATCTTGGTGGAGCTGCTCTTTTCTTGGGAGGCAACTACTCCACTTCTATTTTGGCTTCTGACTATCCCGGATGTCAGCCAAATTGCATCTACTTCACGGATGATTTTGCGGATTTCTTTGTACGCAGCACACCGTATGAGAATTGCGGTGGTGGAGGCCCTTGTGACAATGGTTTCTACGACCTTAAGGAAGGAACCTTTGGTAAGCACTACGAGCTTGGTCTTTCCCAGGCGCACATGCCACCCCCAATTTGGGTTATACCCAAATTTAAATAAAAATGTTAGATTCTGGTCCATCACCATTATTATTTCTGAACAGCCAGGCCCATTCCAGTATGTCACGTTTAATGTGTGATTGAGAGAGCGGAGCAAAAGATTGGTGTTTGTGAGTGAAGCAACTCATTGATTGTTCGTGCTTTCTGCAAACCGGAGGATATGGCCCCCAGTTTTATTCATAATTTTATTTGGTAGTTACTCGGCTTTGATATGCCACGTTAGGATTTATAATTGTAAACTGAAAGCTTCCCTTTTTTGGATTATCTTTTAGGGCAATAATTTTCTTTACCCATAGCACGGCATATGCTTCGGCTGAAATTGAACAAAGCGACCAAATTAGTTGGCGTTAAGTTCAAGCAGACAACAGGTAAGGAGAAATTTACGGTACTGGCGATGCTTGCTCGAGGCCTTTTGGATATATTGTGTGCCTAGTCGCAGAGAACCAGCTTGTTAAATCAAAGTCCTACCACTTAGGTTTTGCCAAATTTCAATAAACATAGAAGTAAATGCATCTGTAAAGGTGACCTTGACGAACTAAGAGACTGTATCTCATTCTTATGAAAGGAAAGAAAGGTATGGAGGGCCATTCTGTCATATTAGTCTGAACTTTTAAGGCAAGACATTCTCTCGCATTAGTCTCGTAAGCAAATGTACGAAAAAGCATTAGTAGATGTTCCATAACCATAGAAGACATTTGCCAAATCAAAAGCTTGGAAACTTCAAATGGTTTCAGAAATTATGAGCTGAATGGTAACCCAATTAGAAATTTGAGGGGATGAATGACAAAATGTTCCTAGTATATACCCAACCATGCTGCCTCCGATCACTGGGATACGAACAGCAATGCCGTAATGAATATGAATTCTACCCAGCAGTCTTGACTGGGAAGTAAGTCTTCGGAAGTGGAGTCAAAATTTAGAAAGGCCAGAACTGAAGAATCCGGACATTGAAAGGATAGGAACATGTCAAGAATTGTTAGCGTTAATTTACTAGGAATAAAAAGTTTTTTCACAAAAAAAGATGCATATGTACGACATAAATCAAATCCATTTTTAAGTAATATATATGAATAGAAAGATAGATTCATCCATCTATCCTATCAGATTTAGATTTTGATATATAAAAAGAATCGATTTCATTCAACGTGTGATTCAAAGAACTGTGCATAGCCCCCGCCCATGAAACGGCTCTGCTGCAATGGATGGCAGAGGGTCCGTAGTACCCAAAAGCACTGGAGTGATCCAGTAGCCGGGAAGGGGCTAGAAGTGCCTACTACTACACCACACTACACTTAGCTCTACACATTTACAGAGCTAACCCCTGTCCAGTGCCTAGCAGAGCTAAGGGACTTCAATCCTTATTCCTTATCCCTACCTTCGCCCAGGCTACACAACCGCATCAACTCCTATTAGGCACAAAATCAGCAAAGTGCTAAAGACTGAGACGCAGAAATTACAACTCCACATTTTATGACAGTAAGACCGACTGATTCGGATTTTTCTTTTTTCAAGAACTGTGAGAAGAAAATAGAAAGGAAGAAAAAGGACGTTTGCAAATCAGAAATTAGAGAAGCAACACCAGAACGAACTGATAAAATAAAAGATTCAAGCAGAGAAGAATTTTTTTTCTTTTTCGATTTTTTAAGAATCGCAGGATGAAAATAGAAATGAAGAAGTTAGGGTTTAACCTTTGAGAACCTTGAAACAGAAGTGCTCAGCGAATACGCCGTCGGTGATGCTGGCGGTACACATGCTCTCGTAGATCGGCTTTGCAGGAAAAGCGATAGGGACAAGTTCCACTCACGCATGGGAATTTCAGTTTAGAATGGACACGCTTCATGTGATCAGCAAGTTGATTATAAAATGAATCTTTGAAATAAGAGCAGTACCCGTTATGGTGGTGGTCAGGTGGCGGTGGTGGAGGAGCATCCACCTCTGCTTCTTGAGCTTTCCTCTGCTTCTTCTTGTTGGCCATGGAGTTTAGGAGGGAAAGACGGTTATCGACTTTAATGTTTTGTTATTTGGGGCGCGTTAGGGAGGTGAGTGGGCTGGTGGAGCTTTTCAAATTTCAAATACCTTTTCCGTGGGCTTTTCAGTAATAGCGTTCCAGGACATTGGGCCGCCAACGAGAGAAAAAGTTAAAAAGGGCATCGTTACAATCCCGCATCATTATCGGTAAGTATGCCACCGTGCCCGAATGTGAGTTCTGAAACCATCGTAATTGAACGGCGCCGTTCTAGGGCGAGGCATGACATCTTTAGGTGGCCGCCAGATGAAATTCCGGCACGTCCTTGCAGACAGAACAAAATCGTTTGGTGGAGCGATGCTATAGACAATCAATTAATAGGGAAAGGGCGAAAATAATATATTTAGCACATTATCCTCAATTTTCTTAAAAGAAATTCCTAGAAATTTCCCCCCAAATATATCGAACAAAGTTCACTTCATTTTCTCTGTGATTTGATCTCTTCGACAATAGGCCTGACAATTCAGCTGGATGACATCTATGGCCGCCAGTTGCTGTCCCAGCTCGCTTCAGCTACGACTGGCAATTAGTTTCCGGAATTGCAGGAATTCACCGTCAGTTTTGATGCGTGCGGCTCGAGTTGGGAAGCTGGATCGTCAAGTTCTCTTGCTCCGTGCGAGCCAAAACGGGAACGGAGCAGAACGCCGTCGTAATGGAAGTTCTTGGAGCGCGTCCGGCTCTTTGGCGGATGGTAGTTTCGCGGGATGGTTCAATTCAGATAGTGGCGAATCGACTATTGAATCGCAGAGGAAGAAATGGCTTGGAGGTATATCAGTGTGACTCTATGCTTGGTTTTGGTAAATAGTAGCTAAGCGAAAGAGAAACATAGCTATGTGTTTTTGTTGTTTAGATCCCAGATGGATGGTTCAACTCAAGTGGATTCATATCTCGGGTAGTGAAATGGGAAATTTACCTGAATTCAGTCCAGTTTGGCGTATTTGCTGCACTTTCACTTGGCACATACAAAAGGCAAATTGTACTTTTTGTTATTGATGAATTTGGTTTGGCTGGGGAATGGGGACTTTAGCTGTTTAAGTTTGTGTGAGAGGATATCATTGTTTTATTTTGTCAAAAAAATTGTGAAGTATGGACTAATAACACTTTGGAAGTAGCTTGTTTTCAGAGACTGTGGGAGCTGCACTCACTGGGGTCATCATAGTTACAGGGCTTACTTTTGCAGCATTGTCTCTAAGTAAGCGGAGCACTTCATGTAAGTCTTCACTTCTTGTCAACCGAATTAAAAGTTTTGATGAATATTTTCTTCTCATCCTCAATTGATAATTTCCTGTCCATCAAGATGGTGTTGGCCACTTCAACTGCATCTTCTTTTTGTGAGTATCAATAGAATCCTGTGGTTTGCAAATTCTTTAATTCCCCTTAAGAATTATTTGGCAGAATGTTATGGAGTATAAAATGCAATCAGTTGATTTTTTGTAATGTTGTGTCTCAAAAAAGTTTTACTCCATGAGATTTCTTTATAGTCTTTGATGACACACAAGATTTATCATTAGTTTTTTGCTAGTTTGGGGTATCTATGCATAAGCTTATCAGTAATTTAATGCATACAGCGTTAAAACAACAGATGGAACCCTTGACTACTCAACAGGAAATCTCATTGGCCTCTGACAATATGGATAATAAAGTTGAGGAGAATAAAAGTCAGGAAAGCAATGTGAAGCCAAATGATAGTATTCTGGAAAGCAAAACAGGTATACCTGTGGAACTTTCTTCATCTTCAGAACTGTTCCAAACATCCGATGAGAATGAATTTGGTGAAAACGAGAAGATCTCAACAGTAGATAATGCCCTATACACCACTAGGAATGAAACAATTGATAACATGTCCCTGGAAGAAGATTTGCAATATGGATCAGCTTTTGATGACAAGTTAGTTGCTCCTGAGGAGGGTTGGTGCTCACCTGATTTGACTGATCCTGTAATGATAAGTCCACCAGAATCAGTTTCTGAAGTTGCACAAAAATTTGTTAATGGTGAGGCAGCCGACTCATCAAACAAGACCAACCATGAAACTGAAAACCAGGGGGCATTGCCTGGTTCTGAGGTTAAAGAAAATTGTGATCCTTCATTGGATTCTTCCAATTCTATATTACTTGAACCTTCTGAGCCTCTGGTTGTGAGTGGTTTGGCCAGTTCACAGCTTGATGCAACCTCAGCACCTCTGGCTACTTCAGAAAATGATAGATGGTCTGAAACCTCAGTTGCAACCAAAGAAAACCCTGAACTGAGCAGAACACCCCAGGTCTCAATTGAGAGAAAGAGTTCACCCTTGGAAGTTAATCACATAAATGAAACTGGGCCTTTTGGAGTAGCATCTGTGTCACCATCAGTCAATTCAATTGCAAGCAAACAAGATCCAATAGCAAATAATGAGTCAAATATAACTGCATCACTATTCGAACCATCTACTACTGGGAGCTCCTTTGTCTCTGCTGGTATACCTGCTCCATCTGTAGTTTCTGCAGCTCTGCAGGTGCATCCTGGAAAGGTATTGATTCCGGCAGTTGTGGATCAGGTACAAGGTCAAGCATTAGCTGCACTGCAAGTCCTGAAGGTACTTCTATTCTTATGCAAGATTTGAATGTGTTTTGTTCTTCTGATACGACAGTATGACCGGTACATATAACATGTCCGGATGGCATGAGGGCTTCCAATGTGTGATGGAAATATCCTTTTTTCAGGTTATTGAGGCTGATGTTCAACCTAGTGACCTGTGTACACGTCGTGAATATGCTCGTTGGATGGTGGCTGCCAGCAGTGCTCTTTCAAGGTACACAACTCTCTTGTTAATCTGAGTGGTAGGGTGGCTGTGCTTTCAAGTATGGCATGATTGTCTTTTGGTTGCTTGAAGGAGTACGGTCTCAAAAATATATCCTGCTATGTATATTGTGGACGTCACCAAACTTGCATTTGATGATATCACTCCTGATGACCTTGATTTCTCATCTATTCAAGGTGAGAATTGTTATTCAGTTCTTTGGCACTTACTCTGATTACAACTTTTTTCTCCCTTTTCTACTCATTGAATTGGTTTTTAGGATTGGCCGAATCAGGACTGATATCCAGCAAGCTTTCAACTCAAGATTTGCTTTCCTTTCCTGAAGATGAGCCAAGTCCATTTTACTTCTTTCCTGAAAGGTGATAGTGCCTTTTACTTGCACTGATGTGGGTATGGCCTAATCTATGTGCAATTAGATTCCCTAAATTTACCTGAATTCAGTCCAGTTTGGCGTTTACAAATATTTGAAATGCTTCATATTTGTGACGTAGATTTGTAAAGCTAATAAAACCTTTTCATGGAGGATAAATTTCAGTACGATGTTGTTTCAATTGGCATATACAAAAGGCAAATTGTGCTTTTTGTTATTGATGAATTTGGTTTTGCTGGGGAATGGGGACATTGCTTGTTTAAGTTTATGTGAGAGGTTATCATTGTTTTATTTTGTCAAAAAAATTGTGGAGTGTGGACTAATAACACTTTGGAAGTAGCTTGTTTTCAGAGACTGTGGGAACTGTACTCACTGGGGTCATCATAGTTAGAGGACTTACTTTTGCAGCATTGTCTCTTAAGTAAGCGGAGCACTTCATGTAAGTCTTCACTTCTTGTCAACCGAATTAAAAGTTTTGATGAATATTTTCTTCTGATCCTCAATTGATAATTTCTTGTCCATCAAGATGGTTTTGGCCACCTCAACTGCATCTTCTGTTTGTGAGTATCAATAGAATCCTGTGGTTTGCAAATTCTTTAATTCCCCTTTAGAATTATTCGGCATAATGTAATGGAGTATAAAATGCAATCAGTTGATTTTTCGTAATGTTGTGTCTTACAAAGTTTTACTCCATGAGATTACTTTATACTCTTTGATGACACACAAGATATATCATTAGTTTTTTGCTATTTATACTCCATGAGGTGAAAGGTTCAATTCACAGAAACATCTTCTCTGTAAAAATATGTGGGAGCTCCATGTACTGGGACGCTCTTGGTGTGCATGGGCTTAATTGAAAATATTGCGAGAGATTTCTTCAGAAAATTTTCCCAGAGAGGATAGTAAAAGGAGGGAAACTCAGAAACAGATGTGTACCTCTGCCTCCTCATTTTTTGGATCACTCTTGAGGGAAATGAATCTTGCTAATTTGTCTCTGTCAATACCTAGTAACTACCTCATTTGCTGCGCCTACAACATGGAAATTAGCAAGTGCCATAAAATTATTGCTTTACTGGGTTAGAATGCACCAGTGTATAAGAACTTGATCATATCTTTCAGAACCAAAGAAAGACATGTACTCCTTGTAATTAATGTGAAAACTTACTACCATTTAAGCGCTGGAATCAAACAGCAGCTCTGAAATAAATGGCCCTCAGGAAAAGGTGAACCAGTTCGGGATTATTAACGATGGTGGTGCAGTTTTTGTTGAGATTCTTTTCTGCTCCCTGCAACAATCACTTGACATGGTCAGCATAACAGTTGTAATGTAAGCTGTTCCCCCCCCCCCCCAAAAAAAAAAACTAGTTATAATGTAAACCCCAAAATGGAACATATATATGTGTACTGTAATAACAGTTAGGATTTTATTTGAACACCAAGGTGCTCATTTGTAATCTTCTAGCGACAGATTCTGCAATGGATTACATTTGCGCGCACTTTGTCTTCCTTGTCTATAGAGTCATTCCCTAGTCAGACCACACAAAGTTTTGGAGCAAGTAATGTGCAGTGAATGAGTAGAATTCGTTGTTTCAGGAGTCTGCCCTTGTTATATTAGTTTAAAGTAACATATCATTTTACTTTCGGAATATGGCGCATAAGGTGCACTCAAGGGATATCTTGCAGAGCAACCAAAAATTCATGAGTTGTACCTGCAGAGAAACAAGTTTTTTGTAGAAGGACCTCATAGTGTAGCTCAAACTTACGTCTCTTCTGCAAAGGGTAAAGTGAAGACATAGTCCCATAAGCAAAACCATTAAGGGAAAAAAAACAAACACACACACACACACATATATATACATATAGTGTAATCCCATGGAAGGAAATACAACTTACTCATCGAGAAAAAATCCAGCATCACTTGAGCATTTTACTTTGGCATTGCTTGGTAGCATCTGAGCGAACTCATCACAATGGATAAAAACAGATAGACCACCGGCAGAGCAACCTGAAAGCAAAGCCTAGTAGATACAAAACGAATGTTCAAGACCGATAATATTCACAAAAATAAATCAAGAAAGGGAGAGGTGACAATTCTTTCTTAATTCTTTTCACCTTTTGTGCCTGCCCCAAACCTTCACGGAGTAGATCATGAATTAGTGCCTCCCATATCCTTTGGCCTTTGAAATAAACCACTGATGTCTGTTTTGCATATGCACAAGATGTCAATTAACAGGCACCACAATGTTCACAGTGAATTTGACTGCTAATGTCTAATTAAATAAACAACAACAACAATAATAGAACTTTAATATCAAATTTAATTAATATCAATTATATAAATCATTATTAGTCATTTTTGTCGAAAATTAAATTTGGTATGAGTAACGAGATTTTTGAAGAAACTGAACCAAATTCCAGAAAATATAAAGGACCGAAAGGGGCAAAATTAAGCAGTTTGATCACCCAAGTTTCATGGGAATTATGACTCATGAATATAGCATTGGCAAGTGTCACGGAGTTAGGCTTTGGACAGGCCGTGACACAAGGCACTGAAATTATTAGGCGTTGTCAAACTTGGCATCGCCAGCAAAGAAAGCTTCATCACAATATCTAAGCTTCACACAGTTCCAGTTGTAAAAATCTGTTTCATTATCAGAGTTTGATTATTATCATTTACTATTAAAAAACAACAAAAAATTAACACCATTTTTTCGAAAACATTAACTCGAGGAGATGCCCCTACCAAGCCCATCAATCCTAAACAATTCATTTCAAAACAAAATTGAACGACAAAGACAACAATTCAGTTATTATCTTGCAAAAACGCCAAAAATTGTGAGAATCAATTTTGGTCATTTACTTGTGAGAATCAATCTCAAATTCTAAATCTAAAATTAAAAATTTATTTAAATCCACTATCAAACCTTATAGCTTATACTATAATTAGACTCTGCATAGTGGGCAATTTCCTAGGCCTAAAATTTATACGCAGCAAACAAGATCCCTGACTGCTCTACGGAAAGAACCCAAAGGACCCATCGAAGAAAGTGAAATTTGTGTTGCCATGCGGCTGCTCTCTCTCTCTCTCTCTCTCGCGCGCGCGCGCGCTCTCGCTAGGGGGACTCTACCGGGCTACCAGCCTTCGGCAGTGAAGAGGACAAAATAAACAAGTACAATAACGAACGAAATATTTATGCTTTTTTGTAGTTTAACGAGAGACAAGGAAGGCTGGAAAATACGCGGCTAAAGCCAGGCATGCTCAGCCGACAGCAATTAATCACTTAAAGGAGAGGAGATAATGTGAAGAACATGTGAAAAGTCACAGCGTTCCAATGGATCCCGGAATTTCCCGCTTTGGTTAATCAACAAAATATGCCAGGTTTTTTCTTTAGAACGGGGCTCGAGAACTGTGACATCGGAAACACACACGACAATATGACATAAATAAGAGGGAAATCGTAAACGTCTTTACATATTAAGTGTCTAGCCATCTTAGCAGCAAGATAGAAATATATATATATATATATATATATATATATATATATATATATATATATATATATTAGTCTTAAATAATTTCTAATAAATGCAAACACTTGTTCTCCAAGGACAAACGTGTGACATTATCTATTTAATTCAAATTCTGTATTTATTTAATTGTCTATGCAAACTTTGATATATGCTTTGACCCTAAATGATTGAAGTAGGTCAAGATCATTGAATAGCTAGTTGAAAACATTATTAGCAACTTTCGTTTATTAAATAATATAGCCCTTTCATTCATTGAGAATATAAAAAGGATGGCAACCGGCAGACTTCAATTTGGACCGAGGTGAACTTGTTTAATTTTCAAGAGGCAAGAGAAATTCTTTTATAGTATTTTTTTTCCTCCGTCTTCTATAAGTCCTAGGAGTACGAGGTTGAAATTCCGGCAAATAGGACCGGCTGATGAATCTGGACCGTTAAATAGGACAAAGAAAAAATACATATGTACCAGGATTAAGAGCGGCGTTGTTGCTTAGGATTCCAGAAAAAACCTCCAGCTTTTGCATATAACTTGTAGACCCCCTGCGCGTTTGGGCTCTCTCCAGGCATGATTGTAAGTCATTACACCACCCACCTCCCTAAAAAAGAAGATAATAGTTATCATTGTGAGAATTAAAGTTCATAATTAATCCCTGGATCCCACCAACCCAACTCATGAACTAGCTTAACTAATCCATCCAGTTCCCAATTACGCCAAAGTGCTTGCTTGGGTTCAAAGTTTGGCATGTAAACGAAAGATTCCCCAGTAGACTTTAATTCTTTCAGTGGGGACCATATCTAACACTTGCGTGCACCTCTGATGTACGTCCTCTGCAGGACTTTTCATGGGTTTTTGATGGAGCCAATTTACCTGCAATTCGACTGAAGCACCACAATTTCCTCACATATACGACAAAGCCGTCGTCATGTGCACCAGACGGCCAAAATACATTGAATCTCCTTCTGATCACAACACCATAACCTAATCTCTTTGTTTATTTAATGGACAAAAACAAAGTAACTTATCTGGGGTCAGTCCCCAGTATCCAACGTCTTAAGAATTCGATCCCCACGAGAAAACAAAAATGAAGCGGCACTGCTTCTATAATTTATCTTATTTTATTTGACTAGTTCACCTTAACTAGAGACTTTTTTTTTGGGGGGGGAACAAAAACTAGATAATTAAAATTGCCGCCCGTTGCTAATGGAATTGCTATTGCAAGTAAAACATGGGACACAGCGGGTTACTCGTAGCAACTATCAATTCCCAAGGCTGTGGTGCCCAATTTCTCACTTACCCCACCCCATCCCATTTCACTTATGGTAAATAAAGAAGCAGCTCTGAAGATTCTAGGCCTATTGCAGGCCACCAAATCAGCATTGCATTTCAACAAAGTGCACCCCAAGGTGAAGTGCTACATGCTGCACGGCACGGAAAGGTCCAATAACGCAGAGCCAGGTTGGAGAATGGTCCAACATCTTCCACCTAGGGCAGTCCCCACTTTGGCCATTTTTTGTTCCTAAACGAACCCCTTTTTTTCTTTTGTTTATCTATTAATTTGACAAGAAAAAGAAAAGGAAAGGCCAAGCTTTACCTCAAACTGCAGAAGCCAGTTGCGTGCTCCGGCACCGAATCCCCTGTGCAGATGATACGCGGGCAAACTTCCATCCAAACAGACTACGAATATTAATAGAGATTGGAAACATGACAAACAAAAGGAAGATTTAAATAAGTGTCGTAACAAAACTAAATAAGGAGAAAAAAAAAAGGAAAGAGAGAGAAGGAACCAAGACTGGAAACATGAAAACGAAGAGACAAAGCAGTTATGACAACAAATTCAAATCAATATTAAAAAAAAGATAATGACAATTATTAAATTTCATATCCAATGAAAAAGTGACAAGACTTACGTGCACCGAGAGCGGTGGCGCTGCGGACCAGCGTCATGGGCACCCGAAGCTGCTCATCCAAGCAAATGCACAGTGGCACGCAGGATGGCAGAAGGATTGGTAGCAACATCGCTGCTATTGCTACGTTCATCTTTGTGTTTGAAGAGAAGGAAAAACAATAAGATTAGGCAGATCAACGAAAAATCCGGTCGCTAAGCAATGGCCAGGGATTGTGTTTAAATATTATTGAGTATATTAAGGATCATCACCAACCCAACATTGTCTACCCCTCGAAAGAATCAGACACAGAAAAGAAAAGCATGCCCTAATGAGATTATAGAAAAGAACGTTTCTGTGATAACAGGTAAAAACCGGGTGGCCGGAATGGCAAAATAACAATGGAGGGAGACTTAGAAGTTTGGAAAATTCAGTTGGTTTATTGCTATCGAAGAAAAAGAGATGACAGAGGAACAATAGAAAGAAAGAGGGACTTAAACGGGAAAAAAAATGACTAAGTCATAAATCTGGCAGCAGGAACTGGAGGAAGTTCGGCAATCTGTGTTGGATTTGAATGAGGATTCGTGAGTGGAGGGGGAACAACGTGATTGGTTTGTTTGGACAGAGAAGTCGAAAACGGGGAGAGCCGGTCATGCCGATGGAGAAGAAAATTACCTGTATACAAGGAGTATGGGACCCACGACCGCAATCAATGTTGATGTCCTGAGAACCAAGGTCGATTTTGGTGATGTGGGCTGAGCTGCGTAAAGCGCGGTGTCTAATCCCAAAATTGTCTTACCCTAAGGTGTGGATTATGGTTTGGAATAAATGACCAGCGTGTGTGGGTGCCCGAACAAGCCGCAACCTATAAGCCCGTGTTAGTTGGTGCGCGCATTGCAGTAGGAATAGGACCAAGGTCTCAACAGTTAGCAAGTTTTGCATGGCTTCCTGTGGAAACAAATAAAAGTTTGGATTATGCTAATATAGCATGTCAAGCATAATTAAAAAGTTGAGATATGCTTTCCATACAATTATGTATACATATGGTATAATTAAATTAAATTATTTTAAATTTAAAAATAATAAATTTTATCCTTTAATTAAAAATATTTTTTTTTTTTATTCTCATAATATAAATTGTCTTCCATATTAAAAATAAGGTAAAAAAATATTAAAATATAAAAAAAATTAGTTATTTTAAGAATTACAGGCATTCACAAAAATAAGATAACTAATCATAATTTAAAAAAAATCTAAGTAACCAATAGAAATTGTTCTAAAAACTTAATTTTTATTCATATCTCTTCAAATTATATTTGTTTACTGGTCTTTTTTTTAATTTGATATTAATTCTTTAATTATTACTTAAATCTCATGCAAATACTATCTTACATACTAAAATTTTCAACCAAAATCATACTTCCATAATTATATTAGAAATATAATAGAGTTACCAAATTTAGAATTCCAATTTAGAATTAGAAATACAAGATTAATTAAAAATAAATTTAACCAAGAAATGGGTCTTTCAAAATAAATTTATTATGCAAACACAACATTCTACCAAGTAATTCTTAACATATCAAGCATACTCACGAGCTCAACGTGGCTCTAATCTTAGTTTATAAATTTTATCTGCTTGCTCCGTAGAGTTGTATCTAAATATTGAACATAAACAGTGCTCTACGGACCTCACAGAAAAGTACTACCTAAAAGAAAAGTCCTCCTATAAAGGATGCATGCCTCAGAAGGGCAAAATAAGATATTGAAAATAATTGAACACAATGAGTGGGGCCTAGTAAACGACTTTTGCCTGCCAATTGAACAATTGCGTACATTTTTAGCAAGAGAAACAAACCGCCAGTTGATTTAATTGATGAAATATGTTAATTATGAAAATTAAGATCGACAATAAATTAGTAAATGATAGTTAAATTTAATTTTTTCAATGAAAATGAATATTCTAGTTGTCTTTAAAAAAAAAAATAGATATTCTGACTTTTAAAATATATGTCTAATAAAAACTATAATTTAAGAGTGCATCAAAATTTAAGATAATTTAAAGTTAAGTATTACGATTCGTCTATAAATATTGTCAAATTAAATCTGTTGGACTCCAAAAAATTAATCTTCTGCATAAGTCCTTAGGTAAGCGCCTCACTTTAATAAACTTAACTCCGTGACATAAGTCTATCTTGATTTTGTAGGGAGGGCCACTTATAATTTACGGCAAGGTACATGCGTCCGGTCTCAAAAAAAAAAAAAAAAAAAAACATGGAAGTCAAATCTGAAACAAATTTAGTTCTACCTAAACTTGTTGAATCACGTTAGTTGCCAGGAGTTGCATCAAATACTCTTTGAAACTCTTTTCCAAACATGCTATAATTAAATATATCTTTACCAACTTAAAGTCTAAGAATACTTAATTAGCTGGATATACATAATCAATTAATATACATGTTAACCAATTAACAAATTTTAAATTTAATATTTTTACAGTTAATTGGAGTAAGAAAATTTATTCAGGATTATGAATTATGATTAATATATTTATAATTTTATTTATTTAATTAATTTATAAAAAATAAAAATTGATCCCTAAATCTTAAATTGAGAATTTTGATAAATTTTTTTGTAACTAATAATAAAAATATTATATTATTTTAATTTGACAAAATTTAGAATTACAAGAGAGAGAGTTGGACTTTGTCATCACAGTGAATAATAATAATTAAAAAAAAAGAACACAATATTTAGAATTAAAATGCCATTTTTAGCCTTAGATCTAGAATCAAGGGGCCATTAGTTCATAGCCACCCAGAGGGTCAATCATGTCATGCCCATACCAGATGTTGACCTGCTAAGCCCAAAAAGGTCGGCTCGGTCGGTTGTCCGAAATTTCCCGCCAACAGAGGATTGGATATTTGGATGCCAAAATTGGAAGCCTTTTCTTTTCCACCAAAACGGCGCCGTGATCCAGTTACGGTCCGTCAAAATGGGTCAACAATAGCATTATATTAATCTCCTCGTTTCCCCGTTACTCAAGCACCGAGAAAAGAGAGCCTCTCGATCCGAGAGAGAGACAGTCTTGAACGTCTTTGAGAGAGAGTCCTCTCGAGCCGCAAGCAAATTCGCCGATATGAATTGTAAATAAAAAAAACTAATTTTTATTTATCTAATTATAATTTATACGAACAAATTATTTAATTTTATTATTTAAATTAAATAAATTATTAATCTAAATTTATATTTATTAAATATATATTACTTAAATAATATTATTAAAAATTATGTGTTATTTTAATTATTATTGTGATTATTTTTATCTTTTTATTTGTAAAAATCATTTACATGTAAAAGAATAAAAATTTTAATATATGTTAAATTATAATTATAATAAATTTAATTTAAGATTTTAAATTATATTAAATTTTAAAATAATTATATATAACATAATACTTCTTTTATAAAAAATAAATTTTTATAATTTTATTCTTTTTTTAATTATTTAATTTTTTAAATTCTTATTATAATTACCTATTCGTTAATTATATTACATTATTTTCTTTTTTATTCTAAATCAAAAAAGTTATTATTTCAATTTTCACGTAACTTCCAAAAAAAAAAAAAAATTAAACATGATTAAAATTTTTTTTATGTGTTTAATTATATTTAATTTAATTTAATATATAAAAATCATGATATTTTCTATGTCCACTATAAAGTATCTCCCATGTAAATTTTGATGCAAAGGCCTCGCTGGCGAACTTTTGACCAACCTCCCAACCTAGGAAAGTCATAATAGAATCATCAGGACTTCCGCAGCCGAAGGAGCCTAGTTACTTTCTATTAATTCGGCGTGAAAGGATAGCGGCCAGACACGATCGGAGCAACCTAGTTGGGTGGTTTGCAATAGCCCTAACCAGGCCCATCGACTTAATGAAAAACACATGGGCCGGTATACTTTTTAGAAAGGAGCCCAAACCAGGACTTTAAGTCCAACAACTTAGACCTGATTTTGTATTTCCAACATTTGCGAGTGAAAGGATCCGTAGCTTTTCTGTAAAGTGGACTCCACAGAGGCCCTGCCCAAGGCCTGAGTAAAAACAAAGAATGGAAATAGCCGTATGGGCCCCGCCCATGTTACAAAAACTAACGATCCCATGGGGATGGAAGATATGATATTTTTATGCACTTTTCTGTTTTACGGCTACGGTCCCTCCTCCCCCAGCCAAGTCAGTGTAGATCATTGACAATTTTTTCTAGAAAAATATGCTTAATACCCACCCATTCACCCATCATAGTTACTCATAATAGGCCCCAGTGAATCCTGATAATTGAGGTGGTATAATCCAATGTAATAATACCGAATAAAGATTTCAACAAATTCTTAATTTTTTTAACTGTAATGATAGGTAATTTAATTTATTTCAAAGTGTTTGAATATTGAATAATGTATCAGAATAACTTCGAAATATTAAAATATATGCAATTCTCTTTACGAACAAAATATTACAAATTCATTTGAAATTTGCATGCAAAGTATTTCATCGAAAAAATCAATGATTTAATGCTTACTTTTGAGTATAGACTTTTGACTTTAATAAAATGACGGACAATGAAAAACAAGAAGTCAAATAGGTATATTACACCTCATTTGCCTCATCCTTTTTTTTTTAAATTCATTTGTTTACTCCTTGTGTGAACTTTCAAATCCCTCACAATATCAAAAATATTTTTCAATTTTTTTAATTTATTTCTCTCTTTTCAAAAAATTCATCTTTCAAATATATATTGTATAGATAATTTCTTTTCAAATTGAAAATGATATTACTAAATAAAGAAGATGTGATCTCTCTTTCATTTAGAGATATATTAATTCATTGCTACTCATGGACAATCACTCACCAATATTTGTATAATTTTCCATGCATTTTAATCTCATTTGATTGTTGTTATGTTGTTGTCTTACCTGTTGGCAATATGTTCCTTTTGCTCGATATTACCAGGAGGGTATTGGAACTTATATTGATATTAGAGCCTAAAGTACCATGGTTTTGTGTAATATTAGAATCACGAGGGCCAAATCCTAATGCAAATTGTAGTTTCGGGCACAAAATCTCTTGACCTCTACAGATTCTTTCTCGCACGTGTTGTATCAAGACACTATTGACTATGTCCAAATTTTCTTGGAGTGATTCAAAAGCAGAGTCCTTTGAAACATCTTTTGATGATGCTTTCTTTCCTTTTGAAGTCAGTGTTTCTATTGCGATAAGATTTTATTGCTTCATACAACATGAGTAAAATTGTAGGCATTTTATTTCCACATAGTTGTCATTCCCTATCTACATTGACACTTGTATCACCTACGTGGCCTTTTTAATTATTGTGGTTCTTATAGTTATTAGTTTGTCTACTTATATTCATCATTTAACCATGTCAAAGAAGATTCCTTTGATTAGTGATGAATTAATTGCTTATGAAGAAAAGCAAAAGAGATTGAAAGATGAAGAGTAGCTGAAAGCTAGTCTAATCAAAGAGAAGGAATCAAAAGTATGTCATAAGCCTGGTAGCAATTTGAGTGATCCAAAGGTTACTGATTCCAATAACTAAAATACTTTATTAGATGGTACTTTACTTTTATCACTTTGGTAAAATATCACTGCAATTTTCCCTTTGTATCAACAAAGTTAAGATTATATCATGTCTCTTAAATGGTAAAACTCTCTAACATATAACTATAGGTGTCCAACTAGTTCGTAAGGAAATGCGTACTAGGACAAACTAATTAATGGATTTATTCCACCACCAGCAGTGTTGCCCCAATGTTTTCATGCCATGAAAATACATAAGTGGGATGACTATGGAGAAGTTATAAATCCTGATGATTATATATTGAGGGAAGAGACATGGATCAAGCAACAATGCAAGTGAGTCTTCTATATATATATCCATAATAGACATTATGGTTGTTCCAAATTGGAAATCTTTTGTTAGAATTCCCTTGTTTTGTATGAGATTTTTTTGCTTACTTTTTTCTATTAGGACTTGGAGGTAGAAATATTTTAAAATTTTCCCTGATGAGTTAACTCGATTTAACAAGTTATAGCTACATATCTAGATATAGATTTGGAGTTATTTTATAGTTGCATTATCCTTTCCTTAATTTTGTTGAACTTTTGGGATGCTAGTAATAATTATTAGTTAGGATTTGGAGAATTGTGCTAATTTTAGAAGTGATTTATGAGTATTTTGGTTTATTAGTCAATTCAAATAATCAGTCATGGCTTCAAAATAATAAAAGGTTTTGTATGTAGCTGTTTTCTATTATTAAGTATAAGATAATAAAATCTCATGATAAGCTTAAAAGCATTGAGGGGTGTCCTATTGAACTCTGTGTGGCTTATGAAGAATCAAAGGGAGAGAACAATCAATTTTGGTCTTCGCACTTATAAATTATGTGAAAAGAGTATGGATATACAATAGACTGAAGATGATCTATAGGTTTACACCATCATGAATGTGTTACCTACTCTGTAAAATGGTTATGAATGTGTCAACACTGTTTGTTTATTTTTATTTAGAAAGGATACTGAAAATGTAAAACAATCTTATAATGATTCAATTTCTAGAAAATGTGGGTCTCGTAATTATAATATCTTTATTTTTATGTTCCACCTTTTAATAAATTAAAATTTGATATCTGTGGCCATTAACATTTTCTAGCATTGTGAACTTTGTTGTTTAGGGCTTAGGTCGAGGATAAGGCGAAAGAGCAAGAGAACAAGCAAAAACCTTAGAAGAGCCTAGGGATCTTTGGGAGAGGCATGACATTAAGGTGGTTGTTGGCAGCAATCTCTAATTTATTTCTAAAATCCTTCAAATTCTAAGCAAAAGGTTTTTTTATTTCTTTTTTGGTTGGGTAATTTTTATATTTCATAATATTTTTAGGCATGTCTTATTAATTTTATTTTTCAATATTTATGTTGTTCTTATTCATAAAAATTTCAGAAGACCCAAAGTAATGCCTATGAGGTTTCAACCTGTAACTTGAATCCATTTAGAGCCTCTTTTTGATGTCACTACCTAAAATTTATTAGCATGTAAAAAACAAAAAAATGAATTTTATCAAATGTAAAATAAATTTGTGTTAGATTTGGATTAGAATTTTAAATTTAAGTTAAATTTTAAAACAACGCTTTTTATGTATAGATAAGTATATGGATTCTAAATTCATGTTAAATTATGAATTCTAAATTCAAATTGAATTATAGATTCTAAATTTATGTTGAATTATAAATTCTATCTTACATACTAAAATTTTCAACCAAAATCATACTTCCATAATTATATTAGAAATATAATAGAGTTACCAAATTTAGAATTCCAATTTAGAATTAGAAATACAAGATTAATTAAAAATAAATTTAACCAAAAAATGGGTCTTTCAAAATAAATTTATTATGCAAACACAACATTCTACCAAGTAATTCTTAACATATCAAGCATACTCACGAGCTCAACGTGGCTATAATCTTAGTTTATAAATTTTATCTGCTTGCTCCGTAGAGTTGTATCTAAATATTGAACATAAACAGTGCTCTACGGACCTCACAGAAAAGTACTACCTAAAAGAAAAGTCCTCCTATAAAGGATGCATGCCTCAGAAGGGCAAAATAAGATATTGAAAATAATTGAACACAATGAGTGGGGCCTAGTAAACGACTTTTGCCTGCCAATTGAACAATTGCGTACATTTTTAGCAAGAGAAACAAACCGCCAGTTGATTTAATTGATGAAATATGTTAATTATGAAAATTAAGATCGACAATAAATTAGTAAATGATAGTTAAATTTAATTTTTTCAATGAAAATGAATATTCTGGTTGTCTTTAAAAAAGAAAAAATAGATATTCTGACTTTTAAAATATATGTCTAATAAAAACTATAATTTAGGAGTGCATCAAAATTTAAGATAATTTAAAGTTAAGTATTACGATCCGTCTATAAATATTGTCAAATTAAATCTGTTGGACTCCAAAAAATTAATCTTCTGCATAAGTCCTTAGGTAAGCGCCTCACTTTAATAAACTTAACTCCGTGACATAAGTCTATCTTGATTTTGTAGGGAGGGCCACTTATAATTTACGGCAAGGTACATGCGTCCGGTCTCTCAAAAAAAAAAAAAAAAAAACATGGAAGTCAAATCTGAAACAAATTTAGTTCTACCTAAACTTGTTGAATCACGTTAGTTGCCAGGAGTTGCATCCAATTTGAATACTCTTTTCCAAACTCTTTTCCAAACATGCTATAATTAAATATATCTTTACCAACTTAAAGTCTAAGAATACTTAATTAGCTGGATATACATAATCAATTAATATACATGTTAACCAATTAACAAATTTTAAATTTAATATTTTTACAGTTAGTTGGAGTAAGAAAATTTATTCAGGATTATGAATTATGATTAATATATTTATAATTTTATTTATTTAATTAATTTATAAAAAATAAAAATTGATCCCTAAATCTTAAATTGAGAATTTTGATAAATTTTTTTGTAACTAATAATAAAAATATTATATTATTTTAATTTGACAAAATTTAGAATTACAAGAGAGAGAGTTGGACTTTGTCATCACAGTGAATAATAATAATTAAAAAAAAAGAACACAATATTTAGAATTAAAATGCCATTTTTAGCCTTAGATCTAGAATCAAGGGGCCATTAGTTCATAGCCACCCAGAGGGTCAATCATGTCATGCCCATACCAGATGTCGACCTGCTAAGCCCAAAAAGGTCGGCTCGGTCGGTTGTCCGAAATTTCCCGCCAACAGAGGATTGGATATTTGGATGCCAACCTTTTCTTTTCCACCAAAACGGCGCCGTGATCCAGTTACGGTCCGTCAAAATGTGTCAACAATAGCATTATATTAATCTCCTCGTTTCCCCGTTACTCAAGCACCGAGAAAAGAGAGCCTCTCGATCCGAGAGAGAGACAGTCTTGAACGTCTTTGAGAGAGAGTCCTCTCGAGCCGCAAGCAAATTCGCCGATATGAATTGTAAATAAAAAAAACTAATTTTTATTTATCTAATTATAATTTATACGAACAAATTATTTTTTTTTTATTATTTAAATTAAATAAATTATTAATCTAAATTTATATTTATTAAATATATATTACTTAAATAATATTATTAAAAATTATGTGTTATTTTAATTATTATTGTGATTATTTTTATCTTTTTATTTGTAAAAATCATTTACATGTAAAAGAATAAAAATTTTAATATATGTTAAATTATAATTATAATAAATTTAATTTAAGATTTTAAATTATATTAAATTTTAAAATAATTATATATAACATAATACTTCTTTTTTAAAAAATAAATTTTTATAATTTTATTCTTTTTTTAATTATTTAATTTTAAATTCTTATTATAATTACCTATTCGTTAATTATATTACATTATTTTCTTTTTAATTATAAATCAAAAGTTATTATTTCAATTTTCACGTAACTTCCAAAAAAAAAATTAAACATGATTAAAATTTTTTTATGTGTTTAATTATATTTAATTTAATTTAATATAAAAATCATGATATTTTCTATGTCCACTATAAAGTATCTCCCATGTAAATTTTGATGCAAAGGCCTCGCTGGCGAACTTTTGACCAACCTCCCAACCTAGGAAAGTCATAATAGAATCATCAGGACTTCCGCAGCCGAAGGAGCCTAGTTACTTTCTATTAATTCGGCGTGAAAGGATAGCGGCCAGACACGATCGGAGCAACCTAGTTGGGTGGTTTGCAATAGCCCTAACCAGGCCCATCGACTTAATGAAAAACACATGGGCCGGTATACTTTTTAGAAAGGAGCCCAAACCAGGACTTTAAGTCCAACAACTTAGACCTGATTTTGTATTTCCAACATTTGCGAGTGAAAGGATCCGTAGCTTTTCTGTAAAGTGGACTCCACAGAGGCCCTGCCCAAGGCCTGAGTAAAAACAAAGAATGGAAATAGCCGTGTGGGCCCTGCCCATGTTTACAAAAACTAACGATCCCATGGGGATGGAAGATCTGCACTTTTCTGTTTTACGGCTACGGTCCCTCCTCCCCCAGCCAAGTCAGTGTAGATCATTGACAATTTTTTCTAGGAAAATATGCTTAATAGCCACCCATTCACCCATCATAGTTACTCATAATAGGCCCCAGTGAATCCTGATAATTGAGGTGGTATAATCCAATGTAATAATACCGAATAAAGATTTCAACAAATTCTTAATTTTTTTAACTGTAATGATAGGTAATTTAATTTATTTCAAAGTGTTTGAATATTGAATAATGTATCAGAATAACTTCGAAATATCAAAATATATGCAATTCTCTTTACCAACAAAATATTACAAATTCATTTGAAATTTGCATACAAAGTATTTCATCAGAAAAATCAATGATTTAATGCTTACTTTTGAGTATAGACTTTTGACTTTAATAAAATGACGGACAATGAAAAACAAGAAAGTCAAATAGGTATATTACACCTCATTTGCCTCATCATTTTTTTTTTTTTTTAAAAAATTCATTTGTTTACTCCTTGTGTGAACTTTCAAATCCCTCACAATATCAAAAATATTTTTTCAATTTTTTTAATTTATTTTGTCTCTCTTTTCAAAAAAATTCATCTTTCAAAATATATATTGTATAGATAATTTCTTTTCAAATTGAAAATGATATTACTAAATAAAGAAGATGTGATCTCTCTTTCATTTAGAGATATATTGATTCATTGCTACTCATGGACAATCACTCACCAATATTTGTATAATTTTCCATGCATTTTAATCTCATTTGATTGTTGTTATGTTGTTGTCTTATCTGTTGGCAATATGTTCCTTTTGCTCGATATTACCAGGAGGGTATTGGAACTTATCTTGATATTAGAGCCTAAAGTACCATGGTTTTGTGTAATATATTAGAATCACGAGGGCCAAATCCTAATGCAAATTGTAGTTTTGGGCACAAAATCGCTTGAACTCTACAGATTCTTTCTCGCACGTGTTGTATCAAGACACTATTGACTATGTCCAAATTTTCTTGGAGTGATTCAAAAGCAGAGTCCTTTGAAACATCTTTTGATGATGCTTTCTTTCCTTTTCAAGTAAGTGTTTCTATTGCGATAAGATTTTATTACTTCATACAACATGAGTAAAATTCTAGGCATTTTATTTCCACATAGTTGTCATTCCCTATCTACATTGACACTTGTATCACCTACGTGGCCTTTTTAATTATTGTGGTTCTTATAGTTATTAGTTTGTCTACTTCTATTCATCATTTAACCATGTCAAAGAAGATTCCTTTGATTAGTGATGAATTAATTGCTTATGAAGAAAAGCAAAAGAGATTGAAAGATGAAGAGTAGCTGAAAGCTAGTCTGATCAAAGAGGAGGAATCAAAAGTATGTCACAAGCCTGGTAGCAATTTGAGTGATCCAAAGGTTACTGATTCCAACAACTAAAATACTTTATTAGATGGTACTTTACTTTTACCACTTTGGTAAAATATCACTGCAATTTTCCCTTTGTATCAACAAAGTTAAGATTATATCATGTCTCTTAAATGGTAAAACTCTCTAACATATAACTATAGGTGTCCAACTAGTTCGTAAGGAAATGCGTACTAGGACAAACTAATTAATGGATTTATTCCACCACCAGCAGTGTTGCCCCAATGTTTTCATGCCATGAAAATACATAAGTGGGATGACTATGGAGAAGTTATAAATCCTGATGATTATATATTGAGGGAAGAGACATGGATCAAGCAACAATGCAAGTGAGTCTTCTATATATATCCATAATAGACATTATGGTTGTTCCAAATTGGAAATCTTTTGTTAGAATTCCCTTGTTTTGTATGAGATTTTTCTGCTTACTTTTTTCTATTAGGGCTTCGAGGTAGAAATATTTTAAAATTTGCCCTGATGAGTTAACTCGATTTAACAAGTTATAGCTACATATCCAGATATAGATTTGGAGTTATTTTATAGTTGCATTATCCTTTCCTTAATTTTGTTGAACTTTTGGGATGCTAGTAATAACTATTAGTTAGGATTTGGAGAATTGTGCTAATTTTAGAAGTGATTTATGAGTATTTTGGTTTATTAGTCAATTCAAATAATCAGTCATGGCTTCAAAATAATAAAAGGTTTTGTATGTAGCTGTTTTCTATTATTAAGTATAAGATAATAAAATCTCACGACAAGCTTAAAAGCATTGAGGGGTGTCCTATTGAACTCTGTGTGGCTTATGAAGAATCAAAGGGGAGAGAACAATCAATTTTGGTCTTCGCACTTATAAATTATGTGAAAAGAGTATGGATACACAATAGACTGAAGATGATCTATAGGTTTACACCATCATGAATGTGTTACCTACTCTGTAAAATGGTTACGAATGTGTCAACACTGTTTGTTTATTTTTATTTAGAAAGGATACTGAAAATGTAAAACAATCTTATAATGATTCAATTTCTAGAAAATGTGGGTCTCGTAAATTATAATATCTTTATTTTTTTATGTTCCACCTTTTAATAAATTAAAATTTGATATCTGTGGCCATTAACATTTTCTAGCATTGTGAACTTTGTTGTTTAGGGCTTAGGTCGAGGATAAGGCGAAAGAGCAAGAGAACAAGCAAAAACCTTAGAAGAGCCTAGGGATCTTTTGGGAGAGGCATGACATTAAGGTGGTTGTTGGCAGCAATCTCTAATTTATTTCTAAAATCCTTCAAATTCTCAGCAAAAGGTTTTTATATTTCTTTTTTTGGTTGGGTAATTTTTATATTTCATAATATTTTTAGGCATGTCTTATTAATTTTATTTTTCAATATTTATGTTGTTCTTATTCATAAAAATTTCAGAAGACCCAAAGTAATGCCTATGAGGTTTCAACCTGTAACTTGAATCCATTTAGAGCCTCTTTTTGATGTCACTACCTAAAATTTATTAGCATGTAAAAAACAAAAAAATGAATTTTATCAAATGTAAAAGAAATTTGTGTTAGATTTGGATTAGAATTTTAAATTTAAGTTAAATTTTAAAACAACGCTCTTTATATATAGATAAGTATATGGATTCTAAATTCATGTTAAATTATGAATTCTAAATTCAAATTGAATTATAGATTCTAAATTTATGTTGAATTATAAATTCTAAATTCATGTTGAATTATGAATTCCAAATTCAAATTTAATTATAGCTTTCAAATTCATATTGAATTATGAATTCTAAATTCATGTTGAATTATAAATTCTAAATTTATGTTAAATTTTAAAAATAATTTTATATATAACACTTTTAAGCGGTTTAACTTGAATTTTAATTTTCATTGTCTCCTGGATAATTATATCACGTTATTTTCTCTTTGATATTTTCTGTCTGATTCCAATTCAGAAGGCCATGGCTTCAATTTCTGCTTCAAGTGAGGCGTGGCTTCCAAAAAATGTCTTGGATATGATAATCGAGAAACTCGTCGTCTCTACGTCTGATTGTGTTCGATTTAGTTTAGTTTGCAAGTCATGGCGTTCGGCAGCAATCGAAAACTTCAAGCTGCAAAGTTTGAACAAGAGGCGACACGACAATCTTCATCGACGACAGATCCCCTTGCTTATGATTCCAACCGACGATAACAGCCGTGAAAGGCGAGGTCTGTACGATGTGACCAAAAATAAGGTTTCAGAACAACAACTGAATGTGCCTTACGCTAAAAGATGTTGCGGATCTTCCCATGGTTGGTTGTTCACCATAGACGAGACCATGTCACTGTCCCTTCTTAACCCGTTCTCTGGTGCCGTCATCCGCCTCCCTGCCCTCATAGGCTTTTACGAGACACCAGTAGTCCAACAAGAACAAGAAGATGCTTTCAATATCGAATTTGAGGACGATAACGGAAGTGACAACAATGAGGGCAATGAAGAGGAAGACGAGGAGGAAGAAGATGATGAGGATGAGAATGAATTAGAGGACGAGGACGAGGGAGATAATGGAATTAACGACGATGGCGAGGAAGAGGAGGATTACGACATCATTGATAGTGACGAAGACAATCAGGAAGGCTTATCCTCTGATGATGAAATGGATATGAACTACGAGTATACTATCCATAAAGCTGTTCTGTCAAAGGATCCCGATCTTTATCCGCGTGATTATGCCGTCATGGTTATATATGGAAACATGAAGAGATTGACATTTATTAAAGATGGGGACAAGCATTGGACTTACTTGCACCCTAAATTGCAAGTCTATTACGACGTTCTTTACAGTCAAGAGAAATTCTGTGTGTGAGGAACCGGGGTGACATTTGGTCTTGCGATATCACCAAATCACCCCCTAAAGTGGAGAAAATTACTCGCCCGGGCAAATATTATCATTTTCTAAAGCATTCTTATTTCGTGCAATTGCCGATGGAGTGTGAGCTGGTTTTCGTTCTTAGGTTTTTAAACGACAACAATTTGAAGACGTGCGGATTCAGGGTATTGAAGCGTCAAATGAAGGATAAACAGACCAAGTGGGTTGAGACTTCGGATCTTGGTGGAGCTGCTCTTTTCTTGGGAGGCAACTACTCCACTTCTATTTTGGCTTCTGACTATCCCGGATGTCAGCCAAATTGCATCTACTTCACGGATGATTTTGCGGATTTCTTTGTACGCGGCACACCGTATGAGAATTGCGGTGGTGGAGGCCCTTGTGACAATGGTTTCTACGACCTTAAGGAAGGAACCTTTGGTAAGCACTACGAGCTTGGTCTTTCCCAGGCGCACATGCCACCCCCAATTTGGGTTATACCCAAATTTAAATAAAAATGTTAGATTCTGGTCCATCACCATTATTATTTCTGAACAGCCAGGCCCATTCCAGTATGTCACGTTTAATGTGTGATTGAGAGAGCGGAGCAAAAGATTGGTGTTTGTGAGTGAAGCAACTCATTGATTGTTCGTGCTTTCTGCAAACCGGAGGATATGGCCCCCAGTTTTATTCATAATTTTATTTGGTAGTTACTCGGCTTTGATATGCCACGTTAGGATTTATAATTGTAAACTGAAAGCTTCCCTTTTTTGGATTATCTTTTAGGGCAATAATTTTCTTTACCCATAGCACGGCATATGCTTCGGCTGAAATTGAACAAAGCGACCAAATTAGTTGGCGTTAAGTTCAAGCAGACAACAGGTAAGGAGAAATTTACGGTACTGGCGATGCTTGCTCGAGGCCTTTTGGATATATTGTGTGCCTAGTCACAGAGAACCAGCTTGTTAAATCAAAGTCCTACCACTTAGGTTTTGCCAAATTTCAATAAACATAGAAGTAAATGCATCTGTAAAGGTGACCTTGACGAACTAAGAGACTGTATCTCATTCTTATGAAAGGAAAGAAAGGTATGGAGGGCCATTCTGTCATATTAGTCTGAACTTTTAAGGCAAGACATTCTCTCGCATTAGTCTCGTAAGCAAATGTACGAAAAAGCATTAGTAGATGTTCCATAACCATAGAAGACATTTGCCAAATCAAAAGCTTGGAAACTTCAAATGGTTTCAGAAATTATGAGCTGAATGGTAACCCAATTAGAAATTTGAGGGGATGAATGACAAAATGTTCCTAGTATATACCCAACCATGCTGCCTCCGATCACTGGGATACGAACAGCAATGCCGTAATGAATATGAATTCTACCCAGCAGTCTTGACTGGGAAGTAAGTCTTCGGAAGTGGAGTCAAAATTTAGAAAGGCCAGAACTGAAGAATCCGGACATTGAAAGGATAGGAACATGTCAAGAATTGTTAGCGTTAATTTACTAGGAATAAAAAGTTTTCACAAAAAAAGATGCATATGTACGACATAAATCAAATCCATTTTTAAGTAATATATATGAATAGAAAGATAGATTCATCCATCTATCCTATCAGATTTAGATTTTGATATATAAAAAGAATCGATTTCATTCAACGTGTGATTCAAAGAACTGTGCATAGCCCCCGCCCATGAAACGGCTCTGCTGCAATGGATGGCAGAGGGTCCGTAGTACCCAAAAGCACTGGAGTGATCCAGTAGCCGGGAAGGGGCTAGAAGTGCCTACTACTACACCACACTACACTTAGCTCTACACATTTACAGAGCTAACCCCTGTCCAGTGCCTAGCAGAGCTAAGGGACTTCAATCCTTATTCCTTATCCCTACCTTCGCCCAGGCTACACAACCGCATCAACTCCTATTAGGCACAAAATCAGCAAAGTGCTAAAGACTGAGACGCAGAAATTACAACTCCACATTTTATGACAGTAAGACCGACTGATTCGGATTTTTCTTTTTTCAAGAACTGTGAGAAGAAAATAGAAAGGAAGAAAAAGGACGTTTGCAAATCAGAAATTAGAGAAGCAACACCAGAACGAACTGATAAAATAAAAGATTCAAGCAGAGAAGAATTTTTTTTCTTTTTCGATTTTTTAAGAATCGCAGGATGAAAATAGAAATGAAGAAGTTAGGGTTTAACCTTTGAGAACCTTGAAACAGAAGTGCTCAGCGAATACGCCGTCGGTGATGCTGGCGGTACACATGCTCTCGTAGATCGGCTTTGCAGGAAAAGC
Source organism: Ceriops zippeliana (assembly GCA_037897445.1). NCBI lineage: Eukaryota > Viridiplantae > Streptophyta > Magnoliopsida > Malpighiales > Rhizophoraceae > Ceriops > Ceriops zippeliana. The sequence goes on from JBAPLH010000144.1 coordinate 4,884,987, forward strand.
GATAGGGACAAGTTCCACTCACGCATGGGAATTTCAGTTTAGAATGGACACGCTTCATGTGATCAGCAAGTTGATTATCAAATGGATAATTGCAATAAGAGCAGTACCCGTTATGGTGGTGGTCAGGTGGCGGTGGTGGAGGAGCATCCACCTCTGCTTCTTGAGCTTTCCTCTGCTTCTTCTTGTTGGCCATGGAGTTTAGGAGGGAAAGACGGTTATCGACTTTAATGTTTTGTTATTTGGGGCGCGTTAGGGAGGTGAGTGGGCTGGTGGAGCTTTTCAAATTTCAAATACCTTTTCCGTGGGCTTTTCAGTAATAGCGTTCCAAGACATTGGGCCGCCAACGAGAGAAAAAGTTAAAAAGGGCATCGTTACAATCCCGCATCATTATCGGTAAGTATGCCACCGTGCCCGAATGTGAGTTCTGAAACCATCGTAATTGAACGGCGCCGTTCTAGGGCGAGGCATGACATCTTTAGGTGGCCGCCAAATGAAATTCCGGCACGTCCTTGCAGACAGAACAAAATCGTTTGGTGGAGCGATGCTATAGACAATCAATTAATAGGGAAAGGGCGAAAATAATATATTTAGCACATTATCCTCAATTTTCTTAAAAGAAATTCCTAGAAATTTCCCCCCAAATATATCGAACAAAGTTCACTTCATTTTCTCTGTGATTTGATCTCTTCGACAATAGGCCTGACAATTCAGCTGGATGACATCTATGGCCGCCAGTTGCTCTCCCAGCTCGCTTCAGCTACGACTGGCAATTAGTTTCCGGAATTGCAGGAATTCACCGTCAGTTTTGATGCGTGCGGCTCGAGTTGGGAAGCTGGATCGTCAAGTTCTCTCTTGCTCCGTGCGAGCCAAAACGGGAACGGAGCAGAACGCCGTCGTAATGGAAGTTCTTGGAGCGCGACCGGCTCTTTGGCGGATGGTAGTTTCGCGGGATGGTTCAATTCAGATAGTGGCGAATCGACTATTGAATCGCAGAGGAAGAAATGGCTTGGAGGTATATCAGTGTGACTCTATGCTTGGTTTTGGGAAATAATAGCTAAGCGAAAGAGAAACATAGCTATGTGTTTTTGTTGTTTAGATCCCAGATGGATGGTTCAACTCAAGTGGATTCATATCTCGGGTAGTGAAATGGGAAATTTACCTGAATTCAGTCCAGTTTGGCGTATTTGCTGCACTTTCGATGGGGCATCTCTTTTTTATGTGCCGTTTACAAATTTTTGAAATGCTTCATATTTGTGACGTAGATTTGTAAAGCTAATAAAACCTTTTCATGGAGGGTAAATTTCAGTACGATGTTGTTTCACTTGGCACATACAAATGGCAAATTGTACTTTTTGTTATTGATGAATTTGGTTTGGCTGGGGAATGGGGACTTTAGCTGTTTAAGTTTGTGTGAGAGGATATCATTGTTTTATTTTGTCAAAAAAATTGTGAAGTATGGACTAATAACACTTTGGAAGTAGCTTGTTTTCAGAGACTGTGGGAGCTGCACTCACTGGGGTCATCATAGTTACAGGGCTTACTTTTGCAGCATTGTCTCTAAGTATCTTTTGTTGCTCAATTCAATAATGAGTGTTGTATATGTTCTGTTTAGTTATAAGAAAATACATAGAAAATAGAAGGAAGCAAAATTTTGATAATTTTAAGGGTTGTGGGTGTACTTTGACTGTGAGTGTTTGAGGTTTGACTTTGTTTTTCCTTTCTTTGTATATAAATAGAATTATAGGATGATTATGCCGTTCTATCAAAGGATCCGATTTTTATCCGCATGATTATGCCGTCATGGATATATATGGAAACATGAAGAGATTGACATTTCTTAACGGTGGGGACAAACATTGAACTTTCTTGCACCCTAAATTGCAAGTCTGTTGGGATTTTCTTTACAGTCAAGAAAAATTCCTCTGTTTGAGGCATTGGGGTGACATTTGGTCTTGCCATATCACCAAATCACTCCCCAAAGTGGAAAAAATTATTCGTGCGGCTAAATATTATCCTTTTCTCAAGCATTCTTATTTCGTGCAATTGCCGATGGAGTGTGAGCTGGTTTTCGTTCTTAGGTTATTAAACGACAATAATTTGAAGACATTTGGATTCAGGGTAATGAAGCGTCAAATGAAGGATGAATAGACCAAGTGGGTTGAGACTTCGGATTTTGGTGGAGCTGCTCTTTTCTTGGGAGGCAACTACTCTACCTCTATTTCAGCTTCTGACTATCCGGATGTCAGCCAAATTGCATATATTTCACATACTTCATGGATGATTTTGCGGATTTCTTTGTATGCGGCACACGGTATGGGAATTGCGGTGGTGGAGGCCCTCGTGACAATGGTTTCTACAACCTGAAGGAAGGAACCTTTGGTAAGCACGAGCTTGGTCCTTCCCTGGCGCACATGCCACCCCCAATTTGGGTTATACCCAAATTT